>ML776671.1:396680-422585 GCA_009831015.1 Picea engelmannii | reverse complement strand
ACCTGTCTACATCAAATAATAACACATCATGTCATCTGTCAATCACATCATACTCAAATATAAAAGGTCTAACATAAAAAGGGTCCAGATCACTTGCGAGCAAGTGTCCTCAAATAATAAGTGTTCTCAGTGCGCCAGAGTGGGATGTTACACTTAGGGCCATCTAGGTTTGTTCCTTCCTCAACATCAATGCGATGTGCCCTTCAGGATGCACCACGTGCTCCAAGGGTGCCACTCGCCTCGGTTGTTTCTTTTGCACGACGTGCCCTTCAGGATGCACCACGTGCTCCAAGGGTGCCACTCGCCAACTTGTGTTTCTTTCGTGCGACGTGCCCTTCAGGATGCACCACGTGCTCCAAGGGTGCCACTCGCCAACTTGACTAATTGGTAGACATCTATAACCCCTGGAGTCAACACTCCACCAGGTGAACTTGTGGGAGATTAAGGGCTCTAAGGAATAAGGGCCCCGCCTTATTGTGTGCCCCTTAGAATCATCGTGAGCGACGGTCGCAGTCTGCCCTCACGACATCGTGGATCCTCTCGAACTAGGTAATCATTAAACTATAGTTCGAGCCACGGCGGGAGTGCTAGTAGGTTGTGGCAGGGCTGTTGTCCACACCTCTCCCTCAACCTCTCTGGAAATCATGTGTGGCCCCTTTACTCCATATGTGAGTCTGGTCAGCAAGCTATCGTCAACCTGCATCATCAACAATCGTGTCAAAACATGTCCACATCATATCATCAAATCAATGAAATATCACAGTAATTAAATCAACCCAAATAGCACACTCCTTGACTCAATCTGGAGTCCAAGGTGTTCCACCGATGCCTCTGCATCCTCAAGGTTCAAAACCCTGCACACTCAATAAAACTGAGTCAATAGCACCTGTCTACATCCAAGCAGTAAAACATCATGTCATCTATCATAACGCATCATAATTAGGGATAAATGTTTTAACATCATAAAAGTCCAGATCACTTGCGAGTAAGTGTCCTCACAGAATAGGTTTTCTCAGTGCGCCAGAGCGGGATGTTACATTCTTGCCCTGAAGATTTTTTCTTGTGCATCTTATGTTGGTTCAATTGTGCTCTGAGGTTGCGATTGGTTTTGGTCATTTCGTCAACCAATCGTTGAAGGGAATTCACATTTGCTTGGAGTATTGCATTGTCATGGTGAAGATTCTCATCTAAAGTCTTCCTCTCTTCCATTTGTTGCAGTAGCTGAAAATATTTCTGTTGTAACTTCTCAATGGATGGAGCAGGATCAGATATCTCGGAGGAGGGCTTATATCCCTTGAAACATGTAGAAATTCTATCAGTTTTAGGATCGGTGGTAGGCATCTATGAAGAAGGAGTAATAGCAGGTTTATAAGGAGAAGTAGGTTCAGATTTCGTCTTTCTATGAGGCTCCAATTCGTCTGTAGACACTTCCCTGAGTATTTTGTGAGGGCTTTTGATATCAGAGGGTACTTGGATAGGGTCTGAAGTGGTCAGGGGTTTTTCATAAGGTTTTCCTCTTGTGTTTCGGGTACTCTTTCGAAAATATCCTCTATTAAATCGATTAGCTCCTCTCCTATTTGTGGGGACCACAGGGAAGTCTTGTTGAATTACCTCTTGTAGCATTTTGGGTACAGGATCAATAGACGTTGAAGGCATTGGGGGGTTAGCAATAGGCTTCTTGGTCTTCTTGCCCGATGAGGCTGCAGGGGTATCAAAAACTTTCTTGGACTTTTGGTCCGGTAAATTAATAGCTTGAGCATGAGGGTTTGGAGTCTTCGGAGAATGGAGTTTGGGTGAAGTAACAGTCCCTAGATCCAATGTCTTCTTGCTAGTCTTGATTGTAAGATGAGGGTTTGCAAATTGGTAAATGAACTCATCCCATGTTTTCCCTTGTTTTTCCAACTCGGCTAAGACAAGTAGTTTGATAAGGTCATGGTGAAATAGGTTATTATGGGGATTGGTTACATTCTTCCTCACTTGGGAGGACATCTTCTCGAGACTCTTTAAAAAGTAGAAGGCAAAATTCAATGGTTTATTGAACTGAAAGTGAGATAATAATCGAAAGTGACAAGATTTAAAGGCAAAATATCTACCTTCACATGTGATCAACCTGGTGATGACTATGAGAGGGTTAATTAGCTCCTCTTTAATCCACTCCTTGGAGTATCCTTTAGCTCCAGAGATGTTCTAAAATTCAGGTTTGAAAACCTTGTTATAGCTTGATCGTGGTAACTGGTGGTTTTTAAACCATCTATCCCTAATTCTTGGAATCTTTGTGGCTGCAGCTATGGATTCCTCAGAGACCACAAAGGTGAGAGACCCCATGCACGCCATCTTACCATAAAAGCCAAGGGTGAATTGCATTGAAATGTCGTCGTCGTGGCCCTGCAAATGAGCCAAAAATGACCCCCAGCCTACGTGAAGGAACACTTGCCTGCACTGTGTGAACTCAGGGATGGTGAAGAGGTCAGCATAGGAGGATGGTGAAGAGGTCAGCATAGTAGGATGACAGTGTGGAAAAAAAATGGACAGAGGGAGAAATTCGATAGAGGATGGGTGCAATCGGGCCAAGGATGGGCACGATTAAGAAGAGGTTGAGCGCGTTTAGACAGAGGTGAATGCAATGAGCAGAGGGTGAGTGTGAGGAATAAATGGGATAACTAATTGAGTGATTCCTCCATTTTTTAATGCGCCTAGGATGGAATGGTTGCATTCATCAATGAATTCACACGCACAAATTTCCATGTGTGAGCGTCAATTTCGAATTTGAAGGCATGTTTTGGGAGGAAATTATAATGATGAAGAGGTTAGATCAATGTCCAAGTCTTTGACTTGGACATTTGATCATGAAAATGTCTAATTTTTGCATCATTTTATCTTAATTTCCATGAACTTATTCAAATAAATGCAATTGATTCCTGGTTACCTGAAATTGTGGACAGTTATTGGTGTATACTTTTATATGGCACATCGTCTGGCACCTCATACGGTCTTTGAAATGGCACCTCATATGACAATTCATATGGCACTCCATATGGTACCTCTATGCAAAATGCAATTTAATTCCTCCTGTAATGGATAGCCTGCAGTTTTAGAATGACTTTGACAGTCACAGTGAATAGGAGCAGAGGCAGAGTGTTCCATTATTATTTATTTTTCCACCATGCTTACTCGATCCATTCATTTATCTTTCATAATACATGTAATCTCAATTTTTTAATGAACAGTCGGTAACGAAAATAAACCAGTTAAGTGGCTTGTTAAGGAAATATACAACAGTTTATAACACACAGGGAATTAGCATTTCAAAAATACAATAATTGTTGATATAATAGCTTGTATTATGAAAACAATACACAGAAATTTTTACAAAGATTTTAATTATTCTAGGCAGTGTTATCATTTGTCAACTCATGAAACCCCTCCCCCACACCTAAGTATCGTGACACCTCACAATCAAAAATATAGGAAACCAGTCAATTCTCTCAATAGCCAAAGATTTACAGCTTGTTAAGTGTAAAGGTAAATTTCATAGATTGGTCTGACGAGACGGTTAGAAGATGGCCCCGCCTATAGGATAAGAGATCCTATATATAGATAAGAAGAGGTAGGCAAGAGAGTTTCAAGATAGTCTCAAAGTTAGTTCCCAATGGAAAATTTATGGAGTTCGTTAACCTTACCTTGACCATACATACTTCGTGTCAGCTTTGTCTACAAGTAATGTTGTACATCAAGACAAGTTTAAATTTCTTATTTATTTTTTGTCAGATTACCATCCTTGCTAGGTAGAATGCCCCGCTGCCAGAAAGCTTGTTCAGTACTCCGACGAGTTTACCTAGTCATACCATAGGTCGGTACCCACTGCCAGCATACCTGTTCAGTATCCCAACAGATTAGCCTCTTACACCCTCAGAGACTGGCCATCCATCTTTTAATATTTTAGTATAAGATTGCTTTATGCAAGAATATGGGGGGATAGCTCTGAAAAAAAGTTATTTATTTATTTTTTTCAATTGGGATGGTATTTATGTTAGAGAATGACTTTTTCATTATATATTCCTTAGTGATTGTCTTGATGTAAGGGGTACTTAAGCAAACATATCCTATCTAAAGATATGATATAATCAAGTATTTTTAGTGTGTAGTGGGTGGTACCATTGGGAAAGAAAAGAAAGGTATCTTTAGGCTCAACTCACTTTCTTCCTACTTTTGTTTTTTAAATTATTGTGATGTTTCCATGACTAACTGTTAATCAGACCTCTGTGTTACTCTTTAATGAAGATACTTAACTCACTTACTCATTTTTCTTGGGGAAACTGTATGAGTAACCTCTAAGCTCGATGGTTACGGTATCACTTCCTTATATAGTGGTGAAGGTTTAAGAGAAACTGCTATTTAAGATGCCTTAAGAAAAAGAAGATGAAAATCTTTGCAAAAATATGGCTAATTACAACAAGTCATTATTTATTTGATGCTTAGCAGACAACAAGGTTCAATTATAGCAATGTTTCGAAGAAGAATCCTTCTTTTATATTTTCTTGAAATTTTCTACTCCTAGTGAAATAAATACCTACAGAAATTTCTAGAATTGTTTATCAACAAAATTCAAAATTATTTACATATGTACAGTCGAAAATTCAGAAAACATTCAAGAACAAGGGGAGGTTTGCAACCCAACATTATGAAGAGGTTGATTTGGTTTATTATTGGGATTGGGCACTGGTTGTGCTGGTAATAATGTTGGTCTTGGGGAGCTTGCATTCTTCTATTGTTGCAGTTGTTGTTGTGAAATAGGAGGTAAAGGTGGTGGAAGAAAACCTGGCAGAAGTTGCAGAGTGTTCGGTGGAAACTGAGGGTAAGGATGGTTGGACATAGGGATAGGTGGGTCTTGAGGGTTTCCTTGGTTATGCCCTCCTCTCCATCCTTGAAGCCAAGGATGTTGGTATTGTGTAGACTAGTTTTGCCAACTTGGTGAGTTCCATTGTTGTCATTGTTGATAATAGGGTGGAACTTGAGGTTGTAGATCTGGGTATGTAGGTTGGTTCCTAGGCTGCCATGGCCTCCTAGGTGCATAAGAGGACTCCCCAAGATCCCCACTCCTATATATGGCTAACAAACCTGGCAATGATGGACATTTTTCAATTGAGTGGTCTTTCGTGCAGAAGCCAAAAACTGAAATGTTATCCAATGGGCATTCCCTTGAGGAATGCTTCCTTCTGCATCTTGGGAAATATATGCTCATTGTTGCATTTTCCTCCTCCTATTTATTTTTAATTTTTAGGGTGTCCAACTGGGAACCTATTGTGCTTAATATATCTATCTTGAAGTTTTCTAAAAGGTTCCCTATCTCTGCTCTTGTGATACCACCTGAACTAACTAGTTTTAAGTTTCTATTATAAGGTTCCCGAACATTCTTTCATGTTTTAGCTCTACTCCTCAAGTAATTTCTACACATTTCACAGATTTCGACAAATGGTTTATGGGAGATGTCACATGATGCCATCAGGTTAAGGATCTCTAGGTATTCCTCTGATATTCCCTTAAGGAAAAGAGCCCTAACTTCATCATCTAGAAGGTCATGATATTTTGATTTCTGGGAGATATAAGCAAATTGTTCCATATAATCCTCGAGATTCTCATCTTCTAACTGTTGGATTTTGAAAATAGTGTTACGAGACTCCTTGGTCTTGCAGTAGTCTTGGTACGTTTTAAGAAAGATATCTTTCATGGCTTCCAAAGACCTAATACTATATTCTCCCAACCCCATGAACCATCTTAGTGCAAACTCCTTGAGGGTGGCAGAAAAAAGTTTTAGTTTATGGGCATCTTGTAAGTAGTTGTAGCTCCTACACAAGATGTCGAACTCAAATATGAAGGTATATGGATCTTCATTTCTTTTACCATAAAATGTGGGCAGTGCTGAGAGAGGAATATTTTTCATATTGACATTTGGTGTAGTGTCCAAAATTGGAAACTCGAAGGTAGTTTCGGTTTGGTTTTCAGCTTCTTCTTCCTCCCCGTGTCTTACATTGTTATGATCCTCCTGATCATCCATACTGGTTTGGTTTCCAAAAAGAGAGTACCTAGGTGGTTTTATCTTTGAAGAGAACAAGGTATCCCAAGGTTCTTGTCTAAGAAAGGTATCCCTCTGATGGGAAGGTCTTCCTACTGCTTGGATTTTTGGGACTCTACTCAAGCTAGTTGAGATTATTGGTGCCAAAGTTTTTGTGTCAATTTGAGAGACAATTATATTGGCTGAACTTCCAAACAAATTATTCACCTGTTCAGGGTCTATGATGTCTTCAAAGTTAGGATCTCCAGATGGTGGTAAAAAAACAAAAGTTGTATTGTTTGGTTCTGCAGAAGGCTCGAGTTTTCTTGCCTCCTGTCCCACTATTATTGATGTTTCAATTTTATGTTCTATAGTGCTCCCTGTCTTATTCTCTTCAAAGAAAACTTTATCTCTTTGGGTTGAGCTAACTCCTATTTTTCGGTATCGATCTGCGAAACTTATGATTGGAATGTTCCTTCCCCTGAAAAGGTTGGAAGGAACCTTGGTTGAAAGGTCTGATTTGGATTTAATGTATCTACCTTTTGGGTCTCTAGTTCTGTTCATGAAAGCAAACAAAAACTACCATTGGGTTTGGGGGAACCTGCTATAGTAAATGCGCGGGTTCTTACTTCTCGTCTTAAAGTTCCCCTGCCACCAAACTAATGCTAAGGTTTAGAAATGATCTAATTCCTACCTTGAGATAACTCCCCGGCAATGGCACCAAAAATGATGAATTTTTTATATGCACTAAAAACCCTCAATTAAATTGTCAACCCGGAGTAAGTAAACTTAGAGTTGTAGCACTATATGTGTCAAGGCAGAAAATCTAGAGGTAGTATAGTCTAACTAAGGAAATGGTCTATCTAAGGGTTAATCTACTTAAGCAAAGGCTATCAATCATCAAACCCTATCAAGGAACTTAAACTATTTACCCTAAGTAACTTTTGAACAATGAATCGATGGATTGTCCGAGGTAAGAAAATGAAACCCCTACTTTAAGGAAGTTAACTTAATCATTACAATGAGCTAAAGCAAATTATCTATTTAATTAACAATAACAACAACAAACTAATCTAATTAATCTTATTCAAAATCAATGAGCAACAACAAGTAAGAAAATAAACAAACAAGCAATTACCCTATTCAAACTAACTTATGGAAACTTATTCAACAAGTAAACTAATAAGCAATCAAATAACTAACCTATGGAAACTTCTGCAGCAAGTAAACTAATAAAAATTACTCAACAAGTAACTAATCAAATTAATAAGCAAGTGAACTCTATTCTTAAGATAAACTTCATAATTACTTCTAATATATAAAAAGAAATCTTAACCTATTGAATTAAAAACATCATGACAACATTCAAATACTAATCAACAACTACTCTTTAATCTATAATAACAAGAAAACTATTCTCTAATCTACAATAGAAAAAAAACTTCAAATATAGTGTTGATGATTATGTCTTCGGTGTCTTGTGATATCATGATTGCATTTAAAAATTAATGATAACTCAAGAGGGATAAACTCAATATTAACTTCTATAGAAAAGTGAAAGGTATGAATCAGGTAATCTAATGAGAACTTGGCCATTATAGAAGGAATATCAACTACCCTGAAAATCCATGTGATTCTTCAATTCATGCATTAATCATCAACAATATAAAAACACTATTCTATTTAATTCAATTGCATTCTTATGCTAATGTAAGCAAATTCACACTACTATAGATTTACAACTAAGAACTAGACTCAAAAGAAAACTTTGAATTAAAATTGCAATCTAGATCTAGAATGGAAATTGCATGAAGTAAACTAAACTAATCCTATTCTTAACAATTTAAATTGCAAATGGAAATACTCATAACAACATAACTCAAAATCTTATTTCTATTTCAGCATATAACAAGAGAATTAATAAACAAACTAGATAAACAAACTGAGAATTAAAATCAAATCTAACAACGAATCATCCATCGAAACCTTGTCAAAGAAACCATTAACTCAATATTCTATTTTAACTCTGTTTTAACTTCTGACTATTCTATTTCAGCATACAGATATTCTAACTATCATTTAATCATACACCGGGGTTAGTGGCTTAAGCTTAAGATATTTCCTATTTAATTAAAAATACATGGCATATTAATACTATCCTTCATAAGCAACCTGCAAAAAGGGAAATTGAACAATTAAGCTATGAACAGTAAACACCGCATGAAAAATGATGAAAATGCTTATAACAGAAAATAGAAGAAATGACAATTGCATAAATCAAATACACAAACTAACTAACTAAATATTCACCCAGATCATTGGTGGGCCCCCCACCAGGTCGTGGCTACTCCTCAACAACGAATCACGAGCTCAAGCAACACGGTTTCATCATTTTAAATTAAAAACATAGTTTTACACAAGTTTATGGAAAATGTCTTGAAACAGCAAAAATAATGCTAGCTTCACAATTCTGAACTTAACCTCTACTAACTATTTGTTTGAACACTAATGTGGTATTTATAAGAGTTACAAGTCGAGAGGTCGACCACTGGAAGGTTCGACCTCCTCTAAAAACAGTAAATTACACTAAATGTGTTTCACCGCCGGTGACTTCTAGAAACTAAGCGAGCCAATCAACGCTCAGCATAACAACCCAATCCAAGTTGTTAGAAGCCCAATAGCTGGAGACCACGAGCACAAGAAAAACCCATGTCGTCAATTTTCCCATCACTAGTCGTCGATATAACAACTGCCAGCTCACCCACGGTTTTAGTGTCGGACGTAGTGTCGGATGGAGTATCGGATGTAGTGTTGGATGGAGTACCAGACGGAGTGTTGGATAGAAAAACGCCTTGTGATTTTTCCCTGTGACACACAGATCACGAATTAGCTTCTTGGAATCATTAAATCATGTTGAATTAAACTTGAAACTGTCATAAAACATCAATCATACGTACCTGGTATAAGCTATGGCGATTTGATACAAGAATCCTTCAAAACTTCTTCAAAATAGTAAAATACACATATAATATTGGTCAAAAAGGATCTAATCATCATCATTAAATTAACCATATCACGGGCCCAACAAACGTCACCCTTTTGAGGTTTTTAACTTATGTAATGTTTATATTTGTAAGTTGTAAAGGAAAATAAAGAGGGTCAACCCTCTTTTAATTTGTTGTTGACAATTTTATGTGGACAAATTGGTTTTGATGGTCTCATATAAATATAGGCCATCTCTTTTTCATTTTCACATCTCATCACTTGAGAATTACGTAACTCTTGGACTGAAATTTTCTCCCTACTTGGGAAATTCGCTATCTTTTGTCTCTTGTGAAAAATGGATGAAATATTTGTCTATTGGTGGAATAAAGGCTAGCAACTTCTCTTGGATTCTTGTTCTTGGAAATTTGGTGGAATATCTTTGATAAGTAAGGGTTTTGCATGCTATCTCTTGGATTAGGTAATAAATTTCTGCAATTTTGTGTGTTTCTTCTTGATTTCAAGGTTATTTTGTCAAAACCCTTGAAGTATAAGGGAATACACCCTCCATCAAGGAATTTATTTCTATTGTTATTGAAAAGGCTTAAGGGTTGCTACAAGGAGTAAAAGGGATTACACCCTTGTAGCAAGACCTTGATAAGGTTTTTTTTCTCTAGGGAGTAAAAGGGCTTACACTCATATAAGAGTAATAAACCCTAGCTCAAAGAAAGACACTCTATTACCCAATAGATAAGACACTAGTCTTTTCATTGGAGATTGAATATCGTTGCATTGGTAAACATGAATTTTGAGATATTGGCTTGTTCAAGTTTTGATTTAAATTTTACATGCTTTAATTTATCTTGTGCCGTGAGGGTGTCTTGATTTGTCAATTGATTGAGTCGTTGTAATAAACAGTAACCTACATCGGTTAGGGTTGCAGCAAACTCACTCTCTCTTACTCTTTTACAATTTTTCTACTACTGAAATTTACTTGTAAGTTGTGATATTTGATCTATTGTCTAAAGGTTATTGTTTGGGTGGTTTACTTGCTGATTTTAGTGGCTAGAACTTTTTTTTGTAGAAAACGTTTGCTATAACCATTTGGGTGTCATAAATACTTACTGTAACATTCATTAACAACCCTTATTTGTCATCAAAGTATTGGTCTAATCATTGGAATATTGTGTGCTATTTGCAAGCTTTATTCTCCAACATCATACACTTGATTTTGATGCTTTAATTTGCAATCGTCATAACTTATTCATTGTTGATAGATCTGTTTCATGCTACTGCAATTTTGGGACAGCAAGGTTTCTTGATGATTCCCCATTGGCTTTGAGGATTTTTTCATCATATATTGCCTTGTTTTGGTTTGTATAACACTTTTTTGTAGGTACACAAACTTGGAAACCATTTAACAACTCCAAAGAATTTTTTCTCAAGCCTCAAGCCTCACCTTGAACTTGACCTATATGAGTGTTCCTATAGCTTCTTGCAATCCCCCTAGGGTCACTAGGAAAGCCTCCCTTGTGTTGGATTTGTACTTCACTAAGACGAGTGAGACATATATTGAGATGATAATGATAGGTGTTCCCATTTGTGTCACACTTGTTGTTTAGATTGGGATTTTCCCAATCTACAAACTATGCGATAACATTTTTGGAACTGTTGCCAGGGAGGATTTTGAATCCTTTCCGATCCCATAATGATACTTGGCAAGTTTATCCCAAAGAATTTATCCTTATCTTGTCTGGCGACTCCATTTGAGTGAAGTTCCATTCCAACGTTTGATGAGATTTTTATAAAGATCATCTAGTGACTCCACTAAAGGAAGATACCCTTTTCGATGAGACTTGAGCTCATCATGCGACTCCATTGAAGTGTCATTTCAGACAATGGAATTATGGCACCACGGGATGAACCCTTTCCCAGAACTTATTGTATCACGAAGACACTTTTTCAGATGGTAGAGAAAAAATTTGTTGATGAAGCCATTGAACATCCATGAATCTTATAAAAGGATTATCTCAATAATATACTAAAGAACAAGACCTTGTGTATGAAGAAGTGATTAAAGAACACGTCCATGAAGAAATCTGCCAAGAAGAAGAAGGTTTCGGTGAAGTGCAACATGTTGAGAACCCAAATGAGACATCGATATACGTTCTTCTACTTGATGAAGATGAGGGTGTCCATCCTTGCTTTCCTCCTATACATGAAGATGAAGAAGTGATTAGTCCCAATGATAAAGATGATTTCGTGGAGGACCTATCCAACATGGTTGATCAACACATTGATGATTTCATACATATTGGGAGGCGAGATGGGAAATGGATTGTTTGATTTTTATAAGGATCCCATTTACGACATTGAGGTTATTTTTCAAATGAATAATGGTGTGTTGTCACCTTCATAGGATTGTTCCCCATGCCTAGATGATCCATATATTCCGCAGCTCAATGATGATATGAGTGTAGATAGTTATCATCCACTCAAGGATGACTAGTTGCAATTCACTTATGTTGATTTCCAGCCATACCTTGTGGATTATCCTTTTGAACACTAAAAACTATTATATGATGAATATTTTCAACCATCTTCATGCTCGAATTTTGATGGACATGAGGACTTGGCCAGCTCAAAAAAGTCATAGGTCCATCCCATAAGGAAACAATATTTTTAGCATAAGTATGAATGGATTTGCAAACACGTATAAAGAATCAACATGTTTTGAATATGGAGAAGGGTTATGTCTCCATATCTATGCATGTCCCTTGTCTTGTACCTATTTGTCTGGGAAATCATAAGGTCTTATTTGGATCTCTCATCTCCTCTCAGTCTTTAGGAAGCGGTGATCATGTGAGTAAGGAAGAAGATGAACCATCATCTATATGTGGTATCCCTATTCAAATATGGGTGGATCAATCTTGTGGCTATTATTTCCAGCAGGATTGTCTCCCTCCCACTCACCTCCAAAAGTTTCTTTCTATGATTGATCACATGCTTATTTATGCTCATGATTATTGTGTGATTGACTTATCTTTGTTGTATCACATGATTAAGAAGAGGGGGATATACCTTGATGAGATGATCAGGTGGTTTCATTGGTTGTATGATTTCACCTTACGTCACTAGGCACTCAACGTCTATGGGCTCTTGGGCCCTAGGTAAGTAGTTAGGTTATTTGATTTCTTGCATTGCATTTTTTGTGTTCATCATAGTGTAGTTGCATTTTCTTTCATCCCTTTATTTACATATTTATTTATTTCATTTATGCATAATTGTTGTGATGCATTTGCTTGAATCATATTGCATGTTAGTTAGAAGTTTTTGAAAAATGAAAAAAATTATTTTTAAGGAATAGTTGAAATTTTGAAGTTTTGATTATACGAAATAAGGGTGAGAAAGCCACCCCTCAATTCTCTAATATCTTGATTGAGTATGTGTAGGAATGGGTATTACTATAATATGTTGAGTTTCTCATGCGCTCTACGGCAAGCACATGTCCCCATGTAGGAACCAGATGTTACCCCCCTAGGCTAGGGGTACTAAGGAGATGATGTCTCGAGTCCCGCAAGTTGAAGACATGGAGTGTTGAGACCCAGATGACCAGATGAGCCCACATTGAGTAGAAAAAGACCCTTCTCTCTACCACACATCACCATTCACTGACAGTAGCATAACAACGTCCACTACACCAGCTTGGCCCTGAGAGGAGAACAACTCTTGCTTCATGTGGTAACAAATCTGGTCTCATGGTAAGTGTCACTTTAATAATTGAAGCAATTGATCATGTTGCAAAGAGTCCTTTATTGATTATCAAATATTTGTTTTGAAATTATACCTTTTTCCTCATTTCACCTTGGTGGTTGACATGGTTTCCTAGTAAGTGGGTCACCCTCAGGAAAAGGGTTTATATCGGGGGGTCTCCTTAAAGGGTCATCATACCATTCTTGCACATACCACTTTCCACATCTCTTCCCTTTTTCATTTCCTCATATTTGGGATTTTGAGCTCATTGACCCCAACAAGGGCGTGTACCTCATTTCATGGGAAGAAGGGGCTAAAGGCCTAGAGGTGTTGTAGCTCACAAAAGTTAAAGTCCTTGAATTTTCCTTCTAGATGCTCGCCCTAAGGTTCTAAGAACAATTAAATTCTTCTCCGTAAAAATCAAATACCTTTTAACAAATAATTAATAAATGTCTCATTTGATGGGGGAACGCATTTGCAGTGTCTTTTACATTCCTTGCATATGGCACTCAATGTTTTCTAACTTCAAGTGGCATTACAGTTCTCTTTACTTTTCATTGCACATAGCACTCAATTTTTGGACCATAATAAATGAATGGCAATAAGGGCTTGGAAAAATGTTGCATTGCAAATGAAGAATGCAACACACCCTCCACAAAAGCACCCATAAATGAGAGAATGTGAGCCCTTGATATGTCAAGAACCCCATACCCAAAAGTCATACCCCCATCCACCTCATATTTAGTACATGACTTAAAGAGGGTCTGCTTGGGAAACACTCCATGACTTGGGGATTGGCCTACCCAATAGGGCATCATGACAACCCTCCCGTAATTAAATTTGGAAAATTTTATAAGGTATTTGAGAATTTGTTTAGTTTGAAAAGGGGGGATTTAATGCACATGTTTGAGTGGTTATTTTGTTAAATGTGACTTACTTCGCATGATACATGTGACTTGTGGACCCTTGGAGGGCGTACTTTTTAGTCTTTGCGGGATTTCCAGTTGAAAGCTAGACATGGAGGAATTATGCCATTTTGACCTCCATGGGGGGTTGAGAATGACTAGGATGGATGTCATACCCCACAGGTTGACCATATCACCCCGGAGCCTTTGTATGCAAAGGATAGAGGAAGTTGCCTTTGGAGGCAATCTAACAACATTTGAGGATGACATCGTAGCCATTGCACCTAGGTGTTGTCCTTTGGAGGCCTAGGACATCACTTTTTAAGCCCTTGACATCATTCAGAGGCTAGGGTTTTAGTGGGTTTGATGGTTTTGAAGGTGATGTGATGTGTTTTGAAGGAAGAAGATGCATGGCATGACACTCTAGCGCATGAGATATTGACACATGGCCTTTGGAGGCCCAACAATTTGCATCTTGAGGCCCAATGTATCACTTAAAGGCTCAACATCACCCTTCTAGGGAATGACGTCACCCTTTTGAGGGTTTTACCTTATGTAATTTTTATATTTGTAAGTTGTAAAGGAAAATAAAAGGGGTCAGCCCTCTTTTAATTTATTGTTAACAATTTGATGTGGACAAAATAGTTTAGATGGCCTCATATAAATAGAGGCCATCTCTTTTTCATTTTCACATATCATCACTTGAGAATTACATGACTCTTGGACTGAAATTTTTTCCCTCCTTCGAAAATTCGCTATCTCTTGTCTCCTTTGAAAAATGGATGGAACACTTGTCTAGTGGTGGAATAAAGGCTAGAGACTTTTCTTGGATGCATGTTCTTGGCAATTTCGAGGAATTATTTTGATAAGTAAGTGTTTTTCATGCTATCTCTTGGATTAGGTAAGAATTTTTTATAATTTTGTGTGTTTCTTCTTGATTTCAAGATTATTTTGCCAAAACCCTTGAAGGAGTATAAGGGAATACACACTCCATCAAATAATTTCTTTCTATTGTTATTGAAAAGGCTTAAGGGTTTCTACAAGGAGTAAAAGGGCTTACACCTTTGTAGAAAAACCTTGCTAAGATTTTTTTTCTCTAGGGAGTAAACGGGTTACACCCCTAGAAGAGTCATAAACCCTAGCTCAAAGAAAGAGACTCCATTACCCAATAGATAAGACACTAATCTTTGCATTGGAGATTGAATAATGGTACATTGGTAAACGTGAATTTTGAGATATTGATTTGTTCAAGTTTTGATTTAAATTTTACATTTTTTAAGTTATCTTGCACCCTAAGGGTGTCTTGATTTGCCAAGTGATTGAATTATTGTAATAAAAATTAAGTTACGGCCATTAGGGTTGCATCAATCTCACTTTCTCTTACTCTTTTACAATTTTTCTACCGCTGAAATTTACTTGTAATCTATAATATTTGATCTATTGTCTAAAGGCTATTGTTTAGGTGGCTTACTAGCTTATTTTAGTGGCTAGAACTTCTTGTTGTAGAAAAAAATTTCTACAACCATTGGGATATCATAAATACTTGTTGATAACATTCATTAACAAGCCTTATTTGTCATCAAAGACTTAGTCTAATCATTGGAATATTGTGTGTTATTTACAAGCTTTATTTTTCAACATCATACATTTGATTTTGATGCTTTAATTTGCAGTTGTCATAATTTATTCATTGTTGATATATATATATATATATATATATATATATATATATATATATATATATATATATATATATTGCTGCAATTTTGGGACAATAAGGTTTCTTGTTGATTCCCCATTGGCTTTGAGGCTTTTATCATACTCCTTGTTTCTCCCCTTGCAATCCCTTAGGGTCACCTGGGGAGCCTCCTTTGTGTTGGACTTGTCCTTCACTAAAATGAGGGGGACATCTATTGAGGTGACAGTGATATGTGTTCCCATTTGTGTCACACACTTGTTGTTTGGGTTGGGATTTTCCCAAACTACAAATTGTGCGATAACATACCCATCTTACTATGGATGGTATGTCGTACTAAAATACAGATTTGTACCGAATCTCTAATACAATCGTTTCCAAAAGTTTGAAGTAAACTTCAAATCTTTGTTTGAAACAATTTCCTTAGGTATTCCATGCAACTTAGCAATTTCCTTCATGCAAATTTCTACAATATTAGTTATCTTATGAGTCATGTTTATTGGAATAAAATGAGCAGTCTTTGTTAATTTATCCACCACTACCATTATTGAATCATGTTGCATTTTTTTCCTGGACAATTTAGTGATAAAATCAATGGTTACCACTTCCCATTTCCATTATGGGATTAGAAATGACTATAGAAAACATGATGGATGTTTATGTTCATCCTTCACTCTTTGACATTCCATGCACCTAGAAATATAATTAGAAACATTCTTCTTCATTCATGGCCAAAAGTGTTGGTTTTTTATTGCTGCAATTATTTTCTAATAACTGGGATGTCCATCATATGGAACACTATTCATATCTTTTAACACCAAATTCCTTAGTTCTTCAGAATTAGGAACATAAATTCTATTTTTATGCATAAATACTCCATTTTATTTCATCTTATACTCTTTAAGTATCTATTGTACATCTTCATATTGTAATCTTTCTTTTACCTGTAGGTAATGTTTGTCTGTAATAATAACATGTAAAATTCTTCTCTTTAAATTTGATTGATGCATATTAATTGATATAGCACGCATGATATGTACCCTTATGTTGAATACATCAACAACTTTATTTTATTTTCCTTTGATATGTTTGATGTCGAAGTCATACTCACTTAATAATTATATCCAACTTGTTTGCTTAGCATTTAAAGTTGGTTGTTCAAACAAATATTCCATACCACTATGGTCTGTCCTTAATTCAAATTTATTCCCCATTAAGTAGTGCCTTCACATATTCAATGCATGAAATATGGAAGAAAGCTCCAAATCATGTGTGTCATAATTCCTCTCATGTTATTTGAGCTTTCTAGATTCATAACTAATGACATGTTCATTCTGAGTGAGGACTCCACCAATTCCTTCTTTGCATGCATCTATGCATACCACAAAATTTTCATTTGGATCAACAATTTTTAAAATAAGTGCACTAGTAAGTAATTCTTTCAATAAATCAAAAATTTCTTCACACTATGTTGTCCATTGAAATTTAATTCCCTTATCTTGTGAAGAAGTGATGGGATGTGAAATCTTAGAGAAACTCACTATAAACCTCATGTAGAATCTGACTAATCCCATAAAAAATCTGACTTCTGAAACATTCTTTGATGTTGTCCATCCCCTAATGGCTTTAATCTTGTCTGGGTCCACTGTGATGCCTTCTTGCGAAATGATGTGCCCCAAATAATGGATCTTATCTTGGTAAAAAGAGCACTTGCTTAGCTTGGAATAAATTTGATGCTCCCTTATCACTTGTAGTACCAATCTCAAGTGATGTTCATATTCTTCCTCTGACTTTGAATAAATAAGTATGTCATCCAAGAACAAAATGACAAATTTATCCAAATAATTTTTGAATATGTCATTCATTAAACACATAAATATAGTTGGTTCATTGGTCAGTCCAAATGACACTACTACAAATTCATAATGTGCATACATGGGTCTAACATTTGTCTTAATGATGTCTTCTTCTTTGATTCTCACATGATAATATTTTGATCTCAAGTCTATCTTTGAAAAAATATTTTCTCCTCTTAGTTGATCAAAGAGATAATCAATTTTGGGTAGAGGGTATTTGTTCTTCACGGTGGCTTTTATTCCGCTATCTAAAGTCAATACATAGCCTCAATGTTCCATCCTTGTTTTTCACAAAGAGTATTGGTGCTCTCCAAGGTGAAACACTTGGGTGTATGTATCCTTTCTTCAACAATTCTTCTAGATGCATTTGTAATTCTTTTACTTATGGTGTACTTATTCTATAAGGAGTCCTTGATACTAGGGAAGATCTTGGTACTAAATCAATAGAGAAATATATATCCCTCCTTGATGGAAATCCTGATATTTCTTTGAATATATCCTCAAACTCTTGCAATACTAAAAAATATTCAAGACTTGGCCCTTTGGTCTTGTTTTTCTCCTCCACATGAATTTCATACAATTGACATCCTTTCTTAAAAAATCTCTTCAGTTGAAAGGCTGAAATCTCCCTTATAGAAATGGGCTTGGAATTCCTCATGCAATGCTCTTCTTCCCTTCTTCATCAAGACATGTAAAATTCTTATTATGACAATATGGGACAACATGATGCTTTTCCAACCAGTTCATTCCATTTAGGATATCATAAGATCCTAATGGTATGATATCATATCAACATTTGTATTCATTCCATTCAGATATATTGGACAACCTTTGATAATATCATTGATCCTTCATTTGGTCCTAGTGGCTAGCCGAACCAACCATGATATTTCAAGATTACTTTTCACCATACGAAATGTGTCCACTATTTTAGGATCAATGTTACTATGACTTACTCCTGAATCAATTAAAATAGCAACACATTGATTTATAATCTTACCTTCCACCTCAATCATATGAGACAGATGTTTTGCTTGTCGATCTTCCAGGGCTAGATATATCCTTGGAATATCTCTACCCATGGCTTCCATTGTAGTATCCTCTTGAATGTTGTGCATTGTCCTTGTTGGTCACTATAATTGCTTAATTAAATTAAACAATCAAGTGCTACATAAATTGTCAACCCAGGGAAGTCTGTTTATTTCAAAGGTAACCACGCACTATATATGCTCAATTCCAAAAGAAACCTAGAGTTGTAGTAAAGGAAACTATATTAATCACACTTGCCTTGAATGAACTGAAGTCCTAGCTTGAATTACAGAAAAGCAAACTACTTATTGCAGAGCTTGAAGAGATGATTAATCTAAAGAATCCTGGATTACATTGAAATAACAACTGCAACAGGAAAGAACAACTATTCTATAACCAGAGAACAGGACCCTATTCCCAAGAAGGAACTTCAGCACTTTGTTTCTGATGAACACACTTTCATGAAATCATTAATGCATTGAAGGCTTAACTATTCTAACAGAGAACAGGACCCTTAATTCCTTCATTTAAGCAGGAACCTTTAGTACCAGTCTCTGATTAACACACTCATGAAAATGATTGAAAGCTGACTACTTCTAACAGAGAACAGAACCCTTTAATTCCTTCATTTAAGCAGGAACCTTTAGTACCAGTCTCTGATTAGCACACTCATGAAAAGAATTGAAAGTTGACTACTTCTAATAGAGAACAAGACCCTTTAATTCCTTCCTTTAAGCAGGAACCTTTAGTACCAGTCTCTGATTAGCACACTCATGAAAAGAATTGAAAGCTGACTACTTCTAACAGAGAACAGGACCCTTTAATTCCTTCCTTTAAGCAGGAACCTTTAGTACCAGTCTCTGATTAGCACACTCATGAAAAGAATTGAAAGCTGACTACTTCTAACAGAGAACAGGACCCTTTAATTCCTTCCTTTAAGCAGGAACCTTTAGTACCAGTCTCTGATTAGCACACTCATGAAAAGAATTGAAAGCTGACTACTTCTAACAGAGAACAGGACCCTTTAATTCCTTCCTTTAAGCAGGAACCTTTAGTACCAGTCTCTGATTAGCACACTTCATAAATCCATCACACAAAATTGCTAATTAAAATGATTAACAATCAACCAAGCATGAACTTCATGAAAACAATGTAACATTCAATAAAACAGAATTCTTAACAAGACAGAGTTCAGTAGTGTTTCAGCAAAGAAAAAATTAATCAAGGCATAAACAGAAATCACACTAACACACTATAAAACTAACGGGTGAATCTTGTGAAGAAGGTGGGCCCTCCCTTCTCACAAGATTCCCCTGAGACGAAGAGGCTAGAGAAAGATGCTCAAAACAGTTTTTTATTCATCTATCAATGTATCACATTACAATCTGAAAATGAAGTACGTCCTTCTCTGTGAAACTTTCTTGGTACAAAAACTGGATATCCTTTCGAATGATGATTTCCTCTTATTTAAAGAGGGAATCCCTTCAATACAATTGATCAAAAATTACAGATGATATCTGAGTCCTATTCTTAGTCAGATCGACTTTCTAAACCGGAATAGGATGTCCTAGTCTCCCGCAACAGAATGCTATTACAAGTGCTGAATGAGATGTTGTTGTTACGGCTGAAGTAACAGTTCTTTTGTTGTTGTTGTTGCATGTTGTTTCGGCATCGCAAATCGCGGGCTGTTTCAGCCACAAGATTTGCGCTCTGACTGTTTCAGCACTTCTCAGGTAGCAGCGATGGTTGATGCTTGGCTCGCGGTGCGGCTGTTGTAGTCAATCTGTGTGAGTTGTTGTTGACCACGGGCTGTGTAACGGCTTCCTTTGTGTTTCAGCATCGTTGACCATAGACTGTGTAACAGCTTCTGTGTTTCAGCATCGTCGACCATGGACTGTGTAACAGCTTCTGTGTTTCAGCATCGTCGACCATAGACTGTGCAACAGCTTCTGTGTTTCAGCATCGTCGACCATGGACTGTGTTTCAGCATCATCGACCATGGACTGTGTAACAGCTTCTTTGTTTCAGCATCGTCGACCATGGACTGTGTAACAGCTTTTGTGAATTGTTGTTTCAGCAACAGGCCTCAAATGCTAATCTGCAGTTTGAACTGTTTCAGCACTTATGCATTTCTTAATCAATGGTTAAGTACGAGAGTGATGTGAAATTATATGCAAAACATATTAAACGTATAGTAAAGAGAAGAGACGTTATATACCTTTGGAAAGATTAGATAAAGTGATAATATGAGTTTAAATGTGAGTGATCAAGAGTGTAATAGTGGCAAAAAGTATGGGCAAAAAGGTACATTGTGTGGTCGTAACATCCCCCCCAACTCAAGCTGTTGCATGTCCTCAGGCAACTTCACTCTGAATCAGAGTTTGAATACCGACTCTGAGCGTGTAAGTTACTCAAGCAGTAACTGTGGGAGGTATTGTCCATTGGCGCTCTAAACCCTTGGACCCGTTGTAATCTTTGCCAAGCTGTTGTTTCTGTCTTCTTAGGCAGCTTATAGTGGATTTGATATCTTTCTATTGGCAACCAGAGGATAGGAAAATAAAACCAGTACCCTATCTAGCTTTCAGCACATTGTTGAACACACTGGATGTAATTAGGTACCCTGGAGATTGCTACCTCAAGGTTAGTGGGGCTAAAAGGATTGTATTCCTGTCTTTTCTTAGTGGATTGCTGCCAAAACAAGTTATTTGCCTGGAGGGCAGCAATCTCTGTGGATCTGATGAAGCGCTGGCAATCCTGGAGCACTGTTGATTGTAGCTGCTGAACATGTTCAGTCATCCCTGGTTTCTTTAAGAACTAATAATATTATGTGACAAAGGTGGCTGCATTCTGTGGTTCTGGTCTTATCCAGAGAAGGTGGTTATCTTCATTGTACTTGGTAGCCAAGAAGTCATCTTGCCACAAAATCTGATTGTGGAGAAAGGAGGTGAATGCTTGAATCTGGATATCCCCGACAAGAGGATTAAGGTTCAGCTGCCTGTTCTTGGGGATGGCCTCGTTATGAAAATACACCTCACAGAGGAGGTGTTGATCCCTAGCAGATGCTTCTGTAAAAGTTTTGACAAAATCTGTTGGGTGTAGTACTGCATGGGGTTTGCCTTCTGTAATTGATTTGATCTGAAACCATGTAAGTCGCTCCATAAGGAACAAGGAGTAGTTGCAGGATGGTTTTCTTGTGACCAATAGCTTTTGTGCCAATTCAAATACCAGGGCCAATCTGCCTTTCAACTCTTTGTTTTGTTTCTTAAGGGCACGAGCTTCCTGGCATGTCTGCTCTAAGGCTTCCCAATTTGAGTAGGTATGATTTATCCAGATTTGTCTGTGCTCTTGCAGGCTTTTAGCCTGTGTTGTAGCATACTCTTTCTTCCATTTTTGTATTACTGCCTGCTCATCCCATGGCTGAGTCTATGTTTTAGCGTTGCAAGTAGTGGGGTGAGGTAAGGTCTGAGTAGATTGTTCCACGAAAGTGTGGAGATTGATCTGGTTGGGAGGTGTAAATTCCTCCATAAGCATTGTTTGTACAGCTTTGTTGACAAAAGCAGGGGCTTCATTTGTTGCAATGCAGGGCTCAGTCTTAATCTTGGGAGGTCCTGCTGGTTCTTGTGTTTCAACTGTAGCTGGTTCTTGTGTGACAGATATAGCTGGTTCTTGTGTAATAGCAGGTTCTTCCTTTTTTACTACAAAAGTTGAAGGAGTAGGGGGAGCTCCTGACACTGGCACTTGAATTACCTTATGGCCTGCTTGATAGTAAATATCCCCACATTGACAACACATATATTCTTTACATAGGCTCTCTGTAGTCCCCTCTGACATGGTTGTTGTGCGAGCTAGGGTGTACAAATTTAGTTCCTTCTCGTATGCTTCCTTTGCCCTGGCTAGTTCTTGCTTGTATGCTTCCAGTTCAGACTTTAAAAATTCGTTTTCTTTCAAGACAGAGGCCATTGTTGGTTCTAGTTGAGGGATGACTAGTTCTTGTGTGGCAGTCACAGCCTCACTAGCTGGTTCTTGTGGAGCAGCTACAGGAATGGCAGTTGATTCTTGTGTTTCAGCTTCTTGATGTAAGGAAAGTAACGTTGCAGCACCCTGGACCTCTGATTCATGTATCTCAGTGTCAATATCAGCAGCTGGTTCTTGTGTTTCAACCGTAGTTGGTTCTTGTGTGGCAGCTATGGCTGGTTCTTGTGTTTTAGCCACTGAATGAGTAGCTGGTTCTTGTGTTTCATCTACGGAATGGGTAGTTGGTTCTTGTGTTTCAGCTACGGAATGGGTAGCTGGTTCTTGTGTTTCAGCTATGGAATGGGTAGCTGGTTCTTGTGTTTCAGCTACGGAATGGGTAGCTGGTTCTTGTGTTTCAGCTACTTTATTTGAGCCAGATGATGTCGCAACACCCTGGGCATCTGGTTCTTGTGTTTCAGTGCCCATGGGTAGAATAGGCAAAGATTCTGGGATTTGGGAGGTTGGAGGTGTACGAGGTATTAGTCGGATGGGTTGGGGGTCTAGGGTAGTGGCAATAATAGATGGTCTTGTTGAGGCCCGTGTTCGTTTTCTTTATAAGAAGGGTGGAAAGAAGGGAATCTTTCATTTACATGGGGATTTTTCCTCAATGATGGGGCAGGGGGGATTGTCCGGCTCGGAGTCATCGCTCAGAATATGAAGGGAGGGAGTGGATGATTCTGGTAAAGTATGAGGCGATCTTGGTATGGAAGGGGGGTCAATTGGACTGGTTGGTTCCGCAGGGTTTTGGGGTTGTTGTTCCTAGAGGTTTTCAAGAACTTCAGCAGCTTCTTGGGGGTTTATGGGTGGGTTGTTTAGTGGAGGGTTTTGTTGGGCAAAACCCCTTTGGATGAGCATTTGTACAAAACGGTGATGGGTGAGTGAAAGGGTGGGATCTTTAGCCTTTCTGCAGTAATGTGCCATATTTTTCAGACAACCCAGCAAATAATAAGGAATATTCACCGTCTATTATGTCGTAAATGAGACAACAGAAGAAAGTCGTGCTGGTAAACTACCTAGTATCAGCCTTTGTAGGTGAGGTAATGTTTGACGAATCTTGCAACTTCCGGCCATGGGGGCGGCAACGAGCTAATTTGAACACCCCGACCTTTAAATTCAATTTGTTCTTCTGGCAAGAAGAAGTTCTGTTGGGCATTCCGAATGATATGTTTACGGCTGAACATGCGAATGTCGTCGGTAGGGAGGCCTGAGACCTGTGCTATATCCTCTTCTGTTACTGAAATTTAGACCCCTTGAACAATAGAATGGTCTTCCTGAAGGTTTTGAGCGAATTGCAGGACTTGTTGTTCATCATACCCCTGTAGTCTCTGAAAATAACTGAGCCATCCTGTCTGCTGAAAGATTTGATAAGCTACTGGATAATGTTCTAACAGCGCTGTCGTGGCGGGTTCGTTCCGTATAACAGAGCCTCCCATAGCTACCAGCTCGGTAAAATACACCGTCAAAGAGTTTGAGTAACAGCTTCTGCACAGAGTGAGTTTTCCGAGCAACGGTATGCAAAATGGTGGTAAAATACGCGAAAGGGTGGTGAAATAGGAATGGCGGTGGTGAATTTGTGTGAAATGATGGTATAGAAGGTTTGATGTGTCCTCCCCTCCCATCAAGTGTGGCTAATAATGATTGCACTCGAGTGGTCATAATGATTTAGAATCTTCTGATTAACTATAGCTTAACTGTATTACATAAAATTTGCATACCTCGCCTTACCTTTTGATTCGTTCTGCAAACAAAATATCATGCATGTCCATGGTAGTTCTACAGTAGTCGTGGCGGAGACTTTTGATTTATTAGATGAATTGTATCAAGGATTTGCTGACTGGAAGGACGAACTATAGTATGAGAGCATAAAAGCTTGCTGACAGATGATGTTGAAAAGTTGGTGTTTCAGCAACAAAAAAGAACGAGGCGAAACAATTGTTGGACGGTGTTGTTTCGGTGATGAGAAAATGTGAAGAACTGCTGAACAATGGTGTTTCAGCAACAGGAAAAACGGGGCGAAACAATTGCTGGACGGTGTTGTTTCGTCGCTGAAGGAAGTGAAGAATTGTCGGACTGTATTGTTTTGGCAATAGGGAGAAGGCGAAAAGTTGATGTGAATGGTGTTTCAGCAATGGGGAAAATGGTAAAAAGTTGCTGCCAATGGTGTTTCAGCAACAGAGAAGAAAAGGCGAAACAATTGCTAGACGGTGTTGTTTCGTCTATGGGGAAATGGGGGAAAGTGGTAAAAGGTTGTTGAACAGTGATGGGGAAAAAAAAGTGTGGGGTTGCTGATAGTGGTGTTTCAGCAATGGGGAAAATGGTGAAAAGTTGCTGCCAATGGTGTTTCAACAACAGAGAAGAAAAGGCGAAACAATTGTTGGACGGTGTTGTTTCGTCTATGGGGAAATGGGGGAAAGTGGTAAAAGGTTGTTGAACAGTGATGGGGGAAAAAGGTGTGGGGTTGCTGATAGTGGTGTTTCAGCAACAAAAGAAAGTCAAAAGTGCTGAACAGTGGTGTTTCAGCATCGGAGGAAAGTAAAAAGTGCTGAACAGTGGTTTTTCAGCATCGGGAAAGCTTGTCTCTTTGTGAAGTAGGATCGTCCTTTCCTAGTGGCCTGTGCTTCGATCGGGAATATGCAAAAATCGATTGTAACATGGTATTTCTTGACAGGGATTATTAGTAAATAAAATCTAATCTAATACTAAAGAAATTAACTTAAAAGAATTAATTTCAATGAGGGGTAGAAACCCCCTCTAAGAAGAGGTAATGGGAGTCTGCCATGCATGCGACCTTAAAATCTTCTTTGGAAATAGGGCGCTGGTACAGACGGAGCCGATGACCATTTACAAGTAACGGTGTTTTGGATTCATCGATTGTGAGGAGCCTTACTGTTCCATTGGGGAAAACAGTGTCTACCTCGTAAGGTCCAAGCCATCTTGTACGCAGTTTCCCTTCAAATTCTTTGAACCGAGAGTCATACAGTAGGGCCCAATTACCTTTTTGGAACTGCTTGTTCTTGATATTTTTGTCATGCCATTTTGATCTTTGCTATTGAATTATGGTTGTCTGCTGAATGGCATCTAGTCTTTTCTCCTCCAATTCATTAAGCTGTTGCAACCTGGTTGTTTGTGCATCGGTCAAATCAAGGTTGACAGCTAAGGCAGTCCTTAAGGTTTTTATTTCAAATTCCACAGGAAAGACATCACTCTTTCCATAGACTAATTCATAGGGAGAGAATCCTGTAGTATTTCTCCAGGTAGTTCTATAGGCCTATAATGCTTCAGGGAGCCTGTAGGACCAATCCTTTCTATTTTCCTTCACTGTTTTTGTGAGAATGGCTTCTATTACTTTGTTTGTGCTTTCCACCTGTCCATTGGCTTGGGGGTGGTATGCTGTAGTCATTCTCTGCTGAATATGATATTTCTGAAGGGTGGATTTGAACCCATGAGAAGTGAAAGGAGGTCCTCCATCTGTAATTAATTCTCTTGGTACTCCAAATCTGATGAAGATGTCTTTAAATAAGAAATCTATAACTGCTTCTTCGGTCGCTCTGTGGAGTGCCTTGGCTTCCACCCATTTAGTCATGTAGTCTGTGCAGACCACTATATAAACTTTTTGAT
>ML776671.1:374881-391511 GCA_009831015.1 Picea engelmannii | reverse complement strand
AGGGCCCTTTAATTCCTTCCTTTAAGCAGGAACCTTTAGTACCAGTCTCTGATTAGCACACTCATGAAAAGAATTGAAAGTTGACTACTTCTAACAGAGAGCAGGACCCTTTAATTCATTCCTTTAAGCAGGAACCTTTAGTACCCGTCTCTGATTAGCACACTCATGAAAAGAATTGAAAGTTGACTACTTCTAACAGAGAACAGGACCCTTTAATTCCTTCCTTTAAGCAGGAACCTTTAGTACCAGTCTCTGATTAGCACACTTCATAAATCCATCACACAAAATTGCTAATTAAAATGATTAACAATTAACCAAGCATGAACTTCATGAAAACAATGTAACATTCAATAAAACAGAATTCTTAACAAGACAGAGTTCAGTAGTGTTTCAGCAAACCAAAAATTAATCAAGGCATAAACAGAGATCACACTAACACACTATAAAACTAACGGGTGAATCTTATGAAGAAGGTGGGCCCTCCCTTCTCACAAGATTCCCCTGAGACGAAGAGGCTAGAGAAGGATGCTCAAAACAGTCATTTATTCATCTATCAATGTATCACATTACAATCTGAAAATGAAGTACGTCCTTCTCTGTGAAACTTTCTTGGTACAAAAACTGGATATCCTTTCGAATGATGATTTCCTCTTATTTAAAGAGGGAATCCCTTCGATACAATTGATCAAAAATTACAGATGATATCTGAGTCCTATTCTTAGTCAGATCGACTTTATAAACCGGAATAGGATGTCCTAGTCTCCCGCAACAGAATGCTATTACAAGTGTTGAATGAGATGTTGTTGTTACGGCTGAAGTAACAGTTCTTTTGTTGTTGTTGTT
The DNA here is from genome assembly GCA_009831015.1 of Picea engelmannii. Taxonomy (NCBI): domain Eukaryota; kingdom Viridiplantae; phylum Streptophyta; class Pinopsida; order Pinales; family Pinaceae; genus Picea; species Picea engelmannii. The sequence continues at coordinate 390,668 of ML776671.1, read as the reverse complement.
GCATGTTGTTTCGGCATCGCAAATCGCGGATTGTTTCAGCCACGAGATTTGCGCTCTGACTGTTTCAGCACTTCTCAAGTAGCAGCGATGGTTGATGCTTGGCTCGCGGTGCGGCTGTTCTAGTCAATCTGTGTGAGTTGTTGTTGACCACGGGATGTGTAATGGCTTCCTTTGTGTTTTAGCATCGTTGACCATAGACTGTGTAACAGCTTCTGTGTTTCAGCATCGTCGACCATGGACTGTGTAACAGCCTCTGTGTTTCAGCATCGTCGACCATGGACTGTGCAACAGCTTCTGTGTTTCAGCATCGTCGACCATGGACTGTATAACAGCTTCTGTGTTTCAGCATCGTCGACCATGGACTGTGTAACAGCTTCTGTGAATTGTTGTTTCAGCAACAGGCCTCAAATGCTAATCTGTAGTTTGAACTGTTTCAGCACTTATGCATTTCTTAATCAATGGTTAAGTACGAGAGTGATGTGAAATTATATGCAAAATAGATTAAACGTATAGTAAAGAGAAGAGACATTATATACCTTTGGAAAGATAAGATAAAGTGATAATATGAGTTTAAATGTGAGTGATCAAGAGTGTAATAGTGGCAAAAAGTATGGGCAAAAAGGTACATTGTGTGGTCCTAACAGTCCTCATTTTGTCTTCTCTATGAGGACAATCCTTGTACATGTGATCTTCTTTACATCCCTAACATTTTATTGGTATCCTTACCCTTTTTCCCAAGGAGTCTTCCATCTTGGATTCATTCTTAGTAGTCTGATTTAGTTGATATGCATTAGCACTATTTCTATTGAAATGAGGTTTGAATCCCTTCCTTCTCTGATCTGATTTCCCCTTCTTCTTATCGTTCCATGATTTCTTAAAATTCTCTCTTCCTTTTCCTTGCTCATATAGGTACTTGGTCTTTCTAATGGTATCTACCAAAGTTCTGGGTTCATCAAATTGAATTTGTCTTTGGAAAAATATGGTAGTCCACTTAGGAACCTCTATATTTTCACCTTCTCTTCTTTGATAAAACCCACATACCTCAGCAAATCCAAAAACTTATTTTCATATTCTTCCATGGTCATGCTCCCCAACTTGAGTTCAAAGAACTCCTTCATCTTCTTGTCATAGTATTTCTCTGAAAGATACCGATGTTGGAAGTACTTCTTGAATTGCTTCCAAGAAATCATTTTCTCATCAATGTACTTTAATTTCTTCAATTTATCCCACCACATAGAATATTTTTCATGCAAATGGTATATGGAAATCCTCGCTTCTAGGTTAGATGAGTATCTATGCAATTGAAAATACTAAATATGATTCCAAGAAACCAAGTTTCAACATCATCTCCCTTTCTATTTTCATCGTCAAAGGTTGGTGGCTTAAGCTTCATAAGTTCTCCTTGCAAGCTATCCAGCTCATATCTTCTTCTTTGATGCCTAACATGAGACACTTTTGGGCTACTCCTTGACTCTTCAGATGCATAAAACTTCCTAACTAAATGATTAGGTGAGTAATGATGTGTTGAGAACACACTTATACTAAGAGGGTGGGGGTGAACGAGTATAAGGCTATCTTTTTATTTTTAACATTCATAAACCATAATGAAGAAATCACATAAATATAACAACAAGAAGACATAATATTTAATATGGAAACCCTTTTGGGAGAAAACCACAAAAAAATATTTTTATAAATTTGTAGGCACCAACCTATTGGAGACACAAATCCCCACTATTGTTTGTAGGCACCAACCTACAGGAGACACCAATCCCCTCTATTCTTTGTAGGCACCGACCTACTAGAGACATTGATCCCCTCTGATATTTGTAGGCAGCAACTGTAGTATTCCAGATATAAAACAGTATGCAAAACAAAAATATTTTAACTAGAAATGACAGAGAAGCAATGATATAATCATAACAATACCAGAATAATACCATAATAACACCAAAAAGAGCACTTTGATTACTGATATAAATGTTCACTTGCCTCTTCGAGGGGGAAACGTCCAGCAAAGAAGAGATCTATTACAATAATATCCAAGACAATATTTCTTGTACCCTCTACTTCTATTTATGCTCTATCTATCCAAAAGAACAATCTAGAGGAAGATACTTCTAGAAGAGGAAGCTTCTATTAGGTCTTCTTGCATTTGACTTATTCTTCCTTATTGCTAGGCCTTATTAATATTGGCCTTTATTACATGGAATTATATTATTCTAACGACATGAGGGGTTAGGAAGGTTAGGTCCCTAACATGCCCTCCCCCTTGAAGAACAACCTTGTCCTCAAGGCGTCATATGAGGGAATTTTTGTAGAAAGGTGGTTGGCTCCCAGGTGGCATCTTCTAGAGGTGTATCTTTCCATTGGATTAATACTTCATGGATGGTAAGCTGACAGAGAAGATGCTCTCTCTGGGCTAAGACTACTTGTGGTTGCAACCATATGGAACCTTCATCATCCAACTCAAGGAGACTTGTTTGAGTTTGGCACTTAGTTCCAATCACCTTCTTTAAGCAGGAAACATGAAAAAAATAATGGACTTTCGATTGATTGGGTAGAGCTAGGTGATAGGCCATCAATCCCACACTCTTGAGCACTGTATAAGGACCATAAAATTTGGGCGCAAGTTTTGACATTGTTGAGCTTTGACTGAAGTCTACTTATAAGGTTGTAATCTAAGAAATACCTGGTCCACTTCAACAAAATAGCGTTCATAACGACCTTGATCTGCTTGTTTCTTCATGTGATTCTGAGCCATGACCAAATTTTCTTTAAGGGCACGAAGAATAGCCTCGCGAACTGTAAGATTTTTGTCAACCTCATAAACCTTCGAGACCCCTGGCATATAGGAGAGAACTGATGGGGGATTTTGGCCATAGACTGCTTCAAAAGGAGTCATGTGAGTAGTTGTATGGTAAGATGTGTTTTACCACCATTCAGCTAGGGGTAACCATTGATCCCACCAAATTTTTCGCTCAGATGTAAAACACCTCAAATATGTTTCTAAAAACTTGTTGACAACTTTAGTCTGGCCATCCATCTGGGGGTGATAGAAAATGTTGAGATGCAATTGGGTGCCCTATAGCTTGAACAATTCTTGCCAAAAATTGTTGGTGAAAGTGGGGTCTCTATCAGAGACAATAGACTTAGGCATGCCATGAAGCTTGAAGATATTATCCATGAAGATTTGATCCACTGTGGTGGTTGTGAATGGGTGTTGAAGAGCACAAAAATGAGCATATTTGGAGAGACGATCTACTACCACCATGATGACTGACTTATTGCCCAATTTAGGTAAGCCCGCAGTGAAATCCATAGAAATATCTCGCCAAATAGCAGGGGGAATCGGAAGCAGTTGGAGGGTGCCTGGGGATTTGACAGATTCTCCCTTTTTGCGTTAACATACCTCACATTCAGCCACAAAGGTTCGGATGTCATGTTTCATACCCTCCCCAAAAAAAGAACGCTTGACTCATTCATAGGTTTTGGTAAACCTTGAATGCCTAGTTGTGGGTGAGGCATGAAGTTTAGAAAGAACTATGGAATTAAGTTGGCATTTCTTGCATAAGTACAAACGGCCTTTGTAGAAAATCTCTTCATTATTCCAAGAGTACCCTCGAGAAATGAAAGAATTGTATTGCAATTGGTGGAGAAGGATAGAAATTTTGGGATATTGCAACCATTCCTGACAAACAGCTTGGAGCCAATCTGGTATAATGAAGGAGAAGAAGAAAAGGGACCTGTCTTCTTCGTATTTTTGTGAAAGAGCATCAACCACTACATTTTCCTTTCCCGTATTGTAAATGATTTCATAATCATAGCCAAATATCTTGGTCACCTATTTTTGTTGCGCCGGAATGAAATTTGTTGTTCGAGGAAATACTTGAGACTCTGATGATCAGTTTTTATTTGGAATCGTTGACCTAATAAATACGGATGCCAGAGATCCACAGCATGCAGAATAGCTAAAATTTCCTTTTCATAAATGGATTGGCCCAAATGTCGCTTAGAAAGTTGTTTGCTAGTGAAGGCCAAGGGCCTACCATCTTGCATGAGGACGGCTCCAATTCCTTTCCCGGAAGCATCACATTCCAATACAAATGTCGTTGTGAAGTCTAGGAGAGATAGGACAGGGGTCGAGCACATAGAATCTTTTAAGTCTTGGAAGGCATGATCCATAGCTGAAGTCCAAGTGAAGTAATTATTTTTAAGGAGGGAAGTGAGAGGAGTTGCAATCTTTCCATAATTTCGAACAAACTTCCTATAATAGCCCGTTAAACCCAGAAAACCACGCAATCTCTTAAGAGTTTTAGGGTGAGTCCAATCTTGCATGGATTCAATTTTCTTAGGATCCACTCGGACACCATCCTTCCCGACAATATGACCTAGGTATTCCACTTCGGAGGCACCAAAGGCACATTTAGATTGTTTGAGGAAAAGTTGATGTTTAGAGAGTAGATGGACAACTTGATTCACATGGGAGAGATGGGATGTCAAAGTTTTACTATAGATGAGAATATCAACAAATAAAACTAAGACAAAATGACAGAGAAAAGGATGGAAGAATTCATAATGACCCTCGTGAATGCGAAATGCAGTGTAGGGAATGTATTCTTCTTTCATATGGATCTGGTGGTAGCCAGAACGTAGATCCAATTTTGTGACGTACTGAGCACCACCCAATTCATCTAAGAGTTCATCGATGACAGGAATGAAGAATTTGTCTTTGATTGTAAGTTTATTGAGGGCACGGAAATCAGGACACATGCCCCAATTACCTTCTTTCTTGAGTACCATGACCACAGGGGAAGAATAGGGAATAGTACTAGGACAGATAACACCGACTTCTAGTAATTCATGAACAATTTTCTCAATTTCATTCTTCTGGGCAAAGGGATGACAATAAGGCCAAACATTGGGAGGAAGACTACCTGGGATGAGAGGGATAGAATGATCATGGACACCATGGGAACGGGGAAGGTCTTGGGGAGTGGTAAAAACAACATGGTGGTGGGAGAGGATAGATTGGAGGTCGGGATGCACAGAAGGTGTCTCAAAAGCATGAATGGAGTGGAGTTAAGCTATAATTTTGGAATGACTTTTTTTAAGCAGATTTTCTATGCGATGGGAACTAATGATCTCAGGGGAGCCTACAGTGATGCCTTGGAACTTATATTGTTGTCCCTTCTGTTGGAATTGCATGGTTAAGTCCTTAAAATCCATGAGAATGGGGCCTAGAGTGTGTAACCATTTGACACCAAGAACAATGTCACAACCACCCATGTCTATAACAAACATATGGGATTTCAGGTGATACTGACCAATTTGGAGTCGCACATTTTCACATCGTCCCCCACATTTCATGGAACGACCATTGACAATCATGATTTGAAAATTATTGATGGCACGGATGTAATAATTGACTTATTGCACAATGTGGTGATGAATAAAGTTATGGGTGCTAACATTGTCCACAAGAATGATGACTTTCTGATTTTTTATGTAACCAATTAATTTGAGAGTCTGAGGAGCAGAGAAGCCAGTGAGGGCATTAAGTGAAATCACTGGGTCAATGTCAGGTAGGTTAGAGGGTGGGGTGAGTTCAGAAGGAGGTAGTAGTTCCTCCACAGGTTGAACAACAACATCTTCTTTAGAAAGATCCTGAGTCACAGCCATAAAAAGATTTTGTTCCTTACACTTGCGCCCGGGAAAATATTTGTCATCACAATTATAACAAAGACCCATTGAGTTGACATTCATCCATTTCATCCCTGGTTAATTTATGTATCTTGAGAGGAGGTGCGGGAGGGGAAAAATTGGTGGGTTTAGGGCGAGGGTTAAAGGAGGGTTTGTGGATCTGGGAGGACACAATCTGTTGGGATTCCTTGGATCATTGAGTAGTTTCCAACCAAGTTTGTGGGCGTGCCATGAGGACATGGGCACGAATTTCATCGTTGAGGTCAATGATAAAGCATTCCCTAAAGAAAGCATCTGACATGCCCTCCATTATGAAAGCCAAGTGCTCAAATGCGGAAATAAAGTATTCCATTGTCCCAAACTTATTTAACTTGGTCAAACGGCCTAAATGGTGGGTGTCAGAGTCAAAGTGGTCATAAAGTTCGGCCACAAACTGTGTCCAAGTAAGATACCCTTGGCGTGCCTTTTTTCGCCATTACCACCATTGCCATCATTCTGGATCCAGATGTAGGACACCATAACAAAACTTGGCTAAATCATCAGTAATGCCATACAAAGAGAAATAATGTTCCATTTGAGTGACCCAGCATGTAGGATCTAATCCATCAAATTTGTTCACCTCAATTCTAGAAGGGCGTAGTTCTCAGGAAAAGTGGGTAGTATGAGGGCCTTGGTAATGGGAAGATTTATGGTCATCCTAATAAGATGGTTGCTCAAAAGAGGAAGGGTTCTGAGAACATCCCAAGAAGTGTTCTTTGAGGTCTTTGATGTAGGAACATTGTTCATGGAGGACTTTGATGTGGGAACATTGGTCCTTGAGGATATCAATAGTTGAATTGATGGAGCTAATGTTGGTAGTGAGATGCTTGATGGCATCCTTGTGCTGGTGGTTGTCAACAATCAAGGCATTGAGGTCTTGGGCTTGTGTGGTAGTCATTTGGACAAAGGAGCAGGCAAATGGTATAAGGGAAACAAAAGGGGTCTGGAGGGGTGGGTGGGACCACGGAGAAAAAAGGGTTTCAAATGATAGGTACCACTGCGATTAGGGCGAAAAGGGGGACCCAAATGGATAGGAGCCAAATAAGGGTTTTGGAGACGGATCGGGTCCACAAAAAAAATTGTGTTAAAAATGATAGGTATCACTGGAATCGGGACGAAGAGAGGAACCCAGTGGGATAGGTCCCAAATAAGTGTGTCAATGGGACCACTATACTCTTTTTTCTCCTGCGGAGTTATACTCCAACCTGAATAATACTGCAGTGACGAAACGCCCAAATGCTTAACAGGAATAAATGTGTAGTAATTTCGCAACCAGAATGCAAAAAGCACAGTTGCGAGGCAATAGATATTGTATGTTCTATTTTTTGTTTCCGTCCCCAGGGGTAGGATATTCAGAATTTCTACAAACAAGGGTTTTCCTTGTCCTACAGTTCTCTGATATACATGTGGGGTCCAACAGTAGCAGTCGGCCCAATATCTTAGGGCACCAACTAAGGAGGCTAGACCGTGCCCTTACTCGTACTACCTGACTACCCAGATACTAGAGAGTATCTTCCCAAGTATTGTTCTCGGTGGCACTTTAACAGTCAGGCAGTCGATTAGTTTATCTATGGAGGGCTTCAGGAGATCTAAGTCGATCTATATACAAGTGTTTTCTTATGTGCTACCACTCGAAGGGGTACCAATAGCGGTTACAAGGGTCGATAACAGATGTGCACTTAGGTACCAATTGGATTTCCTGCATGTATGACTCCCCGACCGCTGGTTTATGCGCATAACGACAGATATTTGTAGCTTTAAGACATCGGAATACGTCTCTACCCTGAAAAAAAAAATTAACCCACAATTTTATGCAGAGGAAGGTGCTCGGATACCACTTGTAGTATTCCAGATATAAAATACTATGCAGAAAATAACAAAAAAAAAATTAGCTAGAAATGACAGAGAAGCAATGATATAATCATAACAATACCAGAATAATACCAGAATAACACCAGAAAGAGCACTTTGATTAATGATTGCAATGTTCACTTGCCTCTTCGAGGGGACAACCTCCAGCAAAGCAGGGCTCTATTACAATAATATCCAAGACAAGATTTTTCATACCCTCTACTTCTATGTGTACTCTATCTATCCAAAAGAACAATCTAGAGGAAGATCCTTCTAGAAGCGAAAGCTTCTATTAGGTCTTATTACATTTGACTTATTCTTCCTTATTGCTAGGCCTTATTAATATTGGCATTTATTACATAGAATTATATTATTCTACCTATGTGAGAGGTTAGGGAGGTTAGGTCCCTAACACCAACCTACAGGAGACACTGATCCCCTCTTTTATTGGTAGGCACTGACCTACAAGGGACATTGATCCCCTCTGTTGTTTCTTTCTTAACCAAGTCTTCTTTACGCTCACTAATCCTTTTTTTGCCCTGCCTTCACCAGATCTTCTTGCTTCTTCTTCTACTTCTGCCTAGAACACCAAATCTATTTGTTAGAACACTAGGTCTAATCTTCGCTAATATTTGATTGTCGCTCCTTGAATGATATTTAATCGTCACTCCTCAAATGATATGCATAGGAATATTACATTTTCACCCCCACGCTCATTTGTTTCTCATAACCATCTTCTCCATTTATACTTTACCATAAGATTTACATGAAAAAGTCATGTTCATTTGAAAAGACACGAATTTTATTAATCAGCTTGATGCAACATACTCAGCTTATGTTGTGGATAGAGAGATTGAAGATTGTTTCTTACTCAACTAAGACACTAGAATGTTTCCCATAAATATTGCTCCTCCACTTATATTTTTTCTATCATCAACACTTCATATCCAATCTACATCTATATATGTTGTTAGAATAAAATATTCACCTCTTGAGTACCATAATTCAAAGTCCAAGGTTCCCTTTAGATATTTGAATATCGTCTTTATTGCTTGCACATGAGTTTCTTTTGGTGCAACTTGAAATCATGCAACCAATCCTACTGCTTGCATAATGTTTGGCCTTGATGTCGTCACATATAGTAGGCTTACAATCATTAACATATACAATGTTTGATTTGTTTCTAATTTAGGAACATCGTCACCAAGCACACGTGGAGAGACAACTCAACACCTTAGCGCACCTTTGAATCATTTCGGAATCTTAATCGTTGGCGTTTCCTGCAAATCTTTTTGAAATGATCGAAAACTGGAGAAGATCAAACGCTTGGGAGCTGAATTATCATGAGTGATCTAGGAGTTTCACTCCTAGTCTTGAATGTAACAGAACTTAGGTAGTAGTTAGGTTTTTTTTTTCGAGAAGACGAGTAGTCGGAGGATACCCTAATAACTCTCTGAGATAAATAGAGATGTGGTATGCCTGAATGAGGCTTCTCTAGGTTAGCAAGAGATTGTTGTGATTTAGTTGTTGTTGAGTTTTTAGTTCTTGTTTTATCATAGTTGTAGCCATTTTTATTTGAATGAATATAACAGAGGAAAATTGATCCAATGCATGGTGCTACTACTATTTGCAATTCCCTGTTATTTTGTTTTCATGAATGAATGAGTTATGTTGTTGAGTATATGAAACTGTGAGGTGTTTGGATAAGTTTCAATTATTTCTCTTTGTTGAGTTCATGCAAGGTGTGCATACAGTCCGCAAGGAGTGCGTTGAAAGAGTCTAGTTCGACTCAGAAGCTCAGAAGAGATAGCGTGAAACTTCCATTTGCAAGGAGTGCAAAGAGACTGTTGCAAGGTGTGCATAGTCGTCGCAAGAAACTAAGTCTTGCGTGAGAATCTGTTGCAAGGAGTGACAATGTCTGTTTCAACTCAAAATCTCAGAAGAGATAGCGTGAGCTTTCCATTTGCAAGGAGTTTGAAGGGACTGATCCAAGGCATGCACAGACGCCCGCAAGGAGTTGAGTATTGCGTAGGAATCTATTACAAGGAGTACACAGATTCGAAGTCCGACTAAGTGTCGAGAACGGAACTGTGAAGCGCAAGGAGTGCGTAAAGAGATCTATTTTGAAGAAATCACTAAGTCTGGATTTCATCAAAGATTCTGAGTTCGCAAGGAGTGCGTTGGAACCAAGCTCGGGAGAGACAGCGACCAAGAATCAACAGGAAGGGAGAAATATGTTGAAAGTTGTGAAGTGACGGTTGAGATCCCTTCGAAAGGAATTGGGACCACGAATACTCGTTAGATCTCAAAAAGGCGCGGGGAGGTTACACCTCGAAATCCTTTGGACTTCGCATGTTCATAATTTTTCGTTTGTGAGGGAAGAAAATCTTCTGAAGTTATGGAACCCGAATTCCATCTAGACCGTAGATCTGTTCAAAGCAAGTGAGATCGTCTGAGGTCATCGGATCTGGGAAAAGTTATGCAGTTGATAGTTGTGGGTTCTTTCGGGGATTCACGGATCGAATGATTTAGAGTATAGAGGAGTGAAGAGTCCTGAAACTCGAAGTCGTGAAGCGCAAAAATATTGCCACCATTGGTTATCAAAGGGGGCGTGAACCGTAGATCTGGTTCTAAGTAACTTCGTATGTTCGGAGTTTGTGTAGAAAGAGACCAGCTGCACGCAAGGCAGCTGAAACCCGGAGTCGCGAAGCGCTAGGAGGCTTAGCTCCAGACCATAGTCTGATCTCGTGTGAAGGAGGGGGACGAGCAGAAAGGAGCTAGTGCCCAGAAACTCGAAGTTTGTAAAAGCGCTAAGGGGCCCGCGGGTTCCATAGGACCTGCGGATAAAGAGAAAAAGGGACTTGTGTAAAGCGTTCCAGGGCCATTAAAGGTTTGAAATAGATAATCCAACTCAAGAGATTAAGATCCTTGACCGGGAGGTCGCAGACTCTTTAGGAGAGAAGGGGGGCTCTGCATCAAGTGGTATCAGAGCTGAATTTGTTTGCTTACAAATAGCATACAAAGGAGAAAGGAGACAAAGGAGATAGTCTAATACCCTCAAGTGGTATCAGAGACTGAAATTGTTTCAGGTAGAAAAAGAGAGCTCGAAGTTGTACTCTGTGAGTGAGGAACAGTCAGCACAATGCCACCAAGGAGACATGTGGAGCCACCTTAAGTCAATCGCGTTGTAGAAAGAGAAATGAGAGAGCTTTGTGCAAGATTAGAGGCGATTGAGGCAGCACAGAGGAGAGCACCTGATGTTGGGGATATCAATGAGGCAGAAAGTTGAGAAATAGAAGTTGAATAAGTTGTAGGGGAAAATGTTGCCGAAGAATGCTTACTGAGAGTAGTTGTTAAATTGGGAGGTAGAGCCAAGGTAGACATCCCAATTTATGAAGGCAATTTGGATGTTGAAGATTTGTTGGATTGGATAAGATCCATGGACAAATATTTCGACTATGAAAATGTTGATGAGGAGAAGAAGGTGAAACATGTTGTCACTAGGTTGAAAGAACATGCAACACTGTGGTGGGATGAACTGCAGGCTGAGAGGAGAATCAAAGGCAAACAGAAATCAAATAATTGGGACAGGATGGTAGCCAAGCTGAAGGCTAAATTCATGCCCAAATATTATCAGATAAGTCTATTCAAGAAGTTGCAGAACCTGAGGCAGAAGGGTATGACAGTGAAAGAATACATGGAGGAATTCTACAAGATGAATATCAGGACTGGACAACGAGAGAAGGATGAGGAAAACGTTGCCAGGTATATAAATGGCCTGAGATATAAAATCCAGGATGAGATTAGAATGATGTCAGTGAGGACAATAGAGGATTCTTATCAGATTTCTCTGAAGGCAGAGGAAACGTTGGCCAGGAAACAGAGTCAACGAAACAGAGGCAGAAGCCCAAGCAAAGGCAAGGGAGTTGTCCATGATAAGACATAGAAATCCAAAGGCGAGACTGAGAAACCACACAGTCACTCAGAAAGAGGAGGAAGTTCCCGAGGAAGACAAGGTGGTGGAAGAAGTTCTTCTAGAGGAAGAGGAAGAAGCAAAGGAGAAGTAGGGTGTTATTCATGTGGAAAGACAAGACACGTGTCTTGGGAATGTCCCGAGAGAAAGAAAGAAGGAGGTGAAGCTCACATTTCAAAAGCACAGAAAATGAATGTTGAAGCAGAAGGTGCAGAGGATGGAACATCCCTGATGTTGCAGAAGGTTCTCTTAACACCAGAGCCAGAAATTGAAAATTCAATGCAGAGGAACAGTCTATTCAGGACAACTTGCAAGACTAAAGACAGGTATGTGTTAAGCCCTAAATAGTGGCTCATTACCCATTAATTGGTGCATATTACATTAGTAATGTTATTTTATTTATGTCGGCTTTAATCCATTAGTTGTACTTATACCTCCTAGTCTCCTATATATACCAAGGAGACATTTTCATTTGGAATCATCTTGTAATTGAACATTTATGTGGGCATTAGGAGGTTTCCCCCTCGAAGAGGCTTATTATCTGAATTTCTCTCTTTTCCAAGGCGTTGAGTACTTATTCTGAGGTTTTTCTATGCTATATTGATATTTGGTTCCTAACATATGGTATCATAGCTCAAGGTCTTGGGGTTTCGCTGCTACATCTGAGACACCTTGGAATTTTCGCTATAAATTTTTTTTCTACAACGATTTAGAAGGAACGGCTTGGAGGATATTTAGTAGACGGATCAAGGTATGTTGGGTTAAAATTTCATCTCATGATGCCTTATACTTTCGAAGATACAACCTTTCTAAGATAGGGTTCTGGAATCATCACGAATTGAGTCATTGCGGAATTTTCACTATACAAGTTTTTCTGTAACGTTCCAGACCCTGAACTCCGAAGGCTATTCACATAAATTAGTAAGGTATATGTGGTAACAGTTTCATCTTCTGGGTCATCTTAAATTTGTAGATACACCCTGTGGAATATAGGGTATCTGACTAGTCCTATTGACTAGTCTCGAGCAGGTGTTCCGGGTAAAACAATCACAACTTCTTCCTAGAGTATCCAAATTGAGTGAGACCAGTTGCATTGGATAGTGGACACACCACGGTAATTATGGTACTATTTTCAGAATTGTATATCAATTATTTTGTGCAGGACACACTATACAAGTGACATCTCCTGGAAAGGAAAACAATCAGCAAGTTGTGGGGAAGTTACTGTAAATTCCACTTGGCACATCCAATTTTGATCAAACCTGTGGCATTGCAGAGAAGAAATATCAGAGACTTACAAAAAATAAAATTCCATACTCAGAAGGGTCGAATTTTTGGAGATACAATAAAATGAAGATTGTCTAGTAGAACCACCTCAAAATCAAGGTTTAAAGTGATACTTGGCCAACATGCCACCAAAAAAGGGAACTTCTACACCAAATAAGCCTCTAGACAATCCTACGTAGACTCTTGATGAAAGTGAAGAAATGTGTAGGGACATAAATGATTTACAAAAGAAGACAGTAACAAAAGATGAACTACAAGAGATGGAAGCTAAGTTGGAGGCAATAAATACTAAGATGGATGGTTTAAAATAGGAGATCATGGAAGGATTGAAAAATTTTGTAATAGAGAGGACACCTGAAAGTGAATGTATCCCATGAAATTCATGATGAGGACAAAAGGAAGGTGAATCAAGAATGGATAAACTCCAACTTTGGGTTGAAGACCAACCACGTTCCTAAGATTGATATGCGGAAGTTTGATGGCAAGGACCCTATCACATGGATACTTCATATGGAGCAATTCTTTGATCTACATAATGTGCCACATACACAAAAGGTATGAATTTTTTTTTTATATTTTGAACCCAATCAATTTGTATGGTATCAATGGATTTGTTCTCACAAATCACTCGTCACTTGGACAATTTTCACGGAAGAAATGATAGCACACTATGAGGATACAAGGAGCAATACCTTCTTTAGCCAATTGATAAATCTCAAGCAAAAGGGTTCAGTTACAGAGCACATTGAGAACTTCCAAAGATTGAATATAAAGGTAACAGATATTCCAGAGGATCACTTGATTGATGTAAACATAGGAACTTTAAGGGATAACATTCAACATGAGGTTTGCCTTAGGGAACCCAAATCATTGGAGAATGCATTTAGGGTGGCAAGAAATTTTGAAAGTAAAAATATGGCTATGGCTACTAGAAGGACCAATCCTAACATCTATAGAGAGAATAATGCTCATTCTTCTAAAACACCTCAACTTACAAGGTTGACACCTCAACAATTGGAGGAAAGAAAAGCAAAAGGTTTATGCTTTAATTGTGACAGCAAGTACAGTAAGGGACATAAATGTGGTGAGAAGAAATTATTCTACATAGATTATGAAGAGGAAGAAGAACAAGAACAAGAACCATCTCAAGATGAAAACGTAGAAGTGATTTCGTCTGAAGAGTTGACTCCCACGATATCGTGTAATGCATTGGATGGAATTAGAACTCCTCAAACCCTCAAGATCGAAGGATATATCAAAAAGAAAAAGGTAATAATCCTAATTGATTCTGGCAGTACTCATAATTTCATTCACTATAAATTATCCAAAGCTCTCAATTGCTTTGTATATCCAGCACCAGAGTTTCAAGTAATGATTGCAGATGGAGGAACTATCAATTGCTCAGGGAAATGCAATAAGATCAATCTTACTATGGGGGAATATGTAATGAATAGTCCAATGATTGTTATACCCATGGGTGGTGTTGATGTTGTACTAAGAATCCAATGGTTACAATCATTAGGAACAGTGACTTTTAATTTTCAAGAACTTTTCATGAAATTTTCATTGGAAGGAAAAGAAATTGAGTTAAAAGGTATCACAGGGAAACCCGGTAAGGTGATAAGCTCTAATGACATGAAAAAATTATTGAAAAAAGGGCATCAAGGGGTTATTGCACAACTATGCTCACTAGATGTTCAAACATCTAATCCATCTATTCCTCTAGATATCCAAGGGATAATTGATAAGCATTCCAAAGTATTTGAAGATATTCCCAAAGGTCTTCCACGCACTCGAAATCATGATCATGATATTCACCTAATTCCTGGGAATGTTCCTCCTAACATCAGGCCATACAGATACCCTTATTCCTAGAAGAGTGAAATTGAGCGCATGGTTGAAGAAATGTTAGAGGATGGCATTATTACACCTAGACGAAGATCTTACTCTGCACCGGTGGTAATGGTATTCAAGAAAGATGGTTCATGGCGTATGTGTCCAGATTATAGAGAGATCAACAAGATCACTATTAAAGATAAGTTTTTCATTCCCATCATTGATGAATTGTTAGATGAACTACATGGAGAAATCTATTTCACAAAGTTGGATCTTCGTTCAGGGTATCATCAGATTAGAATGAAGGAAGAAGATATCCCAAAAACAACATTCTGAACTCATGAAGGCCATTATGAATTTTTGGTCATGCCTTTTGGCCTTACAAATGCACCTTCCACATTCCAAGGGTTGATGAAATCCATTTTCAAGCCCTTCCTTCGAAAATTTTTGTTAGTATTTTTTGATGATATACTAATATATAGCAAGTCTTGGGAGGATCATATGCGACATGTTGACAAGGTGCTACAACTACTAAAGGAGAAACAACTATATGTGAAACCATCCAAATGTTTCTTTGGAGTGAAGGAGGTAGAGTATTTGGGTCATATCGTATCTCATGAAGGTGTCAAGGTAGACCCTAACAAGATTAAGGCCATGATGGACTGGTCGATTCCCAAAACATTGAAGAATCTTAGAGGATTTTTGGGTTTGACAGGTTACTACCGCAAGTTTGTTCTGTACTATGGAAGAATAGTAGCACCTTTAACGACACTAACTAAGAAGGATGCATTTTCATGGACTCCATAGGCAACTAAATCTTTTGAACAGCTTCAAGAGGTGATGTGCAAAGCTCTTGTCTTGACCACTCCAGACTTCACAAAAACCATTATTGTGGAATGTGATGCCTCGGGAAATGGAATTGGTGTTTTCCTAATGCAAGAAGGAAGGCCCTTGTCTTTTGAAAGTCGACCACTCAAGGGAAAGGACTTACACAAACCCATTTATGAGAAGGAAATGATGGCAATACTACATGCATTGAAGAAATGGCATCATTACCTAATAGGTAGGCACTTCAAGGTCAAAACAGATCATGATAGT
>ML776671.1:300006-374397 GCA_009831015.1 Picea engelmannii | reverse complement strand
CAATACATCAGATACATTTACATGGAAAAATGATTCACTATGGTACAAAGATCGCTTATATTTATGTAAGAACTCCCAACTCAAACAAAAGGTACTATTGGAATTGCACACCTCTCCAGTAGGAGGGCACTCGGGATTTTTAAGAACCTACCATAGGGTCAAGAAGGAATTTTTTTGGGATGTCCTTAAAACTGATGTTCAAAGGTTTGTGGAAGAATGTTTGGTTTTCGAACAAAATAAGGTGGAAACAATTAATACCCCAGGTCTTTTACAACCATTAGCCATCCCAAGCCAGCGCTGGGAGGACGTTTCAATGGATTTCATCACAGGGTTACCAAAGTTTGAAGGAAAGAGTGTCATCATGGTGATTGTTGATAGACTGACCAAGTACGCACACTTTTGTGCACTCTCTCATCCCTTCAAAGCCAGTACAGTTTCCACCGCATTCATGGAGACAGTTCAAAAGCTACATGGCAGCCCAAAGATTATTTTAAGTGACAGGGATCCCATCTTCATTGGACATTTTTGGACAGAATTATTTTCTTGTTTGGGTACTCAATTGGCTCATAGCTCGTCCTATCATCCTCAACCTGATGGACAAACCGAGATAGTGAACAAATTTCTGGAAGGATACCTTTGTTGCTTTGTCTCTGATAAACAAACACAATGGTTCAAATGGTTACCCTTGGCAAAATGGTGGTATAACACTTCCTTTCATACTGCAACAAAAATGACACCATTTATGGCACTCTATGGATACCACCATCCTTCCATCACTTATTCTCTAAAAGAAAAATCTAAGGTTCAAGCAATGGAAGATCACATCGAGCATCAACAACAAGTTCTTCAAATATTAAAGAACAACCTAACCATGGATGATTTTAGGGGCTAAATTTCTCATGGGCTAATTTTCCATGGTTTTTCCAAAAACGAGATTCGCTATTTTAAAAATGATTCACCCAAATTATATAGGATAAAATTATTTTACCTTAAAAATCGCCAAAATTTTATAAAAACTATATAAAATCCTTATAAATTTGAATATTTTTACAAAAATATCGTCAAACATTTATAGATGGCATATGAAGGATTAGTAAGATTCGCCAAGGTTTCTACATTTTAAAATAAATTTCCATCCTTAAAATCATCCCTGAACCTGACCATGGCACAAAATCGCATCAAACAAAAAGCAGATCAACATTGTAGTGAAAGAAGTTTTGAAGTAGGGGATTGGGTGTTTCTAAGACTACAACCATACAAACAGAGTTCCCTCAAACAAGCCAAGAAGGATAATAAATTATCACCAAAGTTCTATGGCCCTTATAAGGTGTTGCAAAAGAATGGTACTATGGCATACAAATTGGAGTTGCATGCATCTTCACGAGTACACCCAGTTTTCCATGTTTCATGCTTAAAGAAGGTTATAGGTGACAAGATCTCAATTCAAACTATATTGTCAGAACTTGACGAGGAAGAAAAAATCATATTGGAGCCTGAAGCCATCACTAACACAAGAATTCGCCAGTTGAGGAATAAATCCATTTCATAGTATCTCATTAAATGGAGGAAACTACCGGCTGAAGATTCCACTTGGGAAGATGAGTCTTTTATACAGAAGCATCCAGAGTTACTCAAGTGTTGCGGACAACACTTGTCTCAAGGGGAGGGGCATGTTAATCCCTAAATAGTGGCTCATTACCCCTTAATTAGGGCATATTACATTAGTAATGTTATTTTATTTATGTCAGATTTAATCCATTAGTTGTAATTATACCTCCTAGTCTCCTATATATACCAAGGAGACATTTTCATTTGGAATCATCTTGTAATTGAACATTTATGTGGGCATAAAGAGGTTTCCCCCTCGAAGAGGATTATTATTTGAATTTCTCTCTTTTTCAAGAGTACTTTTTCTGAGGTTGTTCTATGCTATATTGATATTTGGTTCCTAACAGTATACAAGGTTATAATTGACAGTGGGAGCATTGATAACTTAGTATCCACATAGATGGTGGAGAAATTGGAGTTGGAGACAACTGCACATCCAAAGTCATATAAAGTCTCATGGTTGCAAAAAGGACACCAGGTGATGGTCACTAAACAATGCCTCGTTGAATTTAAAATAGGAGGATATAGAGAAGAAATTATGTGTGATGTGATTCCCATGGATGTATGTCATGTTATGTTGGGAATACCATGGCAGTTTGACAGAATTGTCATTCATGATGGGAGGAAAAATACATACACCTTGGAGAAGAATGGTAGGACACACATGTTGTTGCCAATAGAGGAGAAGAAAGTAAAAGAAGAAGCCAGCATGAGCATATTTCTCATGAGTGGGAAGGAACTCCTTAGTGAAGTCAAGAAGGGACAGGAGATGCAGTTTGTTGTGGTGAGGAAACCTAGAGTTGTCCTTACAAGTACTTCGATGGATGATTTGCTTGAAAAAGTTCAGGAGTTGTTGGATAAATTTGTTGACATAGTAGTGGATGAGTTGTCTAACTCATTTCCACCCATCATAAGTATCAGCCATCATATTGATTTGATACCAGGAGCAAGTCTGCCAAACAAAGCAACATACAAATTGACACCTCAAGAGAATGAGGAGGTAAAGAACCAAGTCTATGAATTGTTAAACAATGGTTTGGTCAGAGAAATCTTGAGTCCATGTGCAGTATCAATTGTGTTGAGTCCAAAGAAGGATGGAGGATGGAGAATGTGTACAGACTCGAGAGCCATTAACAAGATCACCATCAAGTATAGATTTCCTTGGCCAATAATGGATGACTTAATGGATTGTTTAAGTGGAGCAATTTTTTTTCTAAGATAGATTTGAAAAGTGGATATCACCAGATAAGGATGAGAGAAGGTGATGAGTGGAAAACAACCTTTAAGTCAAATGAATGGTTGTATGAGTGGCTTGTTATGCCATTTGGCTTAACAAATGCTCGAAGTACTTTTATGAGGTTGATGAATGAAATACTGAAAGATTTCATTGGTAAGTTTGTGGTTTTATATATGGATGATATATTGGTCTTTAGCAAGACTAAAGAGGAGCATTTGAGACATCTGACATTAGTGATGAGGAGATTACAGCAGGAGAAGTTGTTGATAAATCTGAAGAAGTCCTATTTTATGAAGACATAACTCATTTACTTGGGTTTTGTGATCTCATCAAATAAATTGAAGATGGATCCAGAGAAGGTGAAAGCAATCAAAGAATGGTCATCACCAAGGAATATGTTTGAAGTGAAAGGCTTCCATGGATTAGCAAGTTTCTATAGGAAGTTCATCAGAAATTTTAGTGGAATTTGTGCACCTATGATGGATACAGTGAAGAAGAGGCACAAGTCTTTTAAATGGATAGAGGAGGCCGAGAGGAGCCTCAATATATTGAATGAGAAGATAATAGAACGACCAATTTTGGTCTTGCCAAATTTCGGGAAGACATTTCAAGTGAGATGTGATGCAAGTGGAGTTGCAATTGGAGCAGTTTTGAGCCAAGATAATAGGCATGTTGCATATTTTAGTGATAAGTTGAATGAGACTAAGATAAAGTACTCCACATATGACAAAGAGTTTTATGCCATAATTCAAGCCTTGAAGAAATGGAGGCACTACCTTGTTCCAAAGGAATTTGTCTTGTATAGCGATAACCAAGCTTTACAATTCATAACCAGACAGGAAACATTGAATCAGAGGAATGCAAAGTGGATTGAGTTTATGCATAATTTTACTTTTGTCATAAAACATATTTTTGGAAATGCTAACAAAGTTGTTGATGCATTGAGTAGGAGATGTTTGATTCTGCAAGAGTTTTAGGTAAATACCTTAGGATTTGAACACCTTAAGGAAATGTACAATGATGATCCAGATTTCAAGGAAGCATATGAAGCATGTGAAAATCATGTGCTGAGAGACAGGAGCCAGTGGACAAAGTATATAATTCAAGAGGGATTGTTGTTCAAAGGCAATCAGTTGTGCATACCAAAATGCTCAATGAGGGATAATCTTTTGAAGGAAAAGCCTAGTGGAGGATTGGTTGGACACTTCGGCCATGATAAAACATTTGCACAGTTGAGTAGTTCATACTATTGGTCGGGTATGAGAACAGAAGTGATAAAATTTGTGAACAGATGTAGAATCCGCCAACATGCAAAAGGAAAAAGAAAAAACATTGGATTGTATCAACCATTGTCAATACCAAAGAGGCCTTGGGATGAAATAAGCATGGATTTTGTGTTGGGACTGCCAAGAACATAAAGAGGATATGATTCCATATTTGTGGTGCTGGATATATTTTCAAAGATGGCACACTTTATCCCATACCAGAAGACTAGTGATGCAACACATGTTGCAAATTTATTTTTCAAGGAAGTTCTTCGACTTCATGGATTACCCAAAAGTGTTGTCTCAGACAGAGATATCAAATTCATTGGTCATTTCTGGAGAACACTATGGAAGAAGTTGGGGATAGATTTTTCCTTCAGGTCAACTTATCACCCTAAAACAGATGGACAGACTGAGGTGGTGAACAGAAGTTTGGGAAACTTATTGAGGAGTCTGGTCATTGAGTATTATAGTCAATGGGATCAGATTCTGCCACAACCAGAATTTGCATACAACGAATCACCAAACAGGAGCACTGGAAAGAGCCCATTCCAAATATTGTATGGAATGTAGTCTGTTACCCTCGATTTCATGGGATAACTAGGAGATCATGTATCGAGGCCCACAGGTCCTAGACATGGAGTACCAAGAGCAGGATTGACCTGAGCATGGCCCTGGAGGGCCCATCTTTCTTCTCTTTCATCAGACTTGTCTTATTAACAGCAGCAGCAGCATCCATCACCATCGGCCTAGTCTTGTATCGGAGAAGGCTCTTGCTTCATGAGGTAATTGGTCCAGGTATCATGGTATGTGTCATTTTTTATCATTATAACCTTTAGATATATGCATATTACTCCTTTTATTTCTGACAACTGCTTGGATCTTACACTGGCCCACTTGACCATGGTTGGGGGGATTGACAGGGTGTCCTAGCAAGCCTGTACCCATAGGTTTTTGTTTTCCACCGGGGGGATTTCTGAAGAACCATCGTCCACTCCCATCATATTATCACTTTTTCATCTTATCTCCCACTCATCTGCCCCATTCCCCTAGTCTGGCCATTAGGATGATCTATTTGTGGGGTTGCACCTTATCTCGTGGGAAGAAGGGGCTAAAGGCCTAGAAGGTAAAAGCAGCTGGTAAAAGACAAAAGCCATAAAAATGAAACCTAGAGATGCCTCACCCAGGGATCCCCGAGTAGGCAACAAAAGGCCTCTCAGCAAGAAACAAGAGGGACCCGAAGAAAAATAGAAAAAACAAGACCTAGCCAAGAGGATAGGGGGTCTCATCACGAGCCAGCCTATTATGTTCATGGGTACCTAGCAATATGACATTGCCACTATCTGGTTACCACGCTAGGGCAGTGACCCTTGGTTGCATGGCCAAGGGAAAGGGGGTCTCATCACGAGCCAGCCTTATCATCTCTGTGAAAGTGCTTGTGGGTAACACTGTCAGCTCTGGTTACCACGCCAAGGCAGTGTCCTCTAGTTAGTCCTTGAAATAAAAAAGGGGGAAAAAGGCAAATAAAGAAAAGAAAAGGATAAAGGCAATAAAGGGCTTGGAAAGAATTGCATTTGTGATGGGTACAGTTCGCCTTCTACAAAGGCACCCACAGGTAACATCATGCATCCCTGTCTTTCACTCTACCTGTATGTCTGGACATCCTTTGACCACATCACCTCATTTTACATGGTTTGGATGATACCCCTTGGAGACTTTCCTTTTCTTATGGATGCTAGCCTAATAGGGTATTTTGTCTTTTTCTTCGGCTTTGTATTGTAGGTCTTTGTAATATCTTTGAGCTATTGGATGATATATCAGAGTTTTTATGCATATGTTTGATAATCCTAATGGTGAAACATGATTAACATTGCTATGATCCCTGTGAATAATGAGCCCATGGAGGGCGAATTTTTTGATGTGC
The DNA here is from genome assembly GCA_009831015.1 of Picea engelmannii. Lineage (NCBI taxonomy): Eukaryota > Viridiplantae > Streptophyta > Pinopsida > Pinales > Pinaceae > Picea > Picea engelmannii. Next base: position 368,363 of record ML776671.1, on the reverse strand, counting down.
AGGACCATGCCTGATGGACAGGTACCAGTTGGACCGGTACACATGGGGAGATGATTAGTTCGTACCTCCATGGGGCTGAAGAGCCCATCATATGGTTGTTGGGACCCCATCAGGGGCAGAGACAGGACAGTGCTTGATTGAGTTTTTCACCTGACAAGAAGAAGGATGTTCCATCCATGACGCTTTGGCTGAGCCCAACCCAGGGGGGTTGACCTATTTCAGGTGGAACGTCTCCCTTTGATGGCCCAGGACATCACCTAGGGGCCACTGACATCACCTTCAGCGTATGGTAGTTTGACAAGGCAGCTGGCACGTGTGGCAGGGTTTGGAGGCCTAAAAGGGCCAACGTTTTGTCATTTGTGTTGTATTTTGCCCTAAAAAGGGCCAACGTCTCCCTCAGGAGGGCTTGACGTCTTGCTTATGCTCATTTAGGGTTTTAATTTAACAGTTTAATGTAAAAACAATATGATTTTGGTTTATAGCCTTGTCGGCTATTTTTAATGACCTAATTTTAAATTATAGGTCATGATACACTATATATTGAGGATGTTTTTCCCTCATTTGGACATAACACACAACTCACTCTCTTGTGAGGTCTGATTTTTGCGCCCTACTTGGGTATTTGGTCTTTTAAAGTGAGGCGCACTTGTTGATGGAAGGATTTTCTTGGCATGTTTGGCATTTCTCTTGAAGGAAGGTTTACAACTAGGGTTTGCATATGCTTTTCATCGTGATATGTAAGTGTTTTTCTTGCAAAAATTCTTAATTGAATGGTTGTAGGTTTATATTCTTCCATTTACTTATAAATTTGTTGATTTAAAGCCCTAGGTGACAAGCACACAAGTAGGTCCTTGTTTCATGTCCCCTTAGAGAGAAATTTTCAGCCATTGAAGAAGAAAGATAGAGCCTAGCCTTTGCTACACTCTTCTTACTTCTTCCCTTAAGCTAGCTTTGATTTTTAAAGGTTAAGAAGGAGGTGACGTCCTAGGCCTAGGTTATCTACACCTAGGACCATCTATCTTCTAGGGTTTTAGTGATAGAGCCTTGCCATTGCAACACTCTCCCTCACCTGATCCTCTTGTTTTAACTCTTCTCAATTGCTATCCATTTTGCCAAGTTTGACCTAAGGAAGGAGGAAAGAGCACGAGGCCTTGCTTAAGCAACACCGGAGTGAGCCTCTTTCCCCTAGGGTTTTGATTCTAGGGCCCTGCCATTGCAGCACTCTAGAACCCTTCCCTCTTGTCCTTAGCCTTCATTTCTTCAACTTTGCATCCTCTCCTTAATTGACTCCATCCACCCTTAGGCACTGATCTTAGAGCCACAACGTTGAAGTGATAATGCTCAAACAAACACTCAAAACTTTTAAATTTGAAACCCTAACTAGGCTGACGTCACACTTGAATATTCCATCTTGACGCAGCATATGTCTTTGATAAGCAATTAGATGATGATTGAAAGCATTTATTGAGTAAAGAATTGATTAGATACATTGTTGGCTTCATCATCTCAATAGTTATTGATGAATTGATACTTTTCCATTGCTAATTGATAAAACGTTGATCTCATTAATATCTGTTGTTTTACATTGCTTACTTATTGATATCAGATAGTCATATGAAGTACTAACCCATTGAATTATAGCCTTCATACATTTGTTTTGCTATTGTCTTGTTCCGAGCAGGTGTTCTCATTTGGGGCTACACTTATTTATTGGCTGATTAGCCGGACTATCTGACCTTGGTGGTAACCTGTGAGGAGGAACTTCTGCTTTAACCTTTATATCTTTGCCTCTTCAAAACCACAGGTTACCGGGGACATCTCCCCTAAGCTAACCTCCCTGAATAGAAAGAACCTCCCCATTGAGGTGACATTGGGTGGGGAAGGTTCTTGTTACGCCATTTTGGCCTCTATCCCTTAGCCTTTGACCTAAGCTACAAACTGTGCAATAACACAGCCAAGAGGAGTAGATGAGTTGAGAGACTTGGAACAGAGTGAGATCATAAGTGTTGGAGCAGAAGATTTTTCTACAAAAATGCAGAAGATCCATAGACAGAGCAGAGAGAAGTTGCAGAACTCTAGCCAATAGTATAAGCACAGAGTTGATCAACATCGCAAAGAGCTTCAATTTGAACTAGGAGATCAGGTTCTGGCACATCTCAAGAAATAAATATTCCCAAGGGGAACATATAACAAGTTGAAGATGAAGAAGATGGGACCATGTAAAATCTTAAGGAAGTTTGATGCAAATGCCTATGAGATTGAGTTGCTAGACGATGTGGGAATATCACCTATATTCAACATATCAGACCTGTATCCTTACAGAGAAGATGACACAGAGAGATAAGAAGATCAAGAGAAGATTCAGTGGGAGAAGCAGATGCCCGTAGCGGAAAAACCACAGATAGAGAAGATCGTTGATTAGAGGATTGGAAAGAAGACCAGGAGAAGACCTATTTCGAATATTTGGTCAAGTGGAAGGGACACCCAACAGAAGATGCCAGTTGGGAAAATGAATATGATATCCAGAAGCATGGAAAGTCAGTGCAGGAGCTCATGGATAGGAGTCCATGAATTTTTGTCCAGGGGAGTATGATGCAGGAGCATCGTCAGCAAGAACACGTGGAGAGACAACTCAACGCCTTAGCACGCCTTTGAATCATTTTGGAATCTTAATCGTTGGCGTTTCCTGCAAATATTTTTGAAATGATCAAAAACTGAAGAAGATCAAATGCTTGGGAGATGAATAATCATGATTGATCTGAGAGTTTCACTCCTAGTCTTTAATGTAATGGAACTTAGGTAGAAGCTAGGTTTTTTTTTAGAGAAGACAAGTAGTCGAAGGGAACCCTAAAAACTCTCTGAGATAAATAGAGATGTGGTATGCCCGAATGAGGCTGCTCCAAGTTAGTAGGAGATTGTTGTGATTTAGTTTTTGTTGAGCTTTTAGTTCTCATTTTATCATAGTTGTAGCCATTTTTATTTGAATGAATATAACAGAGGAAAAATGATCCAATGCATGGTGTTGCTACTGTTTACAATTCCCTGTTAATTTTTTTTCATGAATGAATGAGTTATGTTATTGAGTATATGAAACTGTGAAGTGTTTGGATAAGTTTCAATTGTTTCTCTTCGTTGAGTTCATGAAAGGTGTGCATACAGTCCACAAGGAGTGTGTTGACAAAGTTTGGTTTGACTCAGAAGCTCAGAAGAGATAGCATGAAACTTCCATTTGCAAAGAGTGAAAAGAGATTGCTTCAAGGTGTGCACAGTCGCCGCAAGAAACTAAGTCTTGCATGAGAATCTGCTGCAAGGAGTGACAGAGTCTGTTTCGACTCAGAAGATCAGAAGAGATAGCGTGAGCTTTCCATTTGCAAGGAGTGTGAAGGGACTGTTGCAAGGCGTGCACAGTGTCCCACAAGAAGCTGAGTCTTGCGTAGGAATCTTCTTTAAGGAGTGCACAGATTCAAAGTCCGACTAAGTGTCAAGAACGGGATTGCGAAGCGCAAGGAGTGCATAAAGAGATCGCTTTTGAAGAAATCACTAAGTATGGATTTCGTCAGAGATTCTGAGTTTGCAAGGAGTGCGTCGGAATCAAGCTCAGGAGAGACAACAACCAAGAATCAACAGGGAGGGAGAAATATGATGAAAGTTGTGAAGTGACGGTTGATATCCCTTCGGAAGGACCACGAATACCCATTAGATCTCAAAAAGGCGCGGGGAGGTTACACCTCGAAATCCTTCGGACTTTGCATGTTCAGAAGTTTTCGTTTGCGAGGGAATAAAATCTTCCGAAGTTACAAAACCCGAAGTCCATCTGGACCGTAGATCCATTCAGAGGAAGTGAGATCATCCCAGGCCGTCGGATCTGGGAAAAGTTACGCGGTTGTTAGCCGTGGGTTCTTTCGGGGATTCGCATATCAGAAGATTCGAAGTATCGAGGAGTCAAGAGTCCTGAAACTTGAAGTCGCGAAGCGCGAAGAGATCGTCATCATTGGTTATCGAAGGGGGCGTGAACCGTAGATATGGTTATGAGTAACTCTGTCGGTTCAGAGTTCATGTAGAAAGAGACCAAGTGTACGCAAGGCAGCCGAAACCCAGAGTTGTGAAGCGCTAGGAGGCTTAGCCCCAGACCATAGCCCGAGGTCATGTGAAGGAGGGGGACGAGCGGAAAGGAGCTAGCACCCAGAAACTCAGATTTTGTAAAAGCGCTAAGTAAGGGGGCTGCAGGTTCCATAGGACCTACGGATAAAGAGAAAAAGGGACCTACATAAAGCATTCGAGGGCCATTGAAGGTCTAAAAGAGATAATCCAGCTCAAGATATTAAGATCCTTGACCAGGAGGTCACGGACTCTTTAGGAGAGAAGGGGGGGTCTGCATCAGTTTCCATAGGTTCATCATTTTTTCTCAATTTACAACCTGTGACCATAGGTGTGTTGACTAGCATACAATCTTCCATTCTAAATTTCTTCAACATTTCCTTGACGTACCTGGTTTGTGATATGAATATTCATTTGTCATATTAAGAAATTTGTAATCCAAGAAATAATGACAGCTCCCCAAGCATAAACAACTCAAATTCCTTTTTCATTTCTATTGCAAGGTCTTGGCACATTTCTTTCATACTACCTCCAAAAATAATGTCATCTAAATAAACCACAACAATCAACTGATTTTCTGATACTTTCATGATGTATATATTAATGTCAACAATTCCTCTTTTGAAGCCTTCTTGTTGTACATATTAGTCAAATCTTGAATACCATGCTATGGGAGCTTGTTTTAGCCCATAAAGTGATTTCTTCAATTTGCATGCATAATCCTTATTTTTTTATGATAAGAATCCTTCTAGTTGTTCAATGTATACTTATTCCTCTAAATTACCATTGATAAAGGCATACTTGGCATCGATTTGATAGACTTTGAAGTTCTTGAAACAGGAAAATCCCAAAAGAATTTTGATAGCTTCTAGTATAGCAACTGGGGCAAAGGTTTCTTCAAAATCAATACCTTCAATTTGAGCATAGACTTAATAAAAACCAATCTTTTTTTATTTCTCATTACTTGTCCATGTCCATTCAACTTGTTCCTAAAAAACCACTTGGTTCCAATTAAATTTGTATCTGTCAACCATCAAACAAGTTCCCATGTTTCATTCTTCTCAATTTGACTTAGCTCTTCTTCCATAGCATCAATCCAATGTTTGTCTTCGATGGCTTCAGTAAAATTCTTAGGCTCTATTTTAGATAGAAAGAAGAAGTTTGCATATTCTGGTGCACTAACTAGTCTTCTTCTTGTTTGAAGTCCCATATCTTTATCTCCAAGAATTTGATTTTCCGAATGATTCTTTTGGATAAATCTAGATGGTCTCTTTGTATCTTAGAGTTTTGTTTCTTCTTCTTCATTTTCTTCTCATTCTTATTCATTTTCTTGTTTGTATCTTAGCTCATATGCTTGAACATTTACTTGTGTTTTCATCTTCTGGTGCCTTGCTTCATCAACTTTTACATTGGCACTATCTACGATTTTTCGTAATGTTGTATTGTAACATATGTAAGCTTTGCTTCTTGATGAATAACCAAGAAATATACCTTCATCAGCTCTGGATTCAAATTTTCCCAAGTCCTCATCATCTCTATTTATGTAACACTTGCTTCTGAAAACTTTGAAGTATTTAACTCTTGTTGGTCTACCTTTCCATAATTCATAAGGTGTTTTGTTGATGTTGACTCTGATTTTCCCTTTATTCAGAATGTAAACTACGATGTTGAATTCTTCTCTCCAAAACCGGTCTGATAGCTTGGCTTCATTCTGTTGATATTATGGTAGCCGCGGGAGGTATTTACCTCCACGTGTAAACCTGATGAGAATAGAATATTCTGGAAGCAAGAAGAAACCATAAATAATTGATTAAGAACCCTAGAAGACAAGTCGTCTCAAGAGAATGATTTATATTAAGTTATTAGTCTCCAAGAGAAGAAGTCGGCTCAGCTAAGTGACTTGGAGGACTATAAATAAAGGGAGATTGAGCTCATTTGTACACACACCTCACAACTGCAGTGGTGCGCAAGTTTGGAGAAGAGTTGCAGTTGCAGTTGCAGCAACTAGCAGATTTTGGTTTTGGCTGGGATTCTCTCTTGGTTATGGTTTGGACTTTCTACTTGGCCTCTTCTAGTTATTCTTGCTTGGTGTGCTATCCCTGGAGAGAGGTGTGCTATATTTTTTGGCTATCTACCCTAGGGTTTGCTTTCGGAATGATTCTCTGTCAAGGTGAAGGTGCTCGAGGGTGGCTTCAACCTATGGTTGGGTGACAATATTGTTATATTGTCTATGGTTAAACGAGCACATCCATTACTTTCTAACAGGTTATGGACCCACACTATCTTCAGACGGTCTAACCGCTGGAAGATATATTGGGAGGATTTTCTCAGTTACAGTTGCAGTTGCAGCCAATTTTTGTTGCAGCAACGAAACCCTAACCCTCTCGTTGAGGCACCTTAAGTGAAGAGATTGACCTAATTTATGCATAGACTAGTGCACCCTAGCCTAGCGCATCTCGTGATACTCTTAGCAGACTAAGATGTCAAGTTTGAGTTTTTGGTCAAAATCAAGGGTTGACCAAGTCAAAGAAGTCATGACTTACTCTATGAAGTCAAAAAACAAGCTAGAAGGGGCTTCTAACTTCAGAGGATGGAAGACAAGGATTGACCTCATCCTTGCCAAGAATAAATTGTTGGATATCATGAAAGGAAAGATCGTGGAACCATAGTTCGAAGAAGGAAAAGAGAAGGAACCTCATAACGTTGCAGTTTTGGAGAAGTTCAAAGACAGTGACATCAATGCCATGAGTATCATAGTGGACTCTATAAAAGACCAATTGATACCCTACATCTCCCATATTGACTCATTTAAGAAGATGTACGATGCCCTAACAAACCTCTTCTCAGTCAGAAACATTGGACAGGTAATGAGTCTGAAGAATGAGCTCCGTGACATGAAAATTAATGATGCTGACAGCATAACATCATACTTTGTGAGAATCTCTTAGTTAAGAGATCAACTACAAGCTATTGAAAAGATCATTTCAGAGAAGGAACTGGTAAATATAGTACTCAATGGTCTTCCCAAGACAGGGGATACATTTGTCGCAAGCATGAACAGAAGGAAGGAATATCCTACATTTGAATAACTTTGGACTTGTAGTGCACAAGAAGAATCAAGGATTAGTGCAAAAGAGAAACCCAAAAAGAAATACGATGATCAAGCCTTCACAGCAAGGTTCAAGAATTTTAGGAATAAAAGGAAGTTTGGCTCCAAGAAGAAATCAAATCAAGAGAAAGATATGTCAAAAATACAATGCTTCAACTGTCAAAAATATGGTCACTACAAGAATCATTGTCTTGAGCTAAAGAAAAGGAAAGAAACACACAAAGCATCAGTGGCCAAAGAAAGGGAACCCTCAAAGAAGACCAAGCAGGATAAAACAAACTTCTTCTTCTAAGACAAGGTAACAATATCCTTCAAAGTTATTGTACATACCATGTTTACATAGTTTCATTACATATCTTGCATATCTATTTCCTAGAAGATAAGATGTTCAAGGAGAAACTATACCTATGGAAGAACAACAAGATAAGGATTGTTACCATAATGACTACAAGTCAGGCAATACACATGAAAGGATGAAGTACATCCACAACCCCTGGTAACAATTCATGTGGAATTTATTACATAAGTAATAGCTGCAAGATAAGCCGAAATAAGAATTAATATTGAAGAAACCTAGAAGAAGTAAAGATAGAAAGAAGTCAACAATCAAGAGAAAATTGGAAAAAGACTTGTGACACTTTACAGAAGGCAATAAGGATGCAGAGGGAAGCGTGAACTTTGTTAGATGGGTGGAGTTGATTATATATTTCCAAAATAAGAGCATGCATTCATGCATGAAGCAAGGATCAGGAGGGAGATAATCCTAAATTATATGATCCATTGAAGATGATGAAGTATATATCCATGGTAGCAACCACGAAAAGTAGCACATGTTCAGTGTGACTTTAGAAGAATCCTTCTTCGAAAAGAATCTTTAAAATATCTCTGGTTGTCCATCCACATCCATGATCCTATGATGAAAGGAAGAAGTCAGAATCTTCAAGGCATGGAATCTATAGAAAAATCCATGAACCCAAGAGCTGAAGAAGAACATGAAGATTCCAAGAGAGAAAGAAAAGCCAAAACAACCGGTCATGATATCGAGAATCACAAGACTACCAGCTTGATCTAAACCCTCTAGAAGAAATCAAGCAGAAGAAATCAAAGTTGTGATGAAGAACAGTAAATGTAAGCATTGTGAGATCCAAAACTAAAGGTTCTCCCAGATGGAGGGAGAGGACTATGATGATAGCTTGTTCCAGACATGCCTCTATTTGAGACATTATATCTCGTGCAATATCCATGGATTGGAGTTCACATCGGATGAATGTAAGGATTGTTCTCATCAGCAGAGTAATCGAACAAAGAAGTGTATGTAGAGAACAATCCTTACATTTCTGATGGACAGGAAACTTCAGAAAATGGAAGAAGACAACTTGGTGGAGAGCCTCCAATGCACAGCAGAAGCGTGGTGAAAACCTTCTATAACAGAGATATTGTATCAGAATGGTTACTCAGAACTCCAGAATGATGGATTGCCCATCCATGAAAAGCTCTCATGATGACAGAAGAAGTGCCACTTGGATATGTTCCAGTTTGAGCTTTGCCACGATGTTATGAACTAGCAGAAAACAAAAGAACTTAATCCAACTATGATATACTTTAATGATCAGAGCTATATGAAGCCTTCAGAGAAAACCAGTGTTCTAGAAAGACTGAAGTACAATGAGATCAAGCATTACATTCTCTGTGATGAGGTCCAAAAAGGAGAAGTGGTTCTCCAATATATCTCCACAAATGAGCAGATAAGCAGATATTTTGGTAAAGCCTATGTCCAAGATGAAAGAGTTTGCGTACTCAAGAAACAAGTTGGAGCTCATCGAGACGAATTCCTTATTGAAAAGGGAAGATATGACTCCCAAGTTGGGAGGGAGCACTGGTGTGTTATTGATTTATGGACAGTCATTTTTTCAGTTCGAAAAATGGTCCAGGATGAGCAGTTCCTTTCCAGTTCGGAAAGTGGGTTGAGATTTCTGATGGACAGGCATTTTCCAGTTCAGAAAATGGTCCAGATCGAAAGGTCATTTTCGTAATGAAAATGGTTCGATGGATTGTCGATGTACCATAGACAGTGATTCCCCTTGTGGCCAGTGTGGGGGAATGGTCTAGGACAGTATTTCTTCTTGACGATCACTCTCAGTAGTGGTCAAGAAGACTGGTCCTCCTCGCCGGACAATCATTCTTTTGAAGCTCACAATTGTGAGCAGTTTCGAAGAATGGCATGTTTTGGAGGTTGGTGCAGGAAAGTCATTTCCTTAGGAAATGGTTCGGACAGTCATTCCCTGGGGAAGATTCATTCTCTCCAGGTTTCACTTTGTTTAGTGTTGTAGGAATGGCCCAGATAGGTGAATGGTCCAGGTTCAACAATCAGGGACAGGCATTCCCTAGGGTAGACTCACTCTCTCTAGGTTGCACTTTATTTAGTCTCGGAAGAATGGCCTGGATAGGTGAATGGTCCAGGCTCAGAAATCAGGACAATTATTCTTCCTTGCTTGAGAAGAATAGTTCAAAAATCCCATCGTTGATGTTTTACTCTCTGAGGGCAGATACTCTTCCAGATCTCACAAATGTGAGTGGAAGAATGGCCCAGATGATTCAGTTTATATCATGACATTGTTTTTCTATGCAGGTTCATATCAGATGATATGATTTCTATGGAGATTGTATTTCTCTAGACAGTAGATGTATGCTATTGTGGCGGATGTGTTCCACTGATTATGACTATGTGTCACTGATTAAGTAGCTATGTGCTACTTGGTGTGGTAGTGTACCACTAGGTTGTAGTTGTGTACTACTATGGATAGACACAGTTGTGTTCTATTGAATGACATTGTTATGATTGTCATGAAGACTATCAGCTAGATGGATAGTCAGTGTGTTGGTGGACTGACATTCTCCAGGCGAAAAATGGTCCAGGACAATTATTCTTCTAGGACATATGTCTGGATTAGAAGAATAATCCTTGTAGCCCATGGTGTGGCTTTCAACATCTATTGGAACAATTATTCTTCTAGGACATATGTCCATACTAGAAGAATGGTTCTTGTATCACTCCTTGGAGTGAGCGACTTATTCAGCATCATGTCTGATTACTCAGATGGAGTATGGTTTCGGGAGATGATGCAGTTGATATTGTCAGATGACACTAATAGTGATGATGGTGCTCATGATTTTATCATGAGATAGCCTGTGTGGCTATGATGATGCTACCAATTCAATGGTATGTCTATGCTCAAGACCATTGCCTTCAATACCTCCCTAGCTAGGAGGGAGTGTTGATATTATGGTAGTTGTGGGAGGTATTTACCTCCACGTGTAAACACGGCGAGAATAGAATATTCTGGGAAGCAAGAAGAAACCCTAAATAATTGATTAAGAACCCTAGAAGAGAAGTCGGCTCAAGAGAATGATTTATATTAAGTTATTAGTATTCAAGAGAATAAGTCAGCCCAGCTGAGTGACTTGGAGGACTATAAATAAAGGGTGATTGAGCTCATTTGTACACACACCTCACAACTGCAGTGGTGCGCAAGTTTGGAGAAGAGCTACAGTTGCAGTTGTTGCAACTAGCAGATTTCAATTTTGGCTGGGATTCTCTCTTGGTTATGGTTTGGACTTTCTGCTTGGCCTCTTCTAGTTATTCTTTCTTGGTGCGCTATCCCTGGAGAGAGGTGTGCTATCTTGTTTGGCTATCTAGCCTAGGGTTTGCTTCCGAAATGATTCTCTGTCAAGGCTAAGGTGCTCGGGGGTGGATTCGACCTATGGTTGGGTGATAATATTGTTATATTGTCTATGGTTAAACGAGCACATCCATTACTTTCTAACACATTCAACATTGTTATTTCCATCTCTTACATAGTTCATTTTTTTCTTTCTACCACTCCATTCTGTTGTGGAGTTCTTGCGGCTGAGAAATGTCTTTTTATCCCATGAGTCTCACAAAATACTTCAAACTCATTTGAGATAAACTCACCTCATCTATTTGATCTCAAACACTTGATTTTCAAATCAACTTCGTTTTCAACCAAGGATTTGAATGCCTTGAACTTCTCAAAAGCTTCATATTTTTCTTTTAGGAATGTAGCCCATGTCATTCTAGAATAATCATCAATGAGCAACATGAAGTAATTTTCACCTTGTAAATTTTGTGTTCTTGTAGGTCCACAAAGATCTGTATGAACGAGTTCCAATGGCTTCATTGTTGATTATTCCCTTGATTTAAAGTTGATTCTTGTCTATTTTCCATCCTAACATTGCTTGCAAAGATTGTTTGAAGGTTTACAATCTTTTCCATATCTCTCAATACTTGTTTAGTGTTGATTTTTACCAAATTATCAAAGTTCATACGACCCATTGTTCTATGCCATAACCAAATTTCATCTGTTTGTCCCATATCTCACTTTTTTCCCTGGATCTCATTGAGGATATATACATTATTTGATGTTTTATATGCACTTGCCACTAATCTTCCTGAACCTTCCTTCCTTATTTCACAACCTTGAGAATTAAATGTGAGATTTTGTTCTTGATCATACATTTGATTAACACTGAGAAGATTGTGTTTCAAACCATCAACAATAAGGCATTTTTTGTTTTAGTATTTCCATTATTGCGACTTAGAGTACCTTTTCCAGCTATCCCTGTGGTAGAATCACTTCCAAATGTCACACTTCCTCCATTAAATTCTTTCAAAGAGAGAAACTTTCCCTTGTCACATATCATGTGGCTTGAGCATCCACTGTCAACGTACCATTGGTTTTCTTTGTTTTGAGAATGAAGAGCAATTTGCACAAGCATAGATTCCTCCTCCTGCATCTTGTGTTCCTCCTTCCTTTTCCAAACTCCTATGAGTTCTTTCTTTTGTTTGACAAGGGTATCCACATCCTTGTTTTGTCTAGGAGTTTGCACAAGGTTACTTCTATAAAAATGTTCTTTGTTCCCATAGTTTTTTCATTTATAACATACAACATTGTAATCAAATAAAGGGGAAAATGAATTATAGCTTCTATTTGGGAATCCATAAGCATTCATGTCTTTGTTCCATAAATTATTATTTCTTCTATGTGTTCTACAATCTATTGTTTTATGACCAAAATAGTTACAGCAAAAGAAATAATTTTGGTACCTGTTCATGTGAGGCCGCCCCTTGGTGGGAAAGATCTTTTGAATTTGTCCTTGTTTCCCTTAGGAGAAATTTCAACTTTCTATGAAACATTATTTTATTTCTTCTTGTTGTCTTTATCACCGATGGACCTTTTGAGTACATTGTCATAGCTTTCATATTTTTCTTCATTTATTTTATTTGATGGCCCTGAAGCTTCTAGATCTCCTTTGGTGGTCATCTAACTCTTATCATAACCAATACCCATCTTAATAAATGGTGACCTTTGACAATTGATGATATGATCTAAGGTTTTGGCATTCTTTTCAAACTTCAATGTTTTTTTCAACTCAACAGTTGACTTTTCCAAATCCTTTCTTAAGGAAAAAAGTTCATCTTCTAGCTTCTCGCAATTTTCTTTTTTTTCCTTCAACTGAATTCTCACCACTTCTTCTATCCTTCTTACCTCTTATAATTGAACTTTTAGGCTTATGATAATCTTTTTTGATTCTTCAAGGCTTTGTGAAATTTTGGCTATTGAATCACGATCCTCTTCTTCATATTTCTACAATTTCTCTTTTTTTTTCAAATTCTTTTTCCTTAGCTTTCTTATTTAACTTAACGTGCAAATGGGTTCTTCCTCAAGATCCACTTCTCCATTTGTTTCAATGTTTTCTTGTTCTTCTAATCTATCATTTATTTGTCTTCGTCAATCTTTGTTTTGATTGCCATAAAGAGAGTTTCTTCTCTATCACTACCAAAATTTATTTGATTTCTTTCTTCAGACAAGTCATTGACCCCTTTTGAGTAGAGGTTCTTCTGCTGCTTATAAGAGTTTTTCTTATTTTCATGCTTGTTCTATTCGTGCCTATTTTTGTGTTGATGATGTTTTCTCTTTACATTATAGTCTTCTTCATTATCTCTACTTTCATTTTTCTCATATGGACACCTAGCAACAAAATGTCCTACTTTTCCACAATTAAAGCATTTAAAGGGAAAATTAACTTTGGTATTTTCCCGATCCCTTTTTGAGTTTTCTCACAAAATTTGTTTACTCTATGTCTAATTCACAGTTGGAACAATTGCTTGATTTGTGCTCTTTGTTCTTCATCTTCTTTGAGGCTTTGAAAGTTGCTTCCATTTTTTATGGTTTTTCCTTTTCAATCCTCATTTCATATGCAGTGAGGATCCCATACAATTCATCCATTGTTAATTTATCAAGATTCTTTATTTCTTCAATGGCGGAAACTTTTGCGTCAAATCTTAAGGGGAGTGACCTAAACACCTTTTGCACAATCATTGATTCTACAACCATTTCACCAAGTCCTCTGACGGTGTTGACAATTTTGTCCACAAGGAGGAGATAGGCTACAACTTTTTCTTCGTCTTTCATCTTCAGACTCTCGAAATGTCCTCTGAGTTTGGAGCTTAGCCTTCTTAACCTTTTCATTTCCTTCATGAATGTTTTTAATTTTATCCTAAATTTCTTTCACTAATTTGCAATGCATTACTTTGATAAACTTTGATTCTGACAGCCTGCACAAGATGGCGTTCATGGATTTTGCATCATTTTCACTAGCCTTTTTCTCAGTCGTATCTGTTGGTGGAGTTGTTGGGGTTGTATAACCAATCAGGACTGATTTCCAAATATGAAAAACAAGGTCCATTAGATATGTTCACATCCTTATACTCCAAAAGGAATAGTTTGTTCCATCAAACAATGGATCCATGTTTGTAGTGAAACCTTCCTGATTGGCCATGTGTGCTCCCAAGATCTACCTTCCAGTGGTTAGACTATTTCCAAAGGAACCTGCTCTGATACCAATTGTTGAGCACATACTTATACTGAGAGGGTGGGTTGAATCGATATAAGAATATATTTTTATTTTGAACATTCATAAACCACAATGAAGAAATCACATAAATATAACAACAAGAAGATACAATATTTAACGTGGAAACCCTTTCGGAAGAAAACCATAAAAACTTTTTTTTATAAATTTGTAAGTATCAACCTACGGTTTAAATGTTTGTAGGCACCAACCTACTGGAGACACCAATCCCCACTACTATTTGTAGACACCGACCTATAGGAGACACCAATCCCCTCTATTGTTTGTAGGCACTGACCTACTGGAGGCATCGATCCCCTCTACTATTTGTAGGCACTGACCTACAGGAGACACTGATCCCATCTGCTATTTGTAGGAACTGACCTACAGGAGACATTGATCCCCTCTGTTATTTGTAGGCACTGACCTACAAGGGACATCGATCCTCTCTGTTGTTTGTGTCTTCACCAAATATACTTTGTGCTTGCTACTTTTGCTTTCTATTTTCCTTCACTAGATCATCTTGCTTCTTATTGTACTTCTGCATCAAATCTTCCTCTATAAGTTTTGCTTGCTAGAATACTAGATCTTCTCTTTGCTAATATTTGATCATCTCTCCTTGAATGATATTTAATCATCACTCCTCAAATGATATGCATAGGAATATTACATTTTCACCCTTGCACTCATTTTTTCTCATAACCCTCTTCTCGATTTATACTTTACCATAATATTTACATGAAAAAATCATGTTCATTTGAAAAGACACAACTTTTATTAAATAATAATTAATTTCCCCCCTTTTTTATTTTTAATTCAGTTTTTAACATACCATGGATAAAATACCACCATGGGTTTTAAATCCATGTGCAAATACCATGTACAGTTTCACATTTACCTTTTTTAATCCATTTTCATGTTTAACCCACTTTTACGTAAACTCCACTTTCACTTTTACCTTTTTTTTAATCCACTTTCATGT
The DNA here is from genome assembly GCA_009831015.1 of Picea engelmannii. Classification (NCBI taxonomy): domain Eukaryota; kingdom Viridiplantae; phylum Streptophyta; class Pinopsida; order Pinales; family Pinaceae; genus Picea; species Picea engelmannii. The sequence continues at coordinate 353,241 of ML776671.1, read as the reverse complement.
TTACTCTACTTTTTCGTAAACTCCACTTCCACTTAACTTTTCCACTTTTGTATTTATTAAAATCACATTTGTATTTGAACACATACTTACCTTTGACACCAATGACAACAATTTATTCAACATTATGTATGTGAGTTCTTCTAGAACTTGTTGAGTGATTGGATCCTTTGTAGTTATCTCTCCTTACATTAGGTTTGACTTCTTCCTCAATTCTTGAGTCTAATCCATTCTTCACTTGTCTTTGCAATTGGTTTAGGCTTTGCAATAGTTGAGTATTTATTTGATTTTGTTCCTCCTAATCTCTAATTATCTTATCATTGTCAGCGCTATAACTCTATACTTCTAGTCTCAAATTCTTCATAGTCTCTACCAATTTTGCTAGCTCCACCCTGCTCCTATGTTCATTAGATGTTTTCTCCTCATTACCCAAACTGATATTTTGGTATTTGGCTTCTCTCTCATGACTATTGTCTCTTTGTGCATCCTCCATGTATCTAATATGCAATTTTTAACTTGAATTGATATGTTCATACACATAATTCTGCAAAATGTGCAAGCAATCATTTTTGTTATAATTATGTATATTATAAAAAAATGCCAATTAATGATACAAGTCCTTTTGAATTCATGAAGATTCTTATCACACTTCTCCAAATTCTAATCTTTCAAAATTATTCTCCTCTGAGTAAAATTTCTAATGACTATTCTTATGCCTTGATCTAATATATGAGCTGAAATTTATCGCTTCCTGGAAAAAAAAAAAAAACAGTTTCACCTAATTTGTGCAATTTTTCCTCTGGAGCAATTTGACTAAGAGACCAACTTCTGTCAATTGTATAAAAAAATACATCAAGAACCAAGAATTTTTTTTTATTAGGAACTAATAAAATTCATGATCGTGAACACACATCAATTACTAAATTATCAATATGTTTCTCTGGTAAGATTTTACAATGATTTGGAATTGGAAACTTTGTCATTTTTACAATTTCTCCATACTTCAAATTTTTAACAAAACTGGCTATCTCCCGAACTGTACACTTCTGAAAAAAATTCACTAAATAAAAGTTGTCTATATTGATGAGTAGATAAAATGTTGAGTAAATAAAAAATTTCAGTTTTGTCATGTGGGATCCCTTTTCCTCTTCTAAAAATCCAAAAAAGTGGATTGGAATTTATGGATTTTGGCTTGTTTCAACATCTCCATTCTAGACCCTTTAAAATATATCCAATTCATTCATTGGGTATTTTCATGTTTTCTTTTTGAACTCTCTATTAAAATTTCATCTTAATCTAGACCCCATTCATTAAGTAGGTCTCGTATTTTTAAAAACCATTATTTTGGACTTTCTAGAGAATTTAAGAAGAAATGGCTAGTGACCCTCACGGACACTTTTGTATCCCTCATCACTACATACATACCCATAAAATTCCATCTCAATCTAGGTTATTATGCTCCTATTATGGCCAAAATAATATTTTGGCTCTAGACTTGTTTTTTTTGTTTTTTTTTAAACATAGGATAATATTTGCATATGTGGCATTTGTCGACATGGAAACTAATTTGGAACCTCATGTCCACATGGAACATTGAGGACATGCCATGTCACCCCTCCAGCTACCCTGACCCTTCCTCATCATCCTTCCTTCCACACTTCCTCTCTCTCTTCTTTCCCCTTTCTTCTTTTCTTCTCTCTTCCCTCTTACCTTACGCTTCAATGTATAATAAAAAACTTACTAAATTCAGACCCCACCTGTACCATCTACCACATGGTGCCTAGTCCGCTCATGCATAGGATAGGGGTCCCACCTCCACTGAAATGCCTCAACTTGGCATCCTTATATTAGTTGTAGTAATGGATAGGTCCAATCATGCACCTTTACCCTGTCGGTGCACAATGTTACCCCCCCATGCCTAGAGGTAATTGGAGGAGATCATGTCTCAAGGCCTACACTGGAGAACATGATCTACACCATGATGATGATGATCAACATGTCCATAGATGGTAGCCCAACAACCCCCCTCATTTTCCTCCTAGTTGAATCAACCAAGGCTCGGCACATTCAAGCAACCTAGAGTATGGGAGATGGTAAGTTATTGTCACCATAAGGTATGCTAGTCCTTCTTTCATGCAAAGTGTTGTACTTAATTTTTCGAGCATGTGGATGAGGATATTTGGTTGAATTTGGATAATGGATCAGTAGTTTGGGAAATTGTGTCAGTTTCCTTGTTTCACCTTGGTGGTCAGCTTTTGTGTCCTAGTCCTGTGTTGTCACCTCCCAGGGAAAAGGGGTAATACTGGCGGGGCTTCCCAAGAGTAACGTTCTACTCCCGATCATACTTGACACTTTTCACCTTGAATCCTCTCATATTATACTAAAATTTGGCTATGATTTGTTCTCTCATGAGAAGAGGGGTTGAAGGCCCAAAGGTTGTTATGCATGTGCTATAAAAGAATAAGAAATGATGCTAGAAAAGAAAGTGAACATAGCAAAGCAGGACCGCCAAAATCTAGTCCAACTCGAGCTCTACTCATTCAATGCTCGCCCTGGTCCCAAAAAGTAATGTTAAAGCTTGGAAATCTATAAAAGGGAACCCGCAAATTTGCAAATTATAAATGAAAGCATGGACTAGAAAAAGGAAAAAAAGGGTTTGGAAAAAGGTGGCACACAAATATTGGGTAACTCAAGAGCAATTGCACCCTCCACAAAGGTGCTCATAGTGATGGATTTTTGACACCATGAGCCATGAAGTAAGCCCTAATCCATATCATTTTAAAACTCACTCTTGGTGGGTTTTTACTTTCCTTTGTCACTCTCAGGACCTATCCCTCTACATGGGTTATTTTATTCCCTTTCCAGGTGGCACACCTAATAGGTTTGGATGAAGACCCTCCCATACTTAAACTTGGTAACTCACATGGGGTCCTGGGCTAGTGTGATGCTTGAAGGGGATACTGAGGTGAATTGTCTCAAATGGTGTATATCTTAAGTTGTATCTTACTTTCTATGCTTTAAGGACTAATGTTTCTTATGAACTTTGGATAACCATACCTTATACTTTGGCTTGTTTTGGATGCCCCTGACATGGTTCTTGAGGGGCGTCTTGGGCTTGTACCTAGGACGTTGTTCCTTATTACAGAACTATGGAATATGTGATGGAGAGTAGTGGGTCATCCAATGACTCATAACCCTCAAACAATGGCTCTCACATTCTCAGGACCTTGGATGATGGACATATGGGCTTGGTTTGAGCAGTTCTAGTCACAATTCCACACATGTGGGATGGAAGGCCCACAGGCTGGGAAGGGTAACCCAAGGCTTTGTGCACAAAGGATGGAGGAAGTTGCAATAACATGTGTTTGGAAATCACTTGGCGGTGCCCATTTGCAACCCTTCTATCCTTGGGTGTTTCCTTTGGAGGCACTTGATGTCACCTCCTAGCATTTGATGTCATCCTTTGGGTAGGGTTTTGATGGATGGGTATCGGAGATGATTGACATGGATTTGGGTGAGGAGACACCTCACTTTACACTCTTTCACTTTTGGAGCATGTCGCTTGGCCTTTGGAGGAAAGAAGACACCCTCTCCTAGCATGAAATCATGTTTCTAGCACATGACATCACCCTTTTTAGGGTTTCATTATGCATTTTTCTATTTTTGCATATTGTTAGAGGAAAATTAAGGGGTCGTCCCCACATATATTTTATTGTTGACAAATTATGTGGAAAAATTATGTTGAGGTTGCCTCATATAAGAAAGGAAAACCTCATTTTCATTTGGGATCATCACTTCTCACCTTGGTGAGACATACTTCTGAATTTTTCTCCCTTTTGGGGTTACTAACACTTCTAAACTCCTGTACTTGGCTTGGAGAGGTCTCTTGTGGATGGTTTTGCTGATTGTGGATGGAAATTTCTACAATTAGGGTTTTGTCTCATGGTTTCTTGGTGAAGTGAATTTTCTACAATTTTATTCTTGTGTTATTAATGTTTCATGGTAAATTTTATATTTCACACTAGACGTCTTGCTTGGTGAAACCCTAATAGAGGAACATAAGTGTTTCTTCCTCTCACAAGGTAATTTTTGTCCAAAATTTGTAAAAGAATCATTGCTAGGGTTAGGCTCCTAAATCCCTAAAGTTCTATCACTTTAGGATTTTAGCCCTATACTTTTGATTTTGACCTAGTTGAAGCTACAAGAAGGGAGAAAGTGTTTCTAGGGCCCAAATATGCTTGCACCATAGAAATTTTTCTCCTCGAGATTCAAACCCTAAGGCCCTAATGTCATAGTACCTTAGAGTTTGAATTCTACCTCTTAGTTTCAAATAGGTCATAATCCAAGCCTAGTTGCATTTGTTGTTATAAGACTCTATAACCCTTAAAAGGCACTAGTCTCAAAGCCTTCTCATGGTGAATTGATCAACAAACCCTTTCTCTTAAATATCTTAAGAATTCTACTAACGTAGCTAACACTAACATTGGCAAACTCATTGGATAATTTGTTGTTGTTACAAAATTTTAAGACAACCATCTAATAACAAACTTATTTGTTACATACACTCTTGTAAAGGTGGCCTAACACATTCAGAAATTTCATTAAACAATTGGATATTATTCTAGTGGATGTATGCTAAGTTTTTCCTGGTAAATTGTTGCATTTGTGAACACTAATTGTTGATGCTATCGTAAATAATTTATTGTTTCTATATCATTGTTTATTACTGCAAATTTATAACAGTCATTACAATTTATCTTGTCTAATGTCTTTAAGAGGTATTAATTGCATGTTTGCAGTTAAAAATAATCATATATATGTTGTAAAGTGTTCTTGTTCTGGCCAAGTACACAAACAAAATCATACATCTTTTCTTACCTTGACCTAGACCTTTATTTAGGTGATCAAGAGAGGGGACATTAGGCTTGGCTACTATACTTGCTACTTTTATCCCTTGAGGTCACCAGGGAAACCTCCCTCGTGATGGACCTCTTCCATCACTAAAACGAGGGAATTTCCTACTAAGGTGATAGTGGTAAGATTAAGGGACTTGTAGTGAGGCTTTGCACAAGTACAAATCCTGCAATAACATTTTGATGTCGTCGTCAGGGAGGATCGAGTCATCATCCTCAATGACATACCTTTGGTAAACTTTCTCCCGAAGCACTTATCTCTCAAGTTTACATGGTGAGTCCAATGAGGGTGAGTCCCTCACCTTCCTTTCATAATATAAGGGTGATCATATGGCGACTCCACAAAGTTCAAGGACGTATACTAACCCTCCTAAGGACTACAATAGAAGGGTTCCTCACTACTCACCTGTAATAAAGTCCTTGTTTGGTGGAAACCTTCCTTTATCTACAATGGCTAAAAAGCAATGGGAATCCAACATCTTCAAGCCTTTGGACATGTCTGTTATCCCAGGATACCCTGGGCAGATGCCTCCTAAGTATGAAAAATGGCTGCCCAATTTTTCGGGTTACTGTTGAAGAACATATGAGTAATTTTTGGTCCTTCTTCCAACTTAAGCCCATAAGTGATGATGTTGAGGATTTAGTGATGAAACTTTTCTTAGCCACTCTTACCAATGCTACCAAGAGGTGGTACGAAAGTCTCCCTAACAAGAGTATCAAGACTATGGATCAACTTGAAGAAACATTAATTAAAAGGTCAAGTACTAAAGAGGATCCAAACCTATTGTTGATGCAACTTACTAAAATAAAGAAGTTGGAAAATGAAAATGTTAAAGAATTTGATGTGAATTTTGAGAAGTTACTTCAACAAATCCCTAGAAATCATCATCCTAGGAAAGATTACCTTCTCTTCCTCTACATCAAGGATTTCTTATGATACTATGGGTATTTTCTCAAAGATAAGGGTCCAACGATCACTCAAGAAGCCCAAGAGATGGCTGCAAAAATTGAGGCTAATATTTCATCATGCAAGGTAGAAACTCCCTATGCTCTGAGAGCCAAGGTTGATACCAAACCAAGGATAGTACACAACATTAATCCCACTCAATATGTTAGCACTCCATGGGAATGACTTGAAGAGTTTCTAAAAGACCTCTACAAGAACCAAACCTTGATGATGAACATGATCAATAATTTGGAAAGGGAACAACAACAAGCCCCCAAGCCTCCTTTTAGGGGGGAAACTCAAAAGCCTAGCCAAGCATGGAGACCTAGAGCTCCTAATGAACAAAAGGTTCCCAACACTTCATTCCCAACAAACAATGTAGATGAAACTCCTTGGTGCTTACCTTATGGCAATGCACATTGGGAACATGAATGCCCAATGAATAATGGGGAACCTAATCAAATTAATGTCTTTGATACCATAAGCCATATATTTTTCATATCCCCTCAAGTATGTGTTGAAGATTGAGTAGCTTCGAAAGATATCCTTATTATATTTTACCAAGAGAAACCCTAAAAAATGTTATTATATTATATTTATTAAGATGACCCTAGTGTGTCTTTGTAAAAGTCGACCATATTGTGACTTAACAAATAAATGTAATTTAAGAGGGTAAAATGGCAGGTCGTCCTAGACCTAATTTAGGGAGGCCATACTACTATTTATAAGAGAGGCTAATGTCTCGCTTGCATATACACACATGAGCTCTGCAACAAGAGGAAAAGTGTGCAAGTATTGGAGTAGAAGTTATTGTAGCTAGGTATGACGTCAAGGAGGGTTCTGGTCTATCTCTTGGTATTTCTTTTAAGTGGTGCACTACTCTTTCCTAGTGAAGGAGTAGAGGAGGATCTGTTGCCTTGTTATTTCTCTCTTGGAGAGAAGCATTGTTCTTGGTTGGTTAATATGTATTGAGGAAGTTTGTTGGGTTTTCTTCCCCTAGAGGGTTTCCTAGGATAATATTTGTGTCTCTCTTGTTTCTATGATTGCCTCTCTTTCAGTGATCTTATATATGTAGATAATGTGCTAAATGATTGTAATAATAAAGAAGAACCATAATTGGTAGTTGCATCAGTAAAATAACAAAAATATTAGAGCAGGCCTGAAAGAGACCAACTCATAATTTATAAAGAAGTGGCTACCCTCAGCGCACGCTCTCCAAAATTCAGTTCTCAGTGTTGCAGTTGCTACAGAATTAGCGTTTTTGCATAAACCCTAAGAGTGACGTTTTTAACTTTGTTGGAGGACGTTAATGAAACTAGGATCACCTAGGAGCTCACCCTACAAGGGCACATCTAGTCCCTGGATCAAAATTCTGAAATTTGAAGTTTGAGAAATTAGGGTTTCCTCATAAAACCCTAATTTGAAGTTGCAATTGCAGTATCAATTGCAGTTGCAGTTGAAGTACCAATTGCAGTTGTAGTTGCAGTTGCAGTATCAGTTGCAGTTGCAATGTCAGTTCCTTTGTGTCAGTTCCTTCATGCCACTTGCAGCACCAGTTACAGTGCCAACACTAGTTGCAGTGAAAGTTTTTGTGAAGTGTTGGGACGGATTTTTATTTTCCTAGTGCGCCTTACCCTAGCAAATCTCCAGCTACCTTAGATTACAAGTTGTAGCACCTTTGAAGTTTTAAAGGTTTGTTATTTCTTTCTTCTACTATCGGATGGTGTCACTACCTATCAATAATGTCATAGATATGTCCTTACATATGTTTAAACTTTAGAATTATTCTAAAAGGGTGTTTGGAGGAGAAAGGATATTTTGTCTAAACAACAATCATAGATCCAGAAGAATCTCATATCTAACACGTTCAAAGGAACAATGCACCCCATGTTTAATTAATGTGATATGACTCTATTTGTTATGGCATTATTGTGATCTTATGATCATGTAGGTTGTATTTTGATCTGTTGAAGTTGTGACTATCTTACTAACCATTAGTTAAAACTAAAGTCAAAGTATTAGATTGATTAAGGTTGAGATTATAGAGTTTATTCTCTAACTCGGATTTCTGTCAAGAAAGAATATTATCTTAGTACAGAGAACAGGTTGAAGAAAATACTTGTCATCTTGAGCAAAGGAGACTCAGAAGAAAAACAACAACACTCATTCTTGAGGACAAAACTCCAGGTTCTAGGTTTGATTGATTAAGTTGATAAGATTCAAATTTTCACATATCAAGTTTGATAATTGCCACATTACAAGTAAACAATATAGTTGTGATAGAAATCTTTGAAAAGATTTATTATTGAATACTTGGTAGCATGTGAACACTATTGAGATAAATACTTATTGTAATCATTTACTAGATATAACTAACATCTCCTCTAGGAAAAACTTCTTGTTTTGTTTCCAAGTTACCATGGAGGAATGATTGATCACAACACTAGAAGAGTGTTGCTCTCATTTCTTATTATTGTACTTCTTACTTTTGACCCTTGTTTTAAGAAGGTCACAAGTGATAGCTCTAAAGGAGCTACTGTGACGATTGTTCTCACTATTGTTTTTATTATAAAGAGTATTATTCTTGTCTATTATTTCTCCCTTGTTGTTCGTATTCCAGGAAGGTCACAAGTGATAACCCTAAGGGAGCTATAGTAATGGTTGCAGGAGGCAACATATTAGATGAGACATGGAGCAGAATATCCAAGTTGTATACATGACCATATACATCCATGTATCGAAGAAGAAGAAGAAGCTATTTTTTTCTAGATACAAAACATCTCATATGGAGACATATCATGAGGAGCAGAAGGCTCCGAAGATGACAGAACAAATCCCTCTAGTGCAGTTGATCACTCTTCAGATCATCAGGAAGAGTTAGTAGAGCTAGAAGGGCCTACCCAAAATCAATGTAGTAACCAGGAAGAGACCAGCATGGTCCCATGACACTTTGCAGGATGCAAAGCCATATAGCATTGATGATCCATATCAGAGGGAGCATATGGCTCCAAAGATTATATAGACTCAGAGGGATTCAAGCTTCAAAGGGAGCATGGAGACTCACTGTGAGCCTGATCTCAGAGAGGATCAGATGGGAAAAAGAGACGTCTTCCAGGACTGACAGACAAATGCGATGAGTTGAGAAGACTAGATAGTAGCCTCAGAGACTTCTAGGAGATGTGAAATATCTCGGGAAGATTCCCTTGTTTCAGTGATAGAGGAAGCCAGTCAGAAAGACTGGGATATGGATTTTTCCTTGAGACTAGAAGGGAAGTCAATGATGACTTCCAAGATTGATCTAGCAGATCAAGCATGTTGCATATAAAAATATAAAGATGTACAAAGCCTTATTTGTGTCCAGAGAATTCTCCCAGCAAGAGGGAGAAGACTATGACGAGGCACTTGCTCTCGAAATCAGAAGAAGTATATACAGATTCATTAAAAGAAGCCAACACAGTATGATATTCAGAGGGAGAAGGTCTGACAATCCTTGAATTTGAGAGTGAGTTATCTTGAGTGCCAGTTGGTGCAGTACATGAGTCGGGTCATGGAGACATGACTACAATAGAAGATTGAGTTACCTCCAAAGAAAGAGAATAATTTACCCTCAGTATCAGTTAGTGAGACACTCTCAGTTTCAGATGAAGATGTTTCCATGATAGAATAGAGGAGCTACTCTCAGAGTTCAACAGCTACAGTGAGAATGCAGCAGTCATTCTCAGCTTCAGAAAGAGCAGTTATAGGTGCAGAGTCCTAGTTCTAGAAGGAACAATTGCAGAGAGAGTAGAGGACATACTCTAAGGCAATGAGATAGATAGTTCTTTGCAGAAAGCACATAGAGCTAGCACATGATTGTGCAGATTGAGTTGCAACTGAGCAAGTGTACCAGTTTGGTACAATGTGATGTGAAAAATTGGTTCGTTGATATATTTGAAGAACACGAGAAAATATATATGTTTTGCGGTTAAATCCATGTTCACCTCACTATGGAAAAACATGTGATGAGGTACCTAAATGGTACAATCGATTATGGACCCAGATGTATCTCAGAGTGTGAGATAAGATTGCAAATTCAGATTGGGCAAGTAGTGTCACAGACCGGAAAAGTACATCTGGATTTTTCTTTAGTATGGGATCGGCTATGATCTTGTGACTCGGTGAGAAGAAAACCTATATGGCACTCAGTTCCGCGGAGACATAGTATGTGGAAGCATGGTCAGCTTGTAGCGAAGTAATGTGGCTTCGAAAGTTGATTACAGAAATTGATTGATCTCGAGTTGGAGGAAACCTGTATGACAACCAGAGTTGCATAAAAGTTGTCAGTGAACCCTGAGATTCATGACAAGTCCAAGCATATCAAGATCAAGTACCATTATATCCTTGGGATGATTCAAAAGGGAGCAGTAAAGCTCTAGTATATTTCCACCGACGAACAGGTAGTAGATGTGTTGACAAAGCCCCTTTCCAGAGTCAAGTTTGACTTTTTCAGAGACAAGCTTGGAGTGATCCAGAAAGACTTCCCCATAAGCAAAAAGTGATGTGTTCCCCAGAAGTGGGAAGTGATCCACAGTAGAGGGAGGTGATGTGATCCCCAGTAGAGGAAAGTGATGAGCTACCCCAACGCAGGTTGGTACGCTACCCCAGCGCAGGTTGGTAACCCCGATGCAGGCTGATACGCTACCCCAGTGCAGGTTGGTAACTCCAACACAGATTGGTACGCTACCCCAGCGCAGGTTGGTAACCCCAACGCACACGGGTACGCTACCCCAACACAGGTTGGTAACCCCAATGTAGGTTGGTACGCTACCCCAGTGCAGGTTGGTAACCCCAATGCAAGTTGGTATGCTACCCCAGCACAGGTTGGTAACCCCAACGTAGGCTGGTATGTTATTCTAGTGAAAGTGCAGAACTTCCTATGATATATAAATCTGTGATTGAAAACAAGACAATGACCAAGTATGCAGAAGTGCAGAAACAGAGATGATGACCATGACAAGATGAATACCTTCCTTGCTAAGAGGGAGTGTTGAATATTGAGTAGCTTCGAAAGATATCCTTATTGTATTTGACCAAGAAAAACCTTAAAGAATGTTATTATATTATATTTATTAAGATGACCCTATTGTGCCTTTGTAAAAGTCGGCCCTATTGTGCCTTGACAATTAAATGTAATTTAAGAGGGTAAAATGACAGGTCAGCCCAGACCTAATTTAGGGAGGCCAGACTACTATTTATAAGAGAGGATAGCACCTCACTTGCATACACACATATGAGCTCTACAACAAGAGGAAAAGTGTGCAAGTCTTGGAGTAGAAGCTACTATAGCTAGGTGTGACGTCAATGAGGGTTTTGGTCTATCTCTTGGTATTTCTTAGTTAAGTGGTGTGCTACTATTTCCTAGTGAAGGAGTAGAGGAGGATCTTATGCCTTGTTAGTTCTCTCTTGGAGAGAAGCATTGTTCTTGGTTGGATAATCTATATTGAGGAAGTTTGTTGGGTTTTCTTCCCTTAGAGGGTTTCTCGGGATAATCTTTGTGTCTCTCTTGTTTTTGTGATTGCCTATCTTTCAGTGATCTTATATATGCAGCTAATGTGCTAAATGATTGTAATAATAAATAAGAATTGTAACTGGTAGCTGCATAAGTAAAATAACAACAATATGCCTAAATATCACACATGAACGACTTGAGGAAGGAAAAAGGGAGGCATCCAGGAGGGATAGGATGGAAATAATAAACAAAATGGATGAGGAGTCGAGGGAGAGACTTAGGAAGAAGGAATTACAGGTAAACACAAGACGAAGAAATGTGCCATAAGCTCCAACCAGTGACACTAAGCCCCCTCAACAAGGACCTCCTCCTCCTAGTTCCACTTTGTCAAAAACTAGTGATAGTGACTTGAATATTGACATAGACATTGTCTTGGAAAAGATAAATGTACATGTACATCTTAAAGAGATTATTAATATTCCTTTGATGAAAAGTAAAGTTGAGAATTTCTTTAAGGTACAAGGTGAACCTATGGATCCTGTTGATTTTTCATAAAAGATGATATTGTATTCAATGTATTATTACAATGATGAGTGTTCCATATATATAGAACATATGGTGACCATCCATAAAAAGATGCATCCCTTGGATAATAAATATATATATGGAACATTCATCATAAATAACTACTTATTTATGATACATATTTATACCTTATATAAATATATTATTACATTAATAATATTGTTTAATAATTAATAATCATATTATTAATTAATAATCTAGTAGAATGTAGTTCCGATGCTACCCAAACATCAACACTCCCTCTTAGCAAGGGAGACATTTTACATTATGCCAAGATTACATGTGGGTAGCTCTCAAATAGCTTCAACATGTCACCATGACATCCACTACCTCTCAATGCATGTGTACCTCATCATGTGTACTCTTCTGACTTCACAACCAATGCATCCAAGGCCTGTGGGTAGTTCTCAAATAACTACAACACGTACCCAGGACATCCACTACCCTGCAATGCATCAATACCTGATCATGTGCACCCTCGATCTCAGTCCCAACCCTTTTTCATGTTGGATGAGATCCACCTGTCTCAATGCCAACCATTTTTCATGTTGGATGAGAACACTCAGTGCCAACCCTTTTTCATGTTGGATGAATTCCACATGTCTTAGTCCCAGCCCTTTTTCATGTTGGATGAGAACACTTTATGCCAACCCTTTTTCATGTTGGATGAGTTCCACATGTCTCGGTGCCAACCCTTTTTCATGATGGATGAGAACGCTCAGTGCTAGACCTTTTTCATCCTAGATGAGTTCCACCTATCTCAGTGCCAACCCTTTTTCATGTTGGATGAGAAAATTTGGTGCCGACCCTTTTTCATGTTGGATGATTTCCGCCTGTATCAGTGCCATCCCTTTTTCATGTTGGATGAGAACACTCAGTGCCGACCCTTTTTTATGTTGGATGAGTTCCACCTATCTCAGTGCCAGCCATTTTTCATGATGGATGAGAACACTCAGTGCCAACCCTTTTTCATGTTGGATGAGTTCCACATGTCTCAGTTCCAGCCCTTTTTCATGATTGATGTGAACACTCAGTGCCAGCCTTTTTTCATGCTGGATGAGAACACTCAGTGCCAACCCCTTTTCATGATGGATGAGTTCCACCAGTCTTAGCGCCAACCATTTTTCATGATGAATGAGAACACTCCCTCTGAAGAGGGGCCACGCCAATCTTGTCCCCGAAGTACTCAAACTTCATCCTCGACATTGGCTTGGTAAACACGTCTGCAACCTGATCCTCTGTAGTCACAAAATCATAGCCTCACTGCTCCCTTCTGCACCATATCCATGATATAGTAATATTTGATCTCGATATGCTTTGACCTGTCATAGACCCCGAGGTTATTTGACGACTTCATGTAAATCTGGTTGTCACACCAAATGTAGGTTTCCTCCAGTATGAGACCAAATAACCCAGACAGCAGTTCTCGAAGCCACACTGCTACTCCACATGATGCCAAATACTCATCTTTAGCCATATTGAATGCCACACATGACTTCTTCCTACATCTGGTGGAGCCTCCTGCTCCTTACTGTAGTACCCAACTCCCTATGGAACTGACCGTCTGACTCCCTCTCAAGCATTGAATATCAACTGGATCTTCAACCTATTGATTTCATCAATTGCCCTTCAAAACAAGTTTCATCATCCTCTTCTTGTATGTCTTACCTACATGTCAAATTCAATCCAATAGCAAACAATTTCCAAATCCATGTTGCTTCACGACTTGTTTTACATGTTGTCACATACTCTTCCTCAGTCGTACTGAGTGTTACACACAACTACTTCATGTTGCTCCATGAAACCATATTGGAGCCTAGACTGAAGCAATATTCTGAAGTACTATTCCGATCAGGAATACTGTCGGCCCAATCTGAATCCGAATATCCATATAACCCGAACTCATGGTATGTCATATACCTGAGACCATAATCCAATGTACCCTTAAGGTACCTCATCACATGTTTTGTTGCGACCAAATGAACCTACCTGGGCTGCTCCATATATTGACTCAAGGTGTTCATAGAAAAAACATATATCTGGTCTTATGTTCATCAAGTTCATCAACAAACCCACCATCTTCCAGTATAAAGTAACAGTCTCTAAAGTTGTATCCTGCAACAACTTCAAATTTGATACCATAAGTGTAGCCATTTCATTTCAATCCAACATTATGAAACTCTTCAGGATTTCTACTATATAATTCCCTTGATTAAGAAAGATCTCATCTTGTCTCTGTCATACTTAGAGACCCAAAAAGTAATGCATCATCCCGAGATATTTCATCTCAAACTCAGCAACCAGTTTTCCTCTTACACTCTAAGATGATCTTTTCCACCCATGTTTAGAAATAGGTCATCCACATACAATAGTAGTATTACCGGACCATCATCCACAACCTTAAAGTAAAGGTTAGGATATGCACTGTTATTTGTAAATCCTAAGCTCGTCAGAAAATTGTTGATCCTTCCATACCATGCTCTGGGTGCCTTCTTTAATCTATACTAAGCCTTCTTCAATTCGCACACTAAGTGTCTCACAGTTATCACATACTCAACGGAGTGTTCTGTGACTACAAGGACCATTCTTCTTGATCAGGTTGTCATCTATGCCACAGGAAGAATTTCAGTCCTTCTGGATGTTGAAAGCCACGCACTTTGAGTCTTATGTCCTTAGAAGACTATACCAGGGCCATTCTCCATTGGTCAAATTACCATGACCAATCCTGGGAGAATGCCAGCCCGATGTTGAAACATTAACACTTAAGAATAACTTATAAAATTACATAAAATCTCAACACTCCCTCTTAATGAGGAAGGTATTATATCTGGCACAGACTCTAACATTGTCGACATCCACACGAGCTCATGACCATTCATTGTCAAACACACGAATCTATACATCCCTGGAAATCCATAGAGACTTCACAACATGCATCGAGGGTCGGTGGGTAGCTATTATCTCTAATAGCTACAACATGTCATTGTGAGACTATCAATTTTCCCATAGAAAACATTTGAAGCCATCACTCCCTCTAAGGCTATATAGTCTGCAGAGTCATCTACTCCCTTTGCATGTGTTGACCTCCTCTTCTTCTTCATTACATGGATGTGCACAACTCTATGTCTGGATAGTCTTGCTTCATGTTGCCTCCTTTGATTGTCATTATGGCTCCTTATTAGAGCTATTACCTATGACTTGCCCAGAATAAGAAACAAGAACAACAAAAAGCATCTCCTAGAGGAGATCAATTTATCTTGTGCACAACTATATACAGTGACCCTCGAAATGATACATATTCTACTATGAACAACACACATTCATCATATACTAGATGTCATACAGCTAACCATGTTAATTTTCTAGTGTTAAATTAGACAAGCACAATTTTCCGCAAGTGGTAATTACTTCCAATGATATTACTTTAGTAAACTCTAGAACATCACTAAGTAATTACACTCAGAAAATTTCAACTACTTAGAGACTTCGATCTCTTCCTTAGATCACTTCCCACGTGTGAGAGAGAAAAAATGTGTCTATTGTTGTGTCTTTTTTTAGTAATATTAAATTGATCCAAAGAGACACGTCTCTTTGAAAATTAAATTTAAAATTTAATTTAATTTTCTTTCTTATAAATAGTTGGAGAATACCTCTTGTAACTACCCAAAGATTGATTTGGTTATAATCCATCCACGTAGTATTTGACTTTGTTAAATTGTTCCTCCATAATTCATGTGATTCTTTGCATAAATATAGGTAGAAGTAAATATAGAGTACATTCCTCATATTTAGGTAATTAGACATTTTTGCTAGAAATTATTGTCCACCATAATTTATGGAATTCTTTTTATAATTTAGGTAGGAGTAAAAAGTAAATATGGTGTACATAGATATTGAAACAACCACATAAATTTAACACTCCCAAGACTTTACTCTACTCTCATTTTCCTGGGCCCTCCTATGAGGGAGTCAATCCTAGTCTCGCTCTGATACCATGTTGATTTTCCATAAAAGATGATATTGTATTCAATGCATTGTTACAATGATGAATGTTCCATATATATAGAACATATGGTGACCATCCATGAAATGATGCATCCCTTGGATAATAAATATATATATCGAACACTCATCATAAATAACTACTTATTTATGATATATATTTATAACTTATATAAATATATTATTACATTAATAATATTATATTATTGATATTGTTTAATAATTAATAATCATGTTATTAATTATTAATCTAGTAGAATGTCTTTCCGATGTTGCCCAAACATCAACAGATCCTCCTATAATGTTGCAATCTAATCATTTTAGACCACAATATGACGAGCACCCACCTTTCTTCATCTCATTTTAAGTTAAAAAACAAACTCTTGAATGATTGTATGCTTGACTCAAGAGCGGGTGAAAATATCATGTCCTTGAAAGTAATGAGGCAATTGGGTTTTGAAACCATAATACCTTATAGAAATGTATGCGGTATTGAATCTAGGGTCATTCCCACACATGGTGTAATAGAGAACATAAAGGTCTTCCTTGATTGATATCCTGAGATGGTTTTCCTTATGGACATTTTGGTCATAGATCTCCTTACTTATCCACAAAATGGGGATAACATCTGGCTCCTACTTGGGGACATGTACTCGTCGTAGAGTGCATGAGAACCGCAACATCTCCTGGTAGACCTATTCATCCTTACCCGGGGCCTTGGGACCCTGAAGATCACGTGATGGATGATGTTTGGTGAAGTCATACAACCAGTGAAACCATTTGATCATCTCATCAAAGTATCTCCCCATGTGCTTAATCATATAATACAACAAAGATAAGTCAAGCACATAATAATCATGAGTATGAACACACATATAATCAATCATTAAATAAAACTCATTAAGATGGGCAGGAGGGACAAAATCCTGTTGGAAAGAGAAACCATCAGCCCGGTCATCCTTCCTGAAAGTGTAGCCACAAGACTGATCAATCCATCTCTTAAGGGGGCTACCATACATAGATGACGCCTTGTCTTCATCTTCACGTAGAAGATCACTGCTTCGTGAAGGCTAAGAAAGGACAAGGGATCCAAAGAAAACCCTATGGTTTCCCAAACAAGAGGAAACAAGGTATGGCACAGACTTAGAGAAAAACTCCTTCGTCGGACTCAGGAAGCGTCTCTTCTTTGTCTGCAAATCCCTACCCAAAGTATCAACATGAAAGTACTTACGTTTGGTAGTATAGACCTCAGATTGCTTTGGGCGGGCCACTACCTGGTGTCTATCAAAATCTGAGTATGGTGGTTGAAAATCATCCTGAAAGAGTTGCGTCAGTTCGTCCTTGAATGGATGGAACAAATCTATAACCATATCATCGGCTTGGCACATATATGGACCATCTGACTGTAAAAATAAATCCTCTGAAGAAATTTTTTTTGTATCCTTTATTTGATATGTGCCTTCAATGTCATAGATAGGATCTCCCTAAAAAATGAAACAACCCAAATCCCATCTGCATCTCCCAATCTATATGAAATCATCAATGTGATCGGCAACTGTATATGGGGGTTGTTCCGTGATTTCATATGCATCATAGAAGCTAATTACTTCTTCACAAGACTGGATAACTTCATCTTCTTCAAAAGGGGCAGTAGAGGATAATGTCTCGTTCAGACCTTCTACAAGAGAAACTTCATCGAGATCCTTTTGGCAGTTTGATTCATTTCCACAGTCATGGAACAAAGCATCATCAAAGTTCTTAAAAGGATTATAACTCATCATGTTCTCTTCTTAATGTGCAGGAGGAGCAAATTTTTGGATGTCCTCATCAAGTGGAAGAGAAGATACTTCATCTTCATCATATGTCTCATATGAATCTTCTTCATCAAGATCTTCTTCAAGATTTTCTTCATATATGGTCTCATCATCGATCGGAAAACCTTCTCAACAAAGAGTGTGTTTGAGCTCTTGGAAAGCATCTTGCAAACTTTGAGTAGTTGGTCGATATTTCCTGAGAAATTCTTCAATGAGATTTGTAGAAGAAGGGATATGTTTTGGGTCACATGAGTGTGCAATCCAATCATTTTGACTTTGTTATCCCCATTTTGTGGATAACTAAGGAGATTATGTCTCAGGGCCCTCAGGTTGCATATATGGAGTGTCGGGAGACTACATGACCAGCAGTACCCTTTTGCACAGATGGAAAACCCACTCACCACCACAGATGGTCACAGTTTTGTAGATGGCATCCACCACACCAGCTAGCTTCCGGAAGGCAGTGGGCCTTGCTCCATGAGGTACAAGTCAATATTATGGTGAGTATCATTTCAATATTTAAGCCATTTGATTATGTTGTATCTTAGATTGCTCTAGATTTCATGATATGTGCTTGGACATTATGCCTTTTGCCCTGCTTCACCTTGGTGGTTGACATTGTGCCCTAGTAAGTAGTTTTCCTTGGGGATGGGTTTGTTACTGGGGTCTCCCTTGATGAGCCATCGTTCCATTCTCGACCATACTTACCACTTTCCATCATTATTCCCCACCATTTCCTTACCTCTTGGGATTTTAGGGTGTATTGACACAAGAAGGGTTTGTCCCTCATTCTATGGGAAGAAGGGACTAAAGGCCCAAAGGGGTTGGTGTTGGGTAAAAGATGAAATCCTTATATAAACCTTCCAAATGTTTTGCTCAGGGGTAACCCAAGAAAGAAATGAAACGCTTATCTTTGAGTAAAAGGGGACCCATAATATAATAAAAAATGCTTAAAAGGTTAGTTGAAGGATAGGAGGTCTCATCACGAGTCGACCTATCATGTCCATGGATATCTAGTGGTATGGCATTGTCATCATCTGGTCACCGAACCAGGGAAATGAATCTCGGTTGCATGGCTGAGAGAAAGGGGGTCTCATCACAAGCCAACCTTCTCATTTCCATTAGGTATTTGTGGGTGACATTGCCACCACCTGGTCACCACACCAGGGCAGTGACCTTCAATCTCTCCTTATGTTATTATGAAAGAAAATATAAAGAAATAAAGATAAAAGGCAAATGATGGGCTTGGAAAAACTGCATTATGGACGAAGGTACCACACACCCTCTACAAAAGCACCTATGAATGAGACATTACGACCCCTAGTATGTCATGAGCCATATGCCCATTGACTCTTGACCCCATCCACCTCATACACTTTACATGGTTTAGAGAGGGACCTCTTGCAAGCTCTCCTTGACCTAGGGCAAGATCTACCCAATAGGACACCTCGTCAACCCTCCCATACTTAAGCTTAACAAGTTGCATAGTGTCTTTGAGTTGTTAATTGTTTGATACAATGATCTTTGATGCACATGTGATGGGTGTTCTATATGCACTAAAAACACAATAAAAACCCTCAATTAAATTGTCAACCCGGGGTAAGTAAACTTAAAGTTGTAGCAAATTATATTCCAAAGGTAGAAGGGTTGGTAGGAGTATAGTCTAACTAAGGAAGGTAGCTATCTAAGACTAATCTACTCAAGTAAAGCTATCTAATGAGCAAACCCTACTAAGCAAATTGAAACTATGTAACTTAAGTACTTTTGGGCCAAGGATCAATGGATAGTTCTAAGAAAACAAGTAAAAACCCTACTTGAAGCAAATTAATTCATAACAATAAGCAAAAACAACTATCTAAGCATATCAATAAGCAAATGACAAAAACAAACTATTTTAACTTGCCAACCTATATTCAATGAGTAACTACCCTATGAAAGTAAATAAATAAACAAGCAAGCAAAAACACCTAACTAACCTATGAAAGCAAGTAAACAAGCAAGCAAAGACAACTAACTAACCTATTAAAGAAATAGACAAGCAAGCAAAGACAACTAACTAACCTATTAAAGCAAGTAAGCAAAGACAACTAACTACTGCAAGCAATCAAATTAAAACTTATCATTGAATAACTATCTAGCCTAAAAGGCAAGTGGACTAAATGCTCAATGCAAAACTATTTATAATGCATGAAAGTAAATCTAAGAGGCAACTGGACTAAATGCTCAATGCAAAACTATTTCTAATATATGAAAGGAAAACTATTTTATTGAAAGCAAGAAGAACTACCAATTAATGCTTAATATATAATAAGCAAACTACTATGTAATCTATCAAAGCAAAGTCTATCTATCCTACAACAGCAATAAAACTATCTTCTAGACTATGAAAGCAAGAAACTCTCTCTTCTAATCTACAAAAGAAAGAAACTATCTCTAACCTATGACAATTCAAATATAATGTTGGTGGTTGTGTGAAGACAATAACAATATTAAACACCATGCATGTTCATTTATTAACCATCAACAACATAACGAGATCAACATTATACTTCTATTCTGCATAAGCAAAATTCATACTTAAACTCAAGCTATTAACTGAGAAATGCATTTGCAATTTAATTCTAGGAAAGAAATTACGTAAATGAAAACTATGCTATATCCACTCTAGCAATTCAAACTGCAATAAAGAAATGACTAAACACAGAAATTAAAGCATGACATTTAAAAAGTAAACTAACAACTACATTAATCAACAACTAAGTAAGCAAGATCTATCTAAACCTGAAATAAGCAATCTATCATTAAAAACTAGAATTAACCCTATCCATCCATCAAATCCTTGTCAATTAAAACCCAAATTAAAACGCTATTCTATGCTATTCAAAGCTTTGTTTTAAACTTGATTCTAAAATCTTAGATAAAAACATAATCTAGTATTTAACTACAAATGGGGTTAGTCTAGGAGTCTGCAGATCCATTCCTAACTACAATATTAATGCATGCTAACACAATTCATCATACTAACCTGCAAAAGAGAGTCAAAGCAAATTAAATTATAACAACAAACTAATTAACAAAATAGAAATGCATGTACAAGAAATAAAAAGAACAATTAATCTATGAAATACATAAACAAACACAAAGAACGGTTACCGTACTGCTGGTGGGCCCCCCAGCAAGTCATGGTCACTCCCTAAAAGCACACCACGAGCTCAGCAAAAGGAATTCACCATTAAAACGCAGAAACATGTTTTATACAATTCTGGCAATTGAAAAATGCAAAAACATAACCAAAATCGTTTTTGGCTCTAACACACAACTTCTTCTACTTCTTAACAATTATCTGACCACCACGGTGGTATTTATAATGTTTACAGACCAAGTGGTCAACCACAGGAGGTCCGAACCACTTCTAAAATTGGCAAATTTCATTAATGGTGTCCTAACTGCCGAAACAGAACGAGTCAATAATCACCCACCATAACAACCCAAAATCGAGTTGTCAAGAGTTTAGTAGATGAAGGGGATAAGCACAAGCAAAACCCATGTCTCTGATTCGCCCCCCATTGGCTGCCAATACCATAACCGCCAAATCGCCCTTCATTTTTGTGCAGGAAGAGGTGTTGGATGGAGTGTCGAATCGAGTACCGAAACGAATGCTGGAAGGAGTGTCGGATCAAGTGCCGGAAACAGAAATATAGTGCATTTTCGCCCTGTAACATCAAAAAACATGAATTGGATCCTTGGAAGCGTGAAAACATGATAAATTATGTTCGATACAATCATTAAACATGAATCATACGTACCTTATGTCGATCATACCATTTTATCATAGAATTCTTCAAAAAGCTCCTTTAAAAGACGAAAAACACATATGTACATGTGGCAAAAGTGCATAATAACTGTCATAAAATTGATCATATCTCGGGCCCAACAACATGCTTGGATGGCTTATTTATTGATTAGATCCACTTATCATGATGTTATGACTTGAGATCCTTGGAGGGCGTGTTCATTTGTCTTTGCAGGGCCTAGTTGGTGGATAGTTTTGGGAGAACAAGCCTAGCTTGGGCTTCCATGGGGCTACAAGCCCATCGATTGGATGTCAGAGGCCCACACGCCAGATGAGATACAGATGACTTGGACATCCTTGATGATGATTTGGACAACCTATCCCACCCATTACTTGCCAAACAATTTGCCCAGGAGGGAAAAAACATTCCATTTTTTAGCTTGACATCATGATCTTGGGGGCTAGGGCATGTTGGTTAGGTGCCACTCTTTGACACATGGACGTTTGAGAAAGAGAAGGGTCTTCGCCATGATATGATTTCCTAGATGCTTAACACATGGCCTTTGGAGGCCCATCCATGCTTCTCCAACACCAACGAATTCCTCATAGTGGCAAAGCGCCCCCTAAAGGGGTGACGTCCTCCTAAATTAGGGTTTAATTTGTTCAAAAAGTAAAATTTTAAATGAATTGTTTAATATTACTTTGTTAAGGGGGAAAGATTAGGGTTGTTGACCCCTAATCTTGTGTTTTAATCCTTAATTTGTAGACAAGCTATGTTAACTACATTTTGTATAAATAGAGATCATAAGATCTCATTTTAATGATAACTCTCCCTCTTGTGAAAGACTTGGTTTGAAATTTTCGGCCCTCTTGGCTCTTTTAGCTCTTTTGCACTTGTTTTATGGCTATGTTATGAATGGTTGAAGGAGGAAGGTCTAGCACTAGCTTTGGATGATGTTGTCTAGCTCTTGTGGTGATTTATCTTGGCATCTCTCTTGATATTGGTATGGTTTTCTACTATTATGCTATCCTTTTTCAAGTTCAAGTATTGTTATGCTAGGATCTAGCTGGGAAGTATAAGGGAATACACCCCCACCATAGCCTTCATCATTTTATTTGCTTCATCTCATTGATTAAGGGTTTGCTAAGAAAAGTATAAGGGCATACACCCTCTTAGCTTAAACCCTAGCTTAGAGAAACTTGCTTTGGGGAGTAAAAAGGATTACACCCCCAAGGAGGTAGCTTATCTAAGCTCCTTCTGACTCCATTAACCCAATTGTAAAGGCACTAGTCATTGATTTGTTGCATTGGAGAAATAAAATATTGCATTGGGAAACGTGATTTTCGGCCAATTTTATTTATTGCAAAGTGGATTGTTTTCCTTGTGCCTTGGGCATCTCATAGCCACTAGGGAGTTCCCATCTAGGGGGTACTTATTGTTGTTGTTACAAAATTTCATATTCAGCGATTAGGGCTTATGAAACCCTAACTTGTTTGAATAACTCTCTTATCAACCATTGGATTTTGCTCAAAGTTTGCACACTTATTCTCCTTGGTCCAGCGCACCTTTTGGCAAAGTTTGAGGAGATATCAGTGGTTGATTTTCTTGTTGTAATACATTGAAAGTTACAACCATAATGCTGATATAATTTTCTGCAGACAAGTGTTTACAACAGCCTTATCTTTTATGCTAAGAGTATTGGTTTTTCATCTTGAGTTTAACTAGTCATTTACTATCTTTTCTCTTGCATTTTCTACTTGATCTTTAGCATTTATTGAGCAGCTTATAGTACCTTTTTCTTGATGATATATAATGTTATCTATTGCTACAAATTAGGGAAAGCAATCTTAAATTTCTAATCCAACTAACATATACTATTGCAAAGTGTATTTTCTTGTGTCTCGGGCAGGTACAATCATCCGGAGAAGTGTTATACCTTTGGGGCAAAAATTACTTGACTTGTAAGGCATCTCTTTCCACCTTTCACTCCACTTAGACTTGACCTATAGGGGCTTCATTTTCATCCATCTTCATCTCCATATCAATCCCCCTAGGGTCACCAAGATCGCCTCCATAGAGTGACCAACTCACCCTTGAAATGCGGGACCTACACCAAGGTGACATTGGGTGTAGGATTCTCAAGTTGTAGCATGGGTTCCGTGGTTGGGTCGAGATTTGACCAACCTACAACTTGCGCTATAAAAGACTTGATTCCAGTGAAGACTCGAAATTTTTCATCAGCACATCTTCACGTAGCACATTTAAGCTCGATGCATACTTCATACAATTCATGACATGGGTGACTGGTAGCACTGGATCACCGTCAAATTTGGGGCAACTTGCTCTCCATTTTGTTGGACAATGATTTGGATGGCCAAGGATATTTTGAACATCAAGAGAAGGGCACACATTATGGAATTCCCATGGTAATTCCCATGAGGCCATGGTTCCATCACTTAGGGTAATACCTCAAGGGAGCCGCCAGATGAGCTCAAGGCTCATCAAGGGATGAAAGGGGGAAAAGGGAAAAGTGGGTTCTGGGAAGCTGGAGTCGCCAAATGAGCTTCAAGATGAGCTTATCAAGAAAAATGGAAAGGAAGCATCCCTTGGGTGGAGTCTCCAGGAAATCTAACGAAAAGGCTTTGGGATAGTTTGCCAAAGTGTCATTAGGGTTTCGAAAAGGATTCAAAATCCTCCTCTGCAACAGCGCCAAAATATTATAGTGCAAGTTGTAGGTTGGAAAAAGCCAAACCCAACCACAAAAAAAGTGCTACAACTTAGGAATCCTACACCCAATGTCACCTCTATGTAGGTCCCTCACTTCAAGGGTTACTAGGTCACTTTAGGGAGGCAATCTCGGTGACCCTAGGGGGAATGAGATAGATATGGATTGAGATGAAAGTGAAGACCCTAGAGGTCAAGTCTAAGTGGAGTGAAATGTGGGAAGGGATGCCTTGTAAGTCAATTTATTGTTGCCCCAAAGGTATGGTACTTCTTCGGATGATTGTACCTACCCGAGACACAAGAAAATCCAACTTGCAATGATATATGTTAGTATGGATCAAAAATTTAAGCTGCTTGTCTCTAATTTGCAGCAATAGATGATAGTTTATATCAGCAAGTAAGACATTCAAATAAGCATGTAAAGAATAAGATCAATCAACAATATTATCAATGAATATGGAAATCAAGTATGACTAAAAAATGGCATTTTAAGGTTGAATAAAGCAAGTTGTTATAACATGTATTTTCTGCAAAAACTTGCAGCCTTATGGCCGTAGATTTCAGTCACTTATATCAGCAAATTACACCATAAAAGTATGCCAACATTTATCCCAAAAGATGTTCCCTAGTTAGTAGAGTTAGTGTGCAAATTTTAGGAGCTAGCCTAGGGTTAGTTTAGGAGTTATGGTTAGTAGTTTATCTAAGTTAGATCAACCCTAATGGTTGTAGGTTAGGGTTTGTAACAAGAAGTAAATTAGTGGGAGAGAGGGGACTCCCTAGTAGGGGAATACTCCTCTCAATGAGGCAAACAAACTCCAAGCGAGAGATCTTTCAAAAGATAAAAAAATCATGTTTCCCAAGGAAATGATTTTATATCTTCAATGCAAAAAATATATGACTAGTGCCTTTACTATTGGGTTAATGGATTCAAATAAAGAAAGAACTATAGAAACTACCTCCTTGGGGGTGTAATCCCTTTTACTTTCCAATGCAAGTTTCTCTAACTAGGGTTTAAGCTAAGAGGGTGTATGCCCTTATATTTCCCTTAGCAAACCCTTGTTTAACCAATAACATGAAGCATAAAATGATGAAGCCTATGGTGGGGATGTATGCCCTTATACTTCCCACCTAGCTCCTAGAACAACAATCCTTGACTTGAAAAAGAATGACAACATAAGAGTAAAATACCATACCAAAATCAAGAAAGATGTTAAGATAATCCACCATAAAAGCTAGAAAGCATTCATCCAAGGCTAGTGTCTCACTCCTCCATCAACCATTCATCAAGATAGCCGTAAACAAGTGCACAAGAGACAAATAGAGCCAAGTGTGGTGAAAACTTCAGACCAATACTTCTCACAATGAGGGAGAGTTATGTTAAAATGAGATCTTATGATCTCTTATCTAGACAAATGTCACCAAGGTGAATTGTCCATAAATTAAGGGGTAAACCACAAGACTAGGGGTCAACAACCCTAATCTTGCCCCCTTTAAAAGAGTAATACTAAATAATTCATTTAAAGTTTCACTTTTTCACAAATAAACCCTAATTTTACATGGACGTATCCCCTTTATGGGATGTGTTTCCACTTAGAAGAAGTTGTTGGTGTTGGAGAAGCATGGGTAGGCGTCAAAAGGCCACATGTCAAGCATCTAGACAATCTCCTCATGGTGAAGACCCTCTTCTCCTCAAAACTTCCATGTGTCAATCAGTGGCACCTCACCACCAAGCCCTAACCCCCCTAGGTGACGCCATGGTTCTAGTAGTGATGTTTTTCCTCTCCTAGGGAAAACGTTTGGCATGTGGGGGCTAGGCTTTGTCGTCCAAGTCATCATCAAGGCCTTCCAAGTCTGATCTTTCTCATCCAGCATGTGGGTCCTTGGCATTCAACCTGTGGGCTTGTAGCCCCATGGAACTTGTTCTTCCAAAATTGTCCACCAACTAGGTCCTACAAAGACAAATGAGCACGCCCTTGAAGGATCTCAAGTCATAACATCATGATAAGTGAATCCAATCAATAAATGATCCATCTAAACATGTGCATCAAAGATCACTATATCAAACAATTAATTTCTCAAAGAGACTATGCGATTTGTCAAGCTTGAATATGGGAGGGTTGACAAGGTGTCCTATTAGGTAGATCTTGCCCTAGGTCAAGGAGAGCTTCCAAGAGATCCCTCTCTAAGCCATGTAAAGTGGATGAAGTGGTTGGGGTCAAGACTCAATGGGCAATAGGACTCATGACATATAAGGGGTCGTAGTGTCCCATTCATGGGTGCCTTTGTAGAGGGTGTGTGGTACCTTTTTCCGCAATGCACATTTTCCAAGCCCATCAATTGTCTTTTATCTTTCTTTCTTTGTATTTTCTTTCAATATAGCATAAGGAGAGATTGAAGGTCACTGCCCTGGCGTGGTGACCAGTTGATGGCAATGTCACCCACAAACACCTAGTGGAAATGAGAAGGTTGGCTCGTGATGAGAGCCCCCTTCTCTCAGCCATGCAACTGAGAGCCATTACCCTAGTTTGGTGACCAGATGATGGTAACATCATACCACTAGATATTTGTGGATGTGATAGGTCAACTCGTGATGAGACCTCTTATCCTTCAACTAACATTTTAAGCATTCTTTATTATATTGTGTGTCCCCTTTACTCAAAGATAATTGTTTCACTACTTTCTTGGGTGATCCATGTGCGAAGAATATGGAAGGTTTATACAAGGTTTTTATCTTTTACCCAACATCAATCCCGCTGGGCCTTCATCCCCTTCTTTCCATAGAATGAGGGACAACCCCTTCTTGGGTCAATACACCCTAAAATCCGAAGAGATAAGGAAATGGAGGGGAATAATGATGGAAAGTGGTAAGTATGATCGAGAACGGTACGATGGCTCATTAAGGGAGTTCCTAGTAGCAAACCCATTCCCAAGGAAAACCACTTACTAGGGTACAATGTCAACCACCAAGGTGAAGCATGGAAAAAGGAATAATTTCCAAGCATATATCATGAAATCTAGAGAAATCTAAGATACAACATACTCAACTGGATTAAATATTGAAATGATGCTCACCATAATATTGACTTGTACCTCATGGAGGAAGGCCCACTGCCTTTCGGAAGACAGTTGATGTGGTGGATGCCATCTGAAAATATGTGACCATCTGTGGTGGTGAGAGGGGTTTTCATATGTGCAAAAGGGTGTTGTTGGTCATGTAGTCTCTCAGCACTCCATATCTGCAACTTGAGGGCCTCGAGACATAATCTCCATCATGAAGAAGGAACTTGACTTCTTGAACTAACTTAGATTAGGGTAGGTAGGTTAGGGAATTTGCATCTTGCATTTCATTTGTATATATATGTTACATCATGCATATCATGCTAGTGTAGTATTGCGTTTTCATATACACATGTTGCATTCTCATTTTCAATACATGTTTGGAAATTGTAATTTTGATTTATTATTTTGTAGCTAAGGAAAAAAAATTCTTTTCAACATGCTTTTGATTATCACTTACAGTTGTTGGATCACATTCACTAGAAGATACTTCTAAAGTGATTTTTTGGTTGAAGTGAGCGTAGGATTGTAGGTTTTGGAACACAAGAGATGTTGAGGTTCTCATGTGCTCTATGGTGAGCACGTTTCCCCATGTTGGAGCCAGATGTTACCTCACACCACCATGCCTAGGGGTAACTATAGGAGATCATGTCTTGAGGCTCGTAATGGAGAACATGATCTACACCATGATGATGATGATGATGATGATCAACATGTCCACAGATGGCACCCTAGTAGCCCCACTCATTTTCCCCCTAGTTGGATCAACCAAGGCTCATCAAATTCAAGCAACCCACAGTATGGGAGATGGTAAGTTATTGTCACCATGAGGTATGTTAGTGCTTCTTTCATGCAAAGTGTTGTACTTAATTTTTCGGGCATGTGGATGATGATCTTTGGTTGAAGTTGGATAATTGGATCACAAGTTTGGGAAATTGTGTCAGTTTCCTTGTTTCACTTTTGTGGTCAACTTATGTTCCCTAGTCTTGTGTTGTCACTACCCAGGAAAAAGGGGTAATATTGGGGGGGCTTCCCAAGGGTAATGTTCCACTCTCAATCATACTTGACACTTTCTGTTAGAAAAACAGGACCGTGGAGCAATAAAATAAAACAAATGCGGAATAAAAACATAGAAGATACACAATACAATAGAGACACGGATTTACGTGTTTCACCCAATGTAGGCTACGTCCACCAGAGAAATTGTCGGGACCTTCCTTTATTATTATCCAGCATATGAAGGGATACAACCTACAGCAAACCCGTTGTAACTTCCTCTTCTTTCTCTCATAGTCTCCTATCTCATAATACAGTATTCGCCATCAACCATAGCCGCAATACAATTCCCTCATAAAAGAAAGTTTCCTTCTAGGGAAAAAAACCCTAACATAATCTCTATCGTTAGATCTGTGACCTTATAATGAACGGTCCAGATTTACAATGAAATTACAATATACATTTACAAGGAAATTTTTCCTTCGGGGGCTTTGCCCCCAGACCCCTTGCCGGGGGGATAGCCCTCCCGGACCCCACAGAGGGGGTACCCCCCCTCTGCACTCCCCCACGTGGAAGAGTGTACATACTTCTGGGGTGTAAATACTTCATGGGGTATAAACACAGCTGAAAGTAAAAGACCTCTGAATCAGGAAGATAATCAGGCTCCACAACCAACACTTTCCACCTCGAATCCTTTCATATTATACTAAACATCGGCTATGGTACATTCTCTAATGAGAAGAGGGGTTGAAGGCCTAGAGGTTGTTTCACAGTTGTTATAAAAGAATAAGAAAAGTATGCTAAAAAATAAAGTGAAAATAGAAAAGGAGGACCACCAAAAGTTGGTCCAACTTGATCTCTTCCCATTCAATGCTTGCCCTGATCCCAAAAATTAATCCTAAAGCTTGAAAACCTATAAAAGGGGACCCACAAATTTGCAAATTATCAATGGAAGCATGGACTAGAAAAAGAAAAAAGGGATTTGGAAAAAGGTGGCATGCAAATAGTGGGTAACTCAAGAGCAAGTGCACCCTCCACAAGGGCACTCACGGAGATGGATTTTTACACCACAAGCCATTAAGTAATCCCTAATCCATATCATTTTCACACTTACTCCTAGTGGGTTTTTACTTTCCCTTGTCACTCTCAGCACCTATCCATCTACCTAGGTTATTTTATTCCCTATCCAGGTGGCACACCTAACAGGGTTGGATGAAGACCCTCCCATACTTGAACTTGGTAATTCACATGGGATCCTGGGCCTGTGTGATGCTTGAAGGGGATACTAAGGTGAATTATCTTACATGGATTATATCTTAAGTTGCAACTTACTTTGTATGTTTTAAGGACTAATGTTTCTTATGAACTTTGGCTAACCATATCTTATACTTTGGCTTGTTTTGGATGCCCCTGACATGGTTCTTGAGAGATGTCCTAAGCTTGTATGCAAGACATTGTGCCCTATTGTAGGACTATGGCACGTGTGATGGAGAGCAGTGGGTCATCCAGTGGCTCAGTTGTTGATGATTGCATCTTCGTGAGACATTCTCCAGGTCATACTCCTCAATAGACTGAGTTGGGTTGACCTATGATGATACTCCTCAATGGACAAAGTTGAGTATGAAACTTATCAATGGACTGATAAGTTGTACTAGGTTGGTTCCTGGTGACCCTTGGGTTATAGCCTATGTGGATGGAATATTGTATTGGGTTGGTGCCAATCAACCATTGGGTTGTATCCCATGTGGTTGGGATACTGTACTAGGTTCGTGCCCAGCGACCCTTAAGTTGTAGCCCATGTGGTTGGGACATTATGGGTTGTATCCCATCGTTCTCTAGTGGGTTGTAGCCCCTAGAAGAGTTGGGCAGGTCCACATTGGTTGTATCCATGTGTGACGTGATGGAGGAGACCTTTCACTGTGACGTCAAGCGAAGGAAGAAGGCCCAAGCCTGGCGCAGAAGACAAAAGGTTCAAGTCGACCCCTTCCAAGAGATACCACTTGGACGTGACAATTCACACTTTGGACATGTATATATAGGAGAGTTATCTCTCATTTGTAACACATCACTTGGATATATTTCTCTCTTGTGTATTTAGCTATATTGGACTAGTGTTCTATCTTTTGGAGCTATAGAGTTATTCTTCTTATGCTCTTGTATCTTCTCTTGGAAAAATATATATATTCTAGTGAAAGGTTGTTGGGTTTTCTTCCCTTGTGCAGAAGGGTTTCCCAGGATAAATTCTTGTGTATCTTGTGCATAGTTTTCTTCTTGTGATCCTAGTTATTTACTGCAATTATTGTATATGGTCTATGATTCGGTTATGCTTATGCTAATGTGAAATGGTAAGGAAAGTTAATAAAATTGAACAAGCATAAAATTATAACACGGTATCAGAGCAGTGTTCTTGAAAGAAGCCATTTTCACAAGCTCGCTAGCCTTCTTCTGCAGCTCGATATCCCTTCTGTAGTGTGCTAGCCCTTTTCTGCAGTTTGCTAGGGTTTGGAAGCAATTGCACATTTCTTTGTCAAGCTCATTGAGCACTAGTTCCTAAGACATTGGGAAAAATTTCACCACGGAGAAGTTCACCCTACCCTAGCGCACCCCCTACAACACTCGGATTGCAGATTGGAGGAGTTTAAATTTTTGGGATTTTTCAATCCTAGGGTTTCTGCAGCCATGTTGACAAGTGTCTCGGTGGAAGATAGGCTTGATGGAGCCGCTAACTTCAACTCTTTGAAGTATAGTTTAGTCATCACTCTAGAAGAGAGTGATCTGATAAAGTTTATAGAAGAAGTTGTGCCAAAACCAGATGATGCTTCAGAGAAGTCTCAGTTGAAGAAGAATGATCCAAAAGCTAGAAAGATCATTATCTACTCTATGAAAGATCACTTGATTCCACACATCTCTAAACTGAAGATAGCTAAAGAGATGTTTGATGCCTCGAAGAAGTTGTTTGAGAGAAACAACACCATCAAAGGTGTTTCCTTGAAACACCAACTTCAGAATGTCAAGATGACTAATGCAAATATAGTTTCCACCTTCTTCATTAAGATTTCTGAGATCAAAGATTGGTTGGGCGTTATTGGAGAGATCATCTCATATAGAGAACTTGTCATGTTGACTCTTAATGGTCTTCCAAGTTTTGGGAGCCATTCATTCAGAGTTTCGGTGGGTGATCTGAATTGCCTAAGTTTGATCGGTTATGGGAAGATTGTACTCAGGAGGAGACCAAACTTGCAGCTAGAGGTGTGCAAGGTTCCCATCATGATGAAAGTCAAGCCCTTACCTCTCATGCAAGGAAAAGAAAAGGAAGAGGAAGAGATTTTGGAAAACCATTCAAAGGAGGAAAGTCCAGACCAACTCCTGAGCATAAAAAGAATGATATTTCAAAGATTCAATGCTTCAAATGTGAGAAGTTTGGACATTATGCCAGACATTGTCCTTTGTGGAAGAAAGAAAAGCAGCGTGTCTCAACCGTTGATGTTGACCGAGAGCCACACTAGAATAAGTCGAGGAAAGCAAACAAGGACGTTGAGGAGTTCTTCATTTCATCCCTCTCAAGTACGGTTCCTACTAGTACTGATATTTGGTTGATTGATAGTGGTGCTTCCAGACATATGATTGGATATAGAGAGCACCTTACAGAACTAGTAGAGAAAGACTCTCAGTTGTATGTTGTACTTGGTGATGATTCCAGATATATTGTGAAGGGATCTAGGGCCATTTCCTTCCATCTAGACTCTAGTACCCCACTTCATTTGAGTGATGTATTGTTTGTACCGGGGATGAGAAGGAACCTTGTCTTTATTTCAACCTTGGAGGACAAAGGCTACAAGGATTCCTTCTCTAATGGAAAGGTTCTTGCATGGCACAAGAACTCTAGTACGGAATCAGCCTATGTGATTAGTGTTCAAGAAGATGGTTTTTACAGATTGACAGTTCGACCAATTCAGGTCCTTGTGCATGATTCTATCAGTCTGAGTGAGTGAGTTGTGGCATATGAGACTTACTCATTTTCATTATAGATCTCTTCCCACTTTAGGGAAGATGGTGACATGCCTTCCTTAGCTCTATGTATAGCATGACGGTATTTGCATAGGTTGTTCTCTTGGAAAGAATGCAAAGGGGTGTTTTTCGAGTAGTGACACCAGATCCAAGGGGATCTTGGACTTGGTGCATTCAGATTTGTGTGGGCCTATGACAGTTGCCTCTTTGAGTGGATAATTGTACTATGTGATGTTCGTTGATGACTACTCCAGGAAGACTTGGATTTACTTTTTGAAGTCCAAGGAATCTGAAGAAGTTATTGGCAGGTTTCAGGAGTACAGAGCACAGGTTGAGAACCTGAACAGAAAGATCAAGATATTGAGATCAGATAATGGAGGAGAGTACACCTCCAATGGTTTCTGTGATTTCTTCATTGAGGCAGGGATCAAGAGGGAGTACATTGTTCCTTACAACCCTCAGCAGAATGGGGTTGCACAAAGAAAGAACAGATCTATTGTTGAGGCAGTTAAGGCTATGATTCATGATCATATTTTTCCTATGATGTTTCTATGGGCAGAGGCATCCATGACCGCAATGTATGTTTAGAGAAGGAGCCCTCATAATATTTTGAGGAACATGACTCCCGAGGAGGCTTTCACCGGAGTGAAGCCTAAGGTTGGAAACCTAAGGATATTTGGGTGTCCTTTATGCATTCACGTACCCAAGGAGAAAAGGATGAAGTTAGACCCTTCAGGAAGGAAGGGTACATTTGTTGGGTACAGTGAGTCTTCGAAGGCATATCGGATCTACATCCCAGATCAAAGAGATATTGAGGTGAGCAGGATGTTTCCTTTGAGGAGGAGGTATCCTTCAGGAGATCTAGAGGATCTCACCTAGAGATTGACAGTGAGAAGCAGGAGGAGATGGTGTCTTCTCCGCCTCACCCTTTAGTAGTTTAGAGGGAGCCATTTGAGCCCATTAAGATAGTTGAGCCTGTTGATCCTATAGAGCCAGTTGATCCAGTAGATCATGTTGATGTTCCTAGAGATATTGCAGTAGGTTGGAAGAGGCCTGCTTGGGCTCGTGAGGCTTTGCAGGAGGAAGAGGGACATGCAGCTCCCTGTGGTACTTTCAGAGAGAGAAAGAGACCTTAGAGACTCTCGAGCTATGTTGCAACGATGAGCCACATCATTGATTATAAGCCTTCATGTTATGAGGAGGCATCTAGTTAGCAGGTATGGAGAGATTCCATGATGGAGGAGTATCATTCCATCATGAAGAATGATGTGTGGGATATTGTTCCGAGACCTGAGGGGAAGTCTATGGTGACTTCCAAGTGGATCTATAAGATCAAACATGCAGTTGACGGGAGCATCGAGAAGCAAAAAGTGAGATTTGTGGCTAGAGGATTCTCTCAGGTAGAGGGAATAGACTATGAGGAGACATTTGCTCATGTTGCTTGGTACACCTCTATTCAGACGATCATTACCCTTGCTTCAGCCATGGGTTGGAGACTACATCAAATGGATGTGAAAACAACCTTCCTCAATGGAGATATTGAGGAAGAGGAGTACATCGAGCAGCGAGATGTTTTTGTGATTCATGGGAAGAAGTCCCATGTGTGTAGGTTGAAGAAGGCCATGTATGAACTCAAGCAGAAACCTCGAGCTTGGTATCTGAGGATTGATGGATACCTGATGAGTTTGGGCTTCAAAAAGAGCATTGTTGATGCTAACTTGTACTACAAGGTTATTAATGGTGAGTCCCTTATTTTGATCTTGTACGTTGATTATTTATTTCTCACCGGAGTAGAGAGTCTCATTGCTTGGTGCAAATATGAGTTGGCCTTTGAGTTTGAAATGAAGGATCTTGGCATGATGCACTATTTCTTGGGACTAGATGTGTGACAGAGAACTAATAAGATCTTCTTGATTCAGGGGAAGTATAAAGTTGAGATTTTGAGGAGACTTGGGATGTTGGACTCTAAGTCCATAGCTACACTGATGGTGTCAAATATGAAGAAGTTGAGTGTTTTTTCTTCTAATTCAGACCTAATTGATCTGACTATGTACATGCAGCTGATTGGATCATTGATGTATCTGGTTAACACCAGACCAGATATTTGCTATGCACTGAGTGGACTTAGCCAGTTCATGAGTCAGTCAAAATAGATGCATTGGTTAGCTGTGAAGCATGTGTTGAGATACTTGCGAGGCACAGTTGGATATGGCATGAGACATTCTTCCATTGTTGACATGAGATTGTAGGGATGTGTTGATTTTGATTGGGTAGGGAGCACAGTAGACAGGAAGAGCACCTCCCGGTGTTGCTTCAGTTTGGGTTTTTCCATGGTTTCCTAGTGTAGGAGGAAACAGACTTTTGTGGCTTTGAGTACCACAAAATCCAAATATATTGCAATGTGTATGGAAGTAAGCGAAGCACTGTGGCTTCGGAATCTCTTTGCAGGCTTATTTGGGCAGATATTGGATGCCATCGAGATTCATTGCGATAATCAAAGTTTTGTGAAGCTCTCAGAGAAACCAGTATCTCATGACAGATCGAAACATGTTGAGATCAAGTATCATTACATTCGAGACATGGTTCTGAGGAAAGAAGCACTGGTGCAATACCTTTCTACAAATGAGAAGATTGCAGATGTCATCACCAAGCCCCTTGCCAAGTCGAAGTTTGATTACTTCCATGATAAACTTGGAGTGGTAGAGAATTCCCCTCTAGCTGAGAGGGAGTGTTGATGATTACAGCTTCGTGAGATATTCTCCAGGTCGTATTCCTCGATGGACTAAGTTGCGTTGACCTATGATGATACTCCTCAATGGACTGAGTTGAGTATGACACTTATCAATGGAGTGATAAGTTGTACTGGGTTGGTTCCCAACGACCCTTGGGTTGTAGCCCATGTGGTTGGGATATTGTACTAGGTTGGTGCCCAACGACCCTTGGGTTGTAGCCCATGTGGTTGGGATACTGTATTGGGTTGGTGCCCAACGACTCTTGGGTTGTAGCCCATGTGGTTGGGACATTATGGGTTGTATGCCATCATTCTCTAGTGGGTTGTAGCCCCTAGTAGAGTTGGACAAATCCACATTAGTTGTATCCATGTGTGACATGATGAAGGAGACATTTCATTGTGGCATCAAGAGAAGGAAGAAGGCCCAAGCCTGGCGTAGAAGACAAAAGGTTCAAGTCGTCCCCTACCAAGAGACACCACTTGGATGTGACAGTTCACACGTTGAACATGTATATATAAGAGAGTTATCTCGCATTTGTAACACATCACTTGGATATCTTTCTCTTTTGTGTATTTTTCTATATTGGACTAGTGCGCTATCTTTTGGAGTTGTAGCGTTATTTTTCTTTTGTTCATGTACCTTCTCTTAGACAAATATATATATATATATTCTAGTGAAAGATTGTTGGGTTTTCTTCCCTTGTGCAGAAGGGTTTCCCGAGATAAATTTGTGCGTATCTTCTGCATGGTTTTCTTCTTTTGATCCTAGTTATTTACTGTAGTTCTTATATATGATCTATGCCTCAATTATGTTTTTGTTCATGTGAAA
Organism: Picea engelmannii; assembly: GCA_009831015.1. NCBI lineage: Eukaryota > Viridiplantae > Streptophyta > Pinopsida > Pinales > Pinaceae > Picea > Picea engelmannii. Next base: position 317,357 of record ML776671.1, on the reverse strand, counting down.
TGGTAAAGAAAGTTAATAAAATTGAACAAGCATAAAATTATACCATCACCACCCTCAAAAAGTGGCTCTCACATTCTCAAGACCTTGGACGATGGACATATGGGCTTGGTTTGAGTCGTTCTAGTCATTATGCCACACTGTGGGATGGAAGCCCCATATATTGGGAAGGGTACCCAAGGGCTTTGTGCACACAAGATGGAGGAAGTTGCAGTAGTGTGTGTTTGGACATCACTCAGAGGTGCAGATGCAACCCTCCTAGCCTTGGACGTTTCCTTTGGAGGCCCTTGACGTCACCGTTATCCCTTGACGTCATCCTTTGGCTAGGGTTTTGATGGATGGATGGGCACCTAAGATGATTGACATGGCTTTGGGTGAGGAGAAACTTCACTTTACACTCTTTCACCTTTGGAGTATGCCACTTGGCCTTTGGAGGCATGATGTCACCCTCTCCTAGCATGATGTCATCATTTTAGCACATGATGCCACCCTTTTTAGGGTTTCATTATGCATTTTTGTATTTTGGCATATTGTTAGATTAAAATTAAGGGGTCAGAACCACTTATATTAGATTGTTAACAAATTATATGGACAAATCATGATGAGGTTGCCTCATATAAAAAAGGCAAGCCTCATTTTCATTTGGGATCATCACTTCTCACCTTGGTGAGACATACTTCTGAAATTTTCGCCCATTTGGGTTACCAACTCTTCTAAACTCATGTGCTTGGCTTGGATAGGTCTCTTATGGATGGTTTTACAGATCTTGTATGGAAATTTCTACAATTAGAGTTTTATCTCATGGTTTATTGGTGAAGTGAATTTTCTGCAATTTTATTCTTATGCTATTAATGTTTCATGGTAAATTTGTTATTTCATGCTAGACGTCCTGCTTATTGAAACCCTAAGAGAGGAACATAAGTTCTTCTTCCTCTCACAAGGTAATTTTTGTCCAAAATTTGTGAAAGAATCCTTGCTACGGTTAGACTCCTATATCCCTAAAGTGCTATCACTTTAGGATTTTAGCCCTAGATTTTTTTTTTTGACCTAGTTGAAGCTACAAGAAGGGAGAAACGGTTTCTAGGGCCCAAATGTGCTTGCACCCTAGAAATCCTTCTCCTTGAGATTTAAACCCTAAGGCCCTAATGTGCTATCACCTTAGAGTTTGAATCCTACCTCTTAGTTTCAAATAAGCCATCATCCAAGCCTAGTTACATTTGTTGTTATAAGACTCCATAACCCTTGAAAGGCACAAGTCTCAAAGCATTCTCATGGTGAATCGATCACCAAACCCTTTCTCTCAAATCTCTTAAGCATTCTACTAACCTAACTAACACTAACGTCATAAAACTCATTGGATAATTTGTTGTTGTTACAAAAGTTTGCTATAGCCATCTGATAACACTCTTATTTGTTGCATACACTCTTGTAAAGATGGCCTAACACATTCAGAGACTGCATTAAACAATTGGATATTATTGTAAATTATTGCATTTATGAACATTAATTGTTGTTGCATGCTAAGTTTTTCATGGTAAATTATTTCATTTATGAACACTAATTGTTGTTGCATGCTAAGTTTTTCATGGTAAATTATTTCATTTATGAACACTAATTGTTGTTGCTATTGTAAATCATTTATTGTTGTCATATCATTGTTTACTATTGCAAATTTACAACAACCATTACAACTCATCTTGTCTAGTGTCTTTAAGAGGTATTAATTGCATGTTTGGACTTGGAAATAATCATATATATGATGTAAAGTGTTCCTTTTCCGGGAAGGTACTCAAACAACATGATCCAGGTGGATATCGATGGCTACCTACCTTTTCCAACTGGCTCAAAACAGTTTTCTGGCAATTTTGGTAATTTACAATTTTTACCAGTTTTTCGGGGCCTGAAACTTCCAGAGCCGTTTTGAGACCCTAAATGACATTTATTGGGGAAAACGGGGAGCAATATATAAATTTTCCTTCGATATTGCCCCCAAAATGAATCTCATAGACGATACCTTTCCAACGGGCTATCATGCGCCTAAAACGGAGATCGTATGCAAAAGTTACGACCCCGGGAAGTTGATGTACTAACTTACCCAAACGGGGCCCACATGACTTTTGGCGCTTCATCTCCTAGGGTTAGGTTTTTGGATGTCTAGGGATTTTGGCATTCATGTTTATTGTAAAAAGGCCTTTAGAGCCTCATTGTAATCATCTTCTTGTGAATGAGCGCAGTCCTCACATCTCTTCTCAGAGATAAGTCGCCACCATTCCAGCAAGCTTGTTTCCATTGAATTTTATAGTTTCAGCTTATTTCCTTAATGAATAGAAAACCAGTTTTACGATATCTCTGTTATTTTATGTTAAGCACCTGTTAATAATCTATAGTCATTTTGTTATGCTCATAAAATCTGGATCAGTGGTACCATAGTGGTCTGCTCCTTATCGTCTTAATGCATGTCCCCAATGAGGTCAGAGTACAAAGAGTTGGGTCTCGAGCTTGTTTCTCTTGAGGACAAAAGCTCTCGCATGCCCAAGTTACCTCTCATGGCAGGAGAAAAAAAAAATGACGGAACAAGAGATCCTTTCAAACTGTTGATTGAGGAAGACCTCACGCAATAGAGGAACGAGATGATGGATAGTTTCGTACAAATCCTTCAGTGGCTACCAACAAGCAACACATCTTCTTCGAGCGAAGGCATCGCCTCCTTCAAGGTTGTTGAATTTAATGCAGTTGCAAGAGCCATTCTCTTTGGAGGATGTCTTAAGACCCTAGTTGTGGACTAGGGCCCCTAGTACACTCATGGGGTTCTTGGTATGGGACCAAGCAGTCAGAGCCATGGCAAAAGACCCTTGTAAGGGCCCCCAGTAGACAACTAGGGTTCTTGGTCTAGGACCAAGCAGTTAAAGACCCTTGAGAGGGCCCCCAGTAGACAAATGGGGTTCTTGGTCTGGGCCAAGAAGTTAAATACCTTGAGAGGGCCCCCAGTAAATGACTGAGGTTCTTGGTCTGGGACCAAGCAGTTTAAGTCCCTAGATACGTATAGGGCCCTTGGATATGTTCCAGGGTACCCAGGTCTAAGACATGGGTTGATCCTTGGTCTTGTACCTTGGTGGATAAGACCTCAGATATGTTCTGGGGCAACCTGGTCCCTGATCAGGGAATTGTTGGTGTGTGATCCTCTTCCTCTCTTCCACGATGGTCCACGGGACTTAGGAGAGATTTTGAAGGCGGGCATGACCACATGAGGGATGTATCCCATATGCAGTGATGATAAAGTTAATTGGTCACCTTGAGAAGTATATGGACATGTGTAAACCTCTCCTAAACCCCCCCACCCTTGGTTTTTGAGCTTGAGTTTGTTTAGGGGTTTGTATTTTTGTTTTAAGGGTTAATATAAGAAATATTTAATTAATGTTAATTACAATATATTTAATTAATAGTTATATTAATTAAATATATTATTTTAATTATATTTTTTATTACCCTAACCCTTGCCTAAAAGTATAAATAGGAACCCCTCCCCCGTCACTTTTACTCACTCATTTATTTCTATTCAAGAAGTGGTGGATTGCTCTATGTGGACTGCGGCTCTCCTTGTGACTGTGGTGCGGCCTCCTTGTGACAGTAGCTCGGCCTCCTTTGTGATAGAACAGTTCAGCTTCTCCTTTGTTTGGCTGCCAGGTCCCTGCTATGACTTCTCTGCGGATGTGTGGGTGTTGAGAGTGGATAAATCTCTGTTGGAAGTGCTCTTGTTGCCCCCCTTTTTCTCTGCTGCAAACTGGCCCTCTCCTATAGCCAACGGAACCCTCCTTGAGGGCTATCGTCCCCTAGATCTGAGATTTTTGAAGGCCGCGGCACTCCAGCAAGGTGGTTGGACCTTCCTTCAGGCAGTCGTCCCTCCTTCTACTGGCAGTTTGTTATATGTGTGAGAGTTTGTTGTTGTGTGGGGTTTTGGGGAATGTTTGTGTGAAGTTTTTATGGTGGTACAATCCTATACTTCTCTTGATATAGATCTGACCCTTGAGGCAGATCCATGGTACATAGACTTATCTGAGCATACTACAGTGGACTATTACCTCTCTTATGTGTTATGCTTCTCTTCATACTACAGAGGTAAAGAAATAAAAATCTAAGTTGTTGTTTACAGTCTTTGCATTGCTTATATCTTCTAGTCTAGATCTACCTACTGTAGAAGTTATGATATATGTTTTCTAGTTCAGATCTGATTGAAGTTGTTGTTCACAGTCCTTGCATTGCTTATATTTTTATAGTCTAGATCCACCTACTATAGAAGTTCTGATATATATTTTCTAGTTCAAATCTGATTGTTTTTTATCATTTAGAAACAAATCTGTTGCTTAGATCTACCTCAAAAATTATACTACAGCTAAGATCTAGTTGCTTTATCAGTCAGAAATAAATCTATAGTTTAGATCTGACTCGGAAATACTTTTCAAGTTCAGATCTGATTGATGTGATCATAAAAGAGTAAATCATTTGTTTAGATCTAACTCTGGTTTTAGATCTGCTTGTCTTGCTTACTCAGAAATTATTTTATGATTTAGATCTACTTTCAGTTCTATTGTTTTACTACTTTTCTGATCTGAATTTTGCTTTAGCCTTTTATGCTCTTGTTGGTCTGTCAAATAGAAAATTTGAAAGAAAGTTTTTTTTGTTTTCTCTATTGTTTCTAACATGGAATCGGAGCTTAGGGCGTGAAAAGAGCTCTTTAGTGACAAACTCTCGAGCCTACGTAGATCCATGGGAATATTTTTGTAGATCAGTAGTAAGTTTGTTTCACCTTTTTTACAGTATGTATCCTTCTTTTCGACTCTAGAACCTGACTTGTTTTAAGGCTGAGGCAGCGACTGGTCCAAGTCAAATCTAAAATTAGTGAACATCAGATCTGGGTTGATGAGGAAATTCAAAGTACATCACTCTTCGTTTGAAAGAATCAGCCGCGTACTTGTACTGTTTGATGGATCCATTGATCTGTCTAAACACACAAGTGGCAGCCTCAATGGAGTCTAACATGGAAAGAGAAGCAAAAAAATCATTTACACTGGAGTAAACTAGGGTGTTATGTGAATACAAGGCCCAGGGTTTTTGAACAAACCCCGAGGGTCTGTAGAAGCTTTTTCAGTGGCAATAGGGAGGTTTTTGGTGCTGGCATTAGCATTAGTGTTTGTTCTTTCATATGGAGATGGATAATTCTAGGAAGGTTCAATCAGCAACCCCTTGCTGACTAAATTATTTACATTGGTGTAACCAGTCTTTCTTCCCAAAATATATGTTGAATCTCATTATAATTAATGCCACATGTCATTGAGTGGTCCAAGCAATGAACAGTTCTAGTTCAATGGTGATCCCCAAAACCTTTTGTAATATGAGAAGAAAATTTAATGATGAGAAGAATCTTTGTCCTACTTTCGAGACAGATAACCTACAGTCCTTCCCACAAATGAGATGCTTAGAGCACCTCAACCCTAAATGGATTCTGAGTGACACTCTGTTTCAAAGGCTCATGTGCTAATTTTCTCAGATAGTACTTACAGTTGTTTCTTTTTTGTGCTAGTCCATAAGCTTCATTTCCAGGAAGACATTTTTCATGAGCTTCTTTGCAGGAAGAATTTGACAAAGGAGGGTTTGGAGAAGTTTAGAGAAGCACCAAAGAAGGATTATTATTTTCAAATAAATTGTCAGAGAAAATAATGCATATCCTTTTCACTGTACAAACATCTCCATTTTGAAATCATGTACATTATTGTTCGTACTGATCCAATTTTTTATTGTTGACATTACTGAGGACAAAGAGATTGAAGTTGTTTTCACATACTCAGTGAAGTGGGTGGAGACTCAAACTCCATTTGAACGGCAAATGGATAATTATTTCAAAGTCCTCATCCTTGTTTCGGTATTTGGAAATCCCATTAGTTCTCCTTTATAAATACTTGTGTAACAGTCTCTCTTCTCACTGGATTTCTTGCCACGATTCTCTTGCGTGTTCTAAAGAATAACTTCAACAAGTCAAGCTCAGATAACAATCAAGTATTACAATAGGACAGTGGGATGATCTCTTGAGGATATGAAATTACTTGAACTAACAAATTCATGTCAACGTCTGCATACACAGGAGATGTCTCGGGTAGCTACAGTTGGTAGCAGGCTGCAAAGTACATGTGTGTCTTCAGCCCAAAGCAAGTTCAAGGTAAGTCCAGGTATGCATCATTTGCATTCAATCACTGAATTTGCAACTACTAAAGACAGCAAGAAGAGCTATGTTTACCTTCCTGGACCGGTGTCTTAAAGGAATATTGTTAGAATCTCATTTGTATTTTGGTTATATGACCAAGGAAGTTGTGATCTCAGCACATACTTTTTTAAAATTGATGTAAGCTAGGTATTTCTCCCTGGTTCAGTAACCCAGCAGTATGTTGGTCTATTTTCTCTGATATGAAAGACATGTAACATTGGGTTATTTTCTTGGTTAAGGACTCCATCAATTTTATCTTGATAGTTGGGGTATTTTTTCTCGTTTTGGGAACCCCACAGATATCTCTTTTCGAGAGTCCTTAGATTGTAATTGAGCCATTATCCTTGGCACAGGAGCTCAAGAAGTCTGACTCAGCTTTTCATATTAAAATTGGTACTGGCACCAAGAACATCTTGAAGAGATATGACACCAGAGCAAAGTCAAAGGATCGTATAGGTTCAAAGGATCTTATAGGTTCAAAGGGAGCCAGTTTGCACATGACAGGGAGGCCGACATTTTTATGAGACTTAGAGGGAGCAGTCCCTGAAGATGAGTTAGTCCATGACCTACATCAAAGATGGCAGCTTAATAGAGTCAAGGGATACTATCAATTTCTTTTAAAGAAATTTTCTATTAAAAGGAAACCAACCTAGTGCCAGGAAATACTAAAGGAAGCAGAAAAACATTCAGCACCTAAGGGCACTTTCAAAGAAAACAAGAAACCAGATAAGTACTCCAGCCTTATAGCTAAATTGAATCTTGTGATTGATTCAGAACCTTCCACATTTGAAGTGTGGAAAGATGCTATGATTGAAGAATATGAATCAATTCTGAAGAATGATGTATGGGCAGTTTTTCAAAGACCTCGTGACAAATCAGTGGTAACCTCCAATGGACTTAGAAGATAAAGCATACAACAGATGGTTGTATTGAGGTTAAATTTATGACTCGTGATTTATCTCATAAATAAGGGATTATCTATGAAAAAATCCTTACTTCCATCAGGATCTTTTGTCGCAGTTTTTTATTTGGAAACTTCATCTGATAGATGTTAAGATTTCTTCTTAACAGTGAAGTTAAACAAGAGGCTATCCATGGGAAAGAATCCCTTGGATTATAACAAGCTCCGAGAGCTTGGTATGAAATTATTGACAGTGTCTCTACAGAGTCTTGTGTTCACCAATAGTTTTATCTTTATATAAAGATTGTCCAAAATCATCATGTTATCTTAGGATGATTTGTTCCTTACAGGAAAAAAAAAATTTGATAGCTCAGACTAAGAGGGAGCTCTTCAACAGAAGTTGAAATGAAAGACTTGGGTCTTTTACATTACTTTCTGAGCTTAGAGGTCTGGCAGAAACCGGGTGAGATTTTTCTCTCACAAGAGCAAATATGCAATTGATGTGCTTTGTTGTTTTGGCATGATGAATTGTAAGTCATTGACCACACAAATTATCTCTAACCTAAAGAAACTGCAAGATTAGGTTACTGGTTCAGAACCAGAAGACCCCACTTTATATCGACAGACCATTGGGTCATGGGTCATTGTTGTACCTCGTACATACTAGACCGGACATTTGTTATGTGAAAAATGCCCTCATCCAGTTCATGTGTATATACATATGATTGTTGTTAAGCATATTTTGAGATATGTTCGAGGAACTATAGTTTTGGTCTCAGATACACTTCCAGTGGAAGCGTAATGCTTCATGAATTACAGATTCAGATTGGATGGGCAGTACAGTGGATCGGAAGAGCACTTCCGGATATTGTTTTAGTTTGGGTTTAGCGATGATTTCCTGGTCCAGCGGGAAATCGAGATCCATAGCCTAGAGCACTGCAGAAGCATAATACATTGTTGCAAGTGTTTCTCGCAGAGAAGCAGTGTGGCTTAGGAAGCTACTTGCAGACTTGTTCAGTGCAGAGCTAGAACCCACAATCATTCACTGTGACAACAAGAGTTGTATTAAAGCTCTCGGAGAATACAGTGTTTCACGACAGGTCGAAACACATTGAGATGAGATATAACTATCTACGGGACATGGTGCAGAAGAACATTCTCAGTATTCAGTATGTTCCAACGCAGAATAGACAACAGATATTTTGACCAAGCCATTGTCCTTGACAAAATTTGTGTACTTTCGTGACAAGCTTGGTGTTGCTAAGAATGTCTCTCTTGCTAAGAGGGAGTGTTGAATTTAATGCAGCTGCAAGAGCCATTCTCTCTGGAGGATGGCTTAAGACCCTAGTTGTGGACTAGGGCCCCCAGTACACTCCCGGGGTTCTTAGTCTGGGACCAAGCAGTCAGAGCCATGGAAAAAGACCCTTGTAAGGGCCCCCAGTAGACAACTGGGGTTCTTGGTCTGAGACCAAGCAGTTAAAGACCCTTGAGAGGGTCCCTAGTAGACAACTGGGATTCTTGGTCTGGGACCAAGCAGTTAAAGACCCTTGAGAGGGCCCCCAGTAGATGACTGGGGTTCTTGGTCTGGGACCAAGCAGTTTAAGTCCCTAGATATGTCTAGGGCCCCTGGATATGTTCCAGGGTACCCAGGTCTAAAACATGGGTTGATCATTGGTCTTGTACCTTGGTGGATAAGACCCCAGATATGTTCTGGGGCAACCTGGTCCATGATCAGGTAGTTGTTGGTGTGTGATCATCTTCCTCTCTTCCAGGATGGTCCACAGGACCTAAGAGAGATTTTGAAGGTTGGCATGACCACATGAGGGATGTATCCCATATGCAGTGATGGTAAAGTTGATTGGTCACCTTGAGAAGTATATGTACATGTGTAAACCTCTCATAAACCCTCCCACCCTTGGTTTTTGAGCTTGAGTTTGTTTGGGGGTTTGTATTTTTGTTTTAAGGGTTAATATAAGAAATATTTAATTAATGTTAATTATAATATATTTAATTAATATTTATATTAATTAAATATATTATTTTAATTATATTTTTTTATTAGCCTAAAAGTATAAATAGGAACCCCTCCCCCTTCACTTTTACTCACTCATTTCTTTCTCTTCAAGAAGTGGTTGATTGCTCTATGTGGACTGCAGCTCTCCTTGTGACTGTGGTGCGGCCCCCTTGTGACAATAGCTCAGCCTCCTTTGTGATAGAACAGTTCAGCTTCTCCTTTGTTTGGCTGCCAGGTCCCTGCTATGACTTCTTTGTTACTGTGTGGGTGTTGAGAGTGGATAAATCTCTACTGGAAGTGCTCTTGTTGCCCCCCCTTTTGTCTGCTGCAAACTGGCCCTCTCCTATAGCCAACGGAACCCTCCTTGAGAGATGTCGTCCCCTAGATCTGATATTTTTGAAGGCCGCGGCACCCTAGCAAGGTGGCTCGACCTTCCTTCGGGTAGTCGTCCCTCCTTCTACTAGAAGTTTGTTTTATGTGTGAGGGTTTGTTGTTGTGTGAGCTTTTTGGGTATGTTTGTGTGAAGTTTTTATGGTGGTTTTGCAGTCCTATACTTCTCTTGATAGAGATCTGACCCTTGAGGCAAATCCATGGTACATAGACTTATCTGAGCATACTACAGTGGACTATTACCTCTCTTATGTGTTATGCTTCTCTTCATACTACAAAGGTAAGGAAATAAAAAGGTAAGTTGATGTTTGCAGTCTTTGCATTGCTTATATCTTCTAGTCTAGATCTACCTACTGTAGAAGTTTTGATATATGTTTTCTAGTTCAGATCTAATTGAAGTTGTTGTTCACAGTCCTTGCATTGCTTATATTTTTCTAGTCTAGATCCACCTACTATAGAAGTTCTGATATATATATTCTAGTTCAGATCAGATTGTTTTTAATCATTTAGAAACAAATATGTTGCTTAGATTTACCTCGAAAATTCTACTACAGCTCAGATCTAGTTGTTTTATCAGTCAAGAATAAATCTATAGTTTAGATCTGACTCAGAAATACTTTTCCAGTTCATATCTGATTGATGTGATCATAAAAGAGTAAATCATTTGTTTAGATCTAACTCAGGTTTTAGATCTGCTTCTCTTGCTTACTCAGAAATTATTTTATGATTTAGATCTACTTTCAGTTCTATTGTTTTACTACATTTCTGATCTGAATTTTGCTTTAACCTTTGATGCCCTTGCCAGTCTGTCAAATAGAAAATTTGAAAGAAAGTTATTTTTTTTTTCTCTACTATTTCTAACAAAGGTACAAATAAACTTCGATATTGCTATATTTGAAGGTCAAATAGACGCAGATGTTGTAGACAAGTGGTTGAATCTACTAGAAGGGTATTTTTTTGTCCATAACTTTTCGAATAGAGAAAAGATTACTTTCGCGCTCCTCAAAGTCATTCCCCATGTCAAAGATTGGTGGGAAACTTTCTGTGAGCAAAAGGAAACAGAGGAACCCTCATTATTTACAATCACGGCCACCTGGGAATCCTTCAGGGACGATATTAAGGAACAATACTACCATGTCAGAAGATATGACAACTTGTATACCAAATGGACCGCATTGCGGCAAGAAAGAGACCAAGCAGTGCGAGATTTCACAAATATCTTCCATACCTTGCGCACCAAGTTGGATACCAAAGATTCGGAGCGACATCTGGTGCTCAAGTATTGCGGTGCTCTGCATAGATACATCCAGACCGAAATGGAATTTCTGGACATCTCATCCTTGGGCGCAACCTACTGATATGTCGTCAAAATCGAGCAGAAGCGACGAGAAGAAAGGGCGGCCCCAACCCACAGAACAAAGGACGGAGCAAAGATGGGCAGTATCAAGACAACTAGTCCAAGCCGCAAGAAAAGAAGGACACCAAAAAGACAAAGAAAAATACCGGGAAGTGGTGCGACTTCCATAAGAGCCCTTGGCATAACACTGTTGACTGGCGCTCAAAGTAGTCGTTGGTGGCCGAAGTGAAAGCCTGTGAATAAGATGCGGGTTTTGACTATGAGCCAGAACCAAAAAGGGGAAGACGGACCATTGACGCGGAACCTAGTGCCACCATTGCTACCACCAAGCTCTAGCCCGGTGAACCAAATGAGCCAGAAGAAGGAAAGTGCCTCTTCCATTCACAAATGTGGGTAAAAGGCACCCCGCTGCACTTCATCGTTGATAGTGGTAGCCAAAAGAACCTCATCTCAGTAGAGGTCGTCAAGCGGTTGGCCCTGCCGACAACGTCGCACCCACAACCCTACACCATTGGATGGCTCTGCCAAGGAAGCGATCTCTGTGTCAGCCAACAGTGTCGACTGTCGTACAGCATCAAGCCCTTCAAAGACGAGGTATCGTGTAATGTTGCTCCTCTCGAAGTTTGTGATGTTCTTTTGGGCCAACCTTATTTATGGAAACGTCATGTTGTATATGAGTCTAGGCCTCGTAATGTTATTATTACTTTGACCAAGAAATTGTACAGGATACCCGAGGCAGTTCCACCTAGTGTTATTTCCTTGATCTCTGCTAAGCAATGCAGTAAGGTCATCTCTCAGACGGGGAAGTTTTTCTTCTTCGTGATTCGCTCTCAGAATAAGCGAAAAATCACAGCTCCATACAGAGTCTCTACGACAGACCTCTCCACACAGCAGAAGCAAGTAGATAAGGTCGTGGAAGAATACTCGAATATCTTCTCCTCACCTACCGGGGTACCTCTGCACTGTCAGGTCAAGCACCCCATCGATCTGACCCTCGGTGCACGGTTGCCCAATGGGCCAGTCTATTGTCACTCTCCATTAGAGAATGAGGAGATCAAGCGATAGATCTAAGGACTACTCCACAAGGGGCACATCTGTCCCAGCTCATCACCGTGCGGCAGCCCAATCGTGATGGTACAGAAGAAAGATGGAACCTAGCGACTCTGCATTGATTACTGATTTCTGAATAAAATTACAGTCAGAAACCGGTACATGATTCCCCAAATCGACGACCTCCTTGATCAACTCACGAGGGCCAAATACTTCAGTAAGATTGATCTGAAGTCTGGCTACCACCAGGTCCCGATAGAACAGAAAGATGTATGGAAGACCGCCTTCAAGTCAAAGGAAGACCTTTTTGAATGGTTGGTCATGCCATTTGGTTTGACAAATGCTCCAGCCACTTTCATGAGAATGATGGACGATATCCTGCGACCATTCACCAATACTTTTGTAGTGGTGTATCTAGATGACATTCTCATTTACAGCAACTTCTGCACACCCTGCGACAACACAAGCTATATGCCAACTTGGAAAAATTCTCCTTCGGCATGGACAAGGTCCATTACCTAGGCTACATCGTTGATCAGCATGGCGTACATGTGGATCCAGTCAAGATCCAAGTCATCTGTGACTGGCCAACCCCAACCACACTCACTGAGATTAGGAGCTTCTTGGGCCTTGCCAATTTCTACCACAGGTTCGTGTTGGGATTCACCCATATTACATGGGCCCTTAGCGAAATAAGCAAGGGTAGTGGTAAGGCGAAATTTGCGTGGGACCGGTCCCAACAACAAGCGTTCGATGATTTGAAGCAGCGCTTGTGCTCAGCCCCGGTACTTTCACTACCAGACCTGCAACAACCCTTTAAGATCGAGACAGATGCTTCAGACTATGTTGTGGGCATCGTTCTCACTCAGCACAGCCACCCCGTGGCCTATCATAGTGAGACACTATCAGATGTTGTCTGTAAGTACCCTACTTACGACAAAGAAATGTATTTCATTGTGCAAGCCTGTCGCTAGTGGAGACATTACATTCTTGGGAAGGAGACAGTCATCCACACTGATCATAAGCCACTGCAGTTCATGCAGACATAAGGAAAATTGCAGAATGACCGCCATCAAAAGTGGTCCACATACTTGCAGCAATTCCACCTCAACATCAAGTATAAAACATGAAGCACCAATCGCGTCATTGATTGCCTCAGCAGACCGCCAGTCCTGGCATTCACCGCAGTGATAGACTCTTGCGGCCATGAGACCTCTAGATGACCCCAACTCTATGAGACAAACCCAAACTTCGCCACCACCTACCAAATGTTGGGTGCAAATGCAGTTGTCGATAATTTCCATCTTCAGGATGGGTTGTTGTGTCGTCTGGGCCATATCTGTGTTCCATCAAGCGAGTGAGCAAAGTTGATCTGGGAAGCCCATTACAGTGGGGTGGCAGGACACTTCGGCATTGAAAAGACAATGGCGATGCTACATAAACATCTCTATTGGATGAAACTTCGACAGGAGGTCAGCAAGTATATCAGGTCCTGCGCTGCCTACGTTATTGCCAAACCGATTGCTAAGAAACAGGGTTTGTACACCCCTCTTCCTACTCCTGACAGGCCATGGGAATCCATCTCAATGGACTACATATCAGGCCTCCCGTCCACTAAGCGGGGAAATGACTGTGTTTTTGTGGTTGTTGATCGCTTTTCTAAGATGGCGATTTTGGTTGCCTGCAAGAAGAGCATCACAGCAGAGGCCACTGCCAAGCTCTTCTTTGAACGAGTCTAGGTACATTTTGGAATCCCACAAAATATTGTCTTAGATCAGGACAGTCGATTTCTCATCACATTCTGGTCGAGCCTCTGGTCACTCCTGGACACCAAGCTCACCAAATCCACGGCCGTCCACCCCTAGACAGATGGCCAAACCGAGGTCATAAATCGAATGATTGTGCATATCCTTCGCATGTATAATTCCAAGCACCCTCGCACATGGGATGAGAGCCTTCCCTATGTCCAGCATAGCTACAACCGAGCCCTGCATAGCTCAACCGGCCACAGCCCCTTTCAGGTGGGGTTGGGATTCCAACCATTGGGTCCCATAAATGTTGCACTTCCCCTTGCGGTCACCTCAACCGACTCATGTCCTGCTCCAACTGAAGCTGACAAAGCCACTCAGTTCATTGAGCATATCCAGCACATCTACCAACAGGTTCAGGATATTCTACAGAAGTCCAATGACAAGTATAAGCAGTGCCATGATCAACATCGGGTGCCACATAAGTTTTAAGTGGGCGACAAAGTTTGGTTGCACTTGCAGAAAGAACGCCTTACAGGACACCATCGAAAGCTTCGCCCACTCTGTTATGGGTCGTACACCATCACCAAGGTCGTGGGGGATAATTCTTTTGAGCTCAACATTCCTCCTTTCCTTGGCCTGCACCCAGTGTTCAACGTGGATCTCTTTCGCCCTTATTTCCCACCATTATTGGACACCTCAGAAGTAACAGAACAGCTCACACCAACAGAGCTCAACCCCGACTGCATACAACAAGCATCCCATGATCATATTGTGGACACACAGATCAAGGGCACTCGACAACAAAGGATCCATCTTTCTCGAGTCGTCAAAGCAGGGCAGCTCCTGCACCAAGGCAAGTGGCTCACCCGGGGCCAAATTCAGCAGAAATTTCTTCATCTGATGGAGGAACTCAACGCAATGGAGACCATTGTTTCCTAAGGAGGGAGGATTGATCCAGGTGGATATCGGTAGCCACCCACCTTTTCCAACTGGCTCAAAACAATTTTCTGACAATTTTGGTAATTTACTATTTTTAGCAGTTTTTCGGGTCCTGAAACTTCTAGAGCCGTTTTGAGGCCCTAAACGACGTTTTTTGGGAAAATGGGGAACAATATATAAATTCCTTTGATATTTCCCCCAAAATGAATCTCCTCGGCAATACATTTCCAACGCGCTATCATGCGCTTAAAACGGAGATTGTATGCAAAAGTTGCGACCCCGGGAAGTTGATGTACTAACTTACCCAAACGGGGCCCACATGACTTTTGTCGCTTCATCCCCTAGGGTTACGTTTTTGGATGTATAGGGGTTTTGGCATTCATGTTTATTGTAAAAAAGCCTTTAGAGCCTCATTGTAATAATCTTCTTGCGAATGAGCGCAGTCGTCACATCTCTTCTCAGAGATAAGCCGCCACCATTCCAGCGAGCTTGTTTCCGCTGCATTTTACAGTTTCAGCTTATTTCCTTATTGAATATAAACTAGTTTTATTGTATCTATGTTATTTTGTGTTAAGCACCTCTTAATAATCTGTAGTCATTTCGTTATGCTCATAAAATATGGATCACAACATCATACCTCTTTTCTTACCTTGACCTAGACCTTTCTTTAGGTGATCAAGAGAAGGGGTAGTAGGTTTGGCTACTATACTTGTTAGTTTGATCCCTTGAGGTCACCAGGGAATCCTCCTTTGTGGTGGACCTCTTCCATGACTAAAATGAGCGAATTTCCTACTAAGGTGATAGTGATGGGTTCTTCCATTGTTACACAATATTTTGGGACTTGTGGTGGGGATTTGCACAAGTACAAATCTTGCGATAACATGTAACATGCCCTCTCCTCATATTTAATAGTCGAGGATCCAAGTTGATCAATGATTGTGATTGATTTCCGGAGCTTTAAGAAAACAAGAGTGAACAGATAAAAAAGATATGAAACCACCATACCACCCAAGGGATACATGTCAACTCCACATCAATTCCAGAGGTTTTTAAAACTTTATAAAACCATTTTAAAAACCTTTGATACCACTATGGTATTGGAGTCCACCACCATGGCCATCGGGCCCCACCACCATGGGCCTACCATCGTGGCCCTGCCACTATCACATTCCACGTCACCACCACCACATCAACCGACATGTGTCTTCCAAGTGATTCAATAGCAAACCCTAGTTGATATCACTGAACAACTTTACACTAAAAGTATGACAAAAAATTTATAACAGCAGAAACATCAATATCAAAGATAAATCATTTGCACATTTGGGACACGATTTTTTGCACTGTAAATATTAATTTCTGAAGGAAAAAATCAACCTTCTTTTCCACCAGAGAATCACCAAAACAAACAAAATTGTCCTCACCAATCCTTAAAAAATCAACAACCAACTCAACAAATTTATGAACCTGCAAACCTGCTGACGTCACTAGGCCATGTTGTTGACATCACCTGATCGTACGAACCTATCCGTACAACTATGTCACACGTGCGGCATGATTTACCTACTTGCATGTGCAGCCTGGTTAGGCTGTATCACGCACACAACATGTTTCTCATTGTGGTTGCTTCTCTCACACGTGCATCCTCCCTTGCCTCACACATGTGTTTATTATGACTTTTTCTCCCACACATGTGGCCTCCCTTTCCTCACACATGTGTCGTCTCTCCCTGCCAAGAACAAAAAAATAAGATGACCAAAAAACCCTAGGCCAAATTGCCTAGGTGCAAAAATTTCCTTACTGAAATCTCCATCCTCCTAGCACAAATGCTTTCTCACTTATGCTAACTCAATAATGTCACAATGAAATGTCACATTCTCCTCCTCTCCTTTTATAAGAGTCTAATGAGTGAGCTTAGTGTTAAATTTGGCAGCATCGACAGTGATTCTCCAATGAGAGGCCATATGGGCCACCCTGGGGCTAGCCAGAGAGATTTGGAGAATCAACCAGTCTTGTGAGGTATTGACAAAAGCCAAGGGGAACGTACAACCTCTATGAGTCAAACCAAAAGTCAGGACAAACGAGATGCTATGTGAGTCTAATGCAAAAGTCAGGGCGAACGTACAACCTCTATGAGCATAGACAGTCTAGTGCAAAAGTCAGGGGGAACGTACAACCTCTGTGAGAATAGACAGACTAGTGCAAAATTCGAGGGGAACGTACAACCTCTGTGAGCCTAGTCAAGCCTTGTGAGCCATGAACAAAAGTCAAGGCATCTAGCAAAAGTTAGGTTGAATATAAAATTCCTATGAGCTAGAAACAAACGATATTCCTAATATTTCAAATGATATAAATGTATTGATCTAGTGTGTTGGCACGTGTAACATTATCCACCATGAAGAGAAATTTGAATTGCCTTCTCAAGAGTTGAGTTGTAACTGAAGTCTTAAAGTCTCGTTCTATTTTAGAACTAAAGTGTAATGTTGAGTCTTAAGTCTAGTTCTATTTTAGAACTGAAGTGTAATGTTGAGTCTTAAGTCTAGTTCTATTTTTGAACTAAAGTGTAATGTTGAGTTGTGACTGAAGTCTCAAGTCTAGTTCTATTTTTGAACCAAAGTATACCAGTCTCAAGTCTAGTTCTATTTTCGAACTAAAGTGTAATGTTGAGTTGTAACTGAAGTCTCAAGTCTAGTTCT
>ML776671.1:261807-285865 GCA_009831015.1 Picea engelmannii | reverse complement strand
AGGAAAATTTGAACCATCTTATATAGACCCTCCGATGAACTTGAGACTTTCCAATTAAGTGATGAACTTAAACTTTCCAATGAAGTGTTGATATTAATAATCATTCGACAATGCCCAATCTCTTTGGCGAAACTTTTATCTTTGATAAACTTTTCATGCCATAATTTTCATTGCTATTACACTTCTTATGTTTGAAAGCAGGCTTCTCAAATCACTTCCATCTGGTTCATCTGTAACTCTCTTTTTGTGTGCTACATCTAGGTCCATATACAACCTATTGGTTGTCCTTTAAAGTTTTGATCTCCGGTTCTATTGGCGGACCAACTTGTTTGGCATATACACTAATTTGTTTGGAGTGAATTTACTCATTCTTTCTGACAGTCCTATATGCCCATAAAGTCTTCTCTGGAGTCTTTCTTTCCTATCATTCTGTTCCTTAATTGTTTTTGTAGTGATGTTATCCAACTCTTTTTTGGTACCCTTATTTGGCCATTAGCTTGACAATTATATGGAGTGGATTTCTTATGGCAATTTTGATACCCTGCAGCCAACTTTTCAAAAAGCTTACTCAAGAGTCACTGATTCATTCTTTGGGCACTTCGAATTAGTCAAAATTTCTTCAGAATGGAAAACAATCACATTCTTTTTAGTGGCTTCTAGCATAAATTTTGCTTCAACCCACTTAGTTACATAGTCCATGCAAACCCAAATATACTTGCGTGAGTTTCTTGAGAATAGTCAAATGAGTCCCTCAAAATCTATTGCCAATTTCTCCAAAGGATCTATTGTTATGATATGTTGTAATGGAATTGTTGATTTTTGTAGCTTCGGGAGGCATTCCCACTAGAGGAAAAGGTGTCAGGCATGTGGGGATCTTTGTTGGCACATAGCCTTTCATTTCAGAGAAATCGGCCTTGGGATGATGTTAGGGCCTAATGGGCAAGTTGATGGACTTTATGGGCTTATGTAGGGGTTTCACACCCACAGAGGAATAAAATATTCTAATTAATTGTTGAGTTTAGGAAGGGATCCTAAACTCATTCGTTGGACTCCTATAAAAGGAGAGGAGATTGTGACATTATGGAGTTAGCATAAGTGAGCTAGCACTTGTGCTAGGAGGATGGAGATTTCAACAAGGGAATTTTTGCACTTAGGCAATCTAGCTTAGGGTTTTCTGGTCATCTTATTTTTCTATCCTTGGTAAGGAGTGAAGGCACATGTGTGAGGCAAGGGAGGCCACAGGTGTGGGAGAAAAGCCGCCACAAGCACATGTGTGAGGTAAGGGAGGCTGCATGTGTGAGAGAAGAAGTTGTAGTGAGAAACATGTTGCACGTGTGGACTATACAGACCACACGTGTAGCTTGTACAAGTCTGTACAATAGGTCGCACGTGTGGTACAACCTAACCAACACGTGTGACAGACGTGTATGGACAGGTCCGTACGGTTAGGTGATGTCAACAACATGGCCTAGTGACGTCAATAAGTATGCAGGTTCAAAAATTTGTTGAGTTGGTTGTTGAATTTTTCTGAATTGGTGAGGACAATTTTGTCCTCTGTTTTTGTGATTTTCTAGTGGAAAAGAAGGCTGATTTTTTCCTTCAGAAATTAATATTTAGAGTGCGGAAAAGTGTGTCTCAAATGTGCAAATGTTTTATCTTTGATCTTGATGTTTTTGCTTTTATCAATTTTCTGTCATAATTTTAGTGTAAAGTTGTTCAATGATATCAACTAGGGTTTGTTATTGAGTCACTAGGAAGCAATTTTCAGATCTGAAATTAGTCACATAGAGCTATATGTGAAAATTGACATGGCATCAACGCTGAAGGGTTGAAGGAAGAGAGGGAGTCATCCTTTGAAACACAGTGGTGCATATTTTTTTTGTTCTAGGAAGGTCACCATGGAGACTTGGTTGGTGGATAGTGGAGCTTCTCGTCATATGACAAGGTCATAGAAATCACTCACCAGTTTGATAGAAAAGAACTCACGATTACAAGTGGAACTTGGAGATAATAGCAAGTATGCAGTTAAGGGAGTTGGAACAACTTCATTTTAGCTGAAGTCCATAAAGCCTCTCAAGATGAGTGAAGTGTTGAATGTGCCTGGACTGAAGAAGAACCTACTTTCTCTCTCTTCCATGGAGGACAAAGGATATGCAGTGGCATTCGTTGATAGACAGGTTCTTGCTCGACGAAGGGGATTGAGTTTCGACTCAGTAGAAGTCATTGGGACTTGTGATGGCAGTCTCTACAAGATGACAGGTCAGCCAGCTCAGGGCCTGGTGCATGACAGTGATAACCTATGGGAGCTCTGGCATAGGATATTGAGAGACTTACATCATCAAGCCCTACTAGTATTGAGGAAGATGGTTATAGGTCTTCCGGAGTTTGGAACTGAACACCAGAGAGTATGCAGAGGTTGTGCACTTGGAAAGAATGCCAAGGCTGCTTTTCCAAGCAGTGATAGTTGTTCCAAGGAGATCCTGGACTTGGTACATTTAGACGTATGTGGACCAATGTCAGTTCCATCTGCGAGTGGTTGTCGATATTATGTGACCTTTATTGATGACTATTTCAGGAGAACATGGATCTTCTTCATGAAGACTAAGGATGAAGTCCTTAGTCGATTCAGGGAGTTCAGAGCTCTGGTGGAGAATCAGACATGTTAGAAGATCAAAGTGTTGAGGTCAGATAATGGGGGTGAGTATACCTCCAACGAGTTCAATAATTTATGTAAGAAATCAGGGACTAAGAGGGAGTTGACTGTGCTTTTTAACCCACAACAGAATGGGATTGTAGAGAGGAAGAATGGGACTATAATTGAGGTGGCCATGGCAATGTTACATGACCAGGATCTACCCATGATGCTCTTGGAAGAAGCATGCAACATTGCGGTTTATGTTCAGAATAGGAGCCCTCATAGGATCTTGGAGGACAAGAATCTTAAGGAGGCATTCACAGGGGTGAGACCAGAGATATGGCACTTGAGGATCTTCTGTTACCTTGTTTACATCCATGTTCCTAAGGAGAAGAGGACGAAGCTAGAGCCCTCTGGGAAGAAGGGCATGTTTGTGGGATACAGTGAGACATCGAAGGCCTACCACATCTACATTCCAGGACAACAATATGTTGAGGTTAGCAGGGATGTCAGATTTGAGGAGTACTTAGCCTTCAAGAGGTCTTGTGAGACTACAATAGGTGGCGAGGACCGAGAGGCTCCAAAGATTGAGGCGAGTATCAGACCATCCAAGACTGAGGAACAACGCTTAGATCATGAGGAGCAATCATAGGAGATTGTGGATCGAAGGGATCCACCCAATGACGAGGACACGAGACCCAAATGGCTTTGAGATACTTTCAAGGATGCAGAGGGGAACAAAGCTCCCAGAGGCACCTTTAGGGAGAGTAGACCTCCACAAAGATTCTTCGACTATGTGGCTCTTATGAGCAATATCATTGATTCCGAGCCTTCCAGTTTTGAGGTAGCAGTAGGCCAACAGGTTTGGAAGGATGCCACAATGGAGGAATAACAATCCATCATGAAGAATGACGTGTGGGATATATTTCTGAGACCGAAAGAGAAGTCGATAGTGACCTCCAAGTGGATCTACAAGATCAATCATACTGCAGATGGTAGTATTGAGAAGTATAAGGCAAGGTTCGCAGTAAGAGGGTTCTCCTAGAAAGAGGCAGTAGAGTACGAGGAGACCTTTCCTCTAGTGGCCAAGTATACTTCTATCAGGACAGTTATTGCTCTCGCTTCAGTCATGAAGTGGAAGATCCATCAGATGGATGTGAAGACAACGTTTCTCAATGATGTGATTGAGGAAGAGGTATTCATAGAGCAACCTCAAGGCTTTGAGGTACATGGGAGGAAAACTCGTATGTACAGGTTGAAGAAGGCATTATATGGACTCAAGTAGGCACCGAGAACATGGTACTCTAGGATTGATGGGTATTTACAGAGCTTATGGGTATTGATGCATATCCCAACCTATATCTCCTACAGGTTGGTAAGGATCCTCTCATTTTGGTATTATATGTTGATGACTTGTTTCTCACAAGAGTTGAAAATCTCATCTCCAGGTGCAAAAAGGAATTAGCCTCAAAGTTCAAGATGAAAGATATTGGATTGATTCATTACTTCTTGGTATTAGTTGTGTGGCATCACCCAGGGGAAGTATGCAGTTGAGATACTGAAGAGATTTGGGATGATGGACTGTAAGTCAATGACCGCACCTATGACCACCAACCTGAATAAGTTGGGAGCTTCAGATTTAGACTTGGTGGATCCCACAATGTACATGCAATTGATTGGATCATTGATGTATCTGGTGAATACTAGACTAGACATCTGTTTTGATGGAAATACCTTGAGTCAGTTCATGGTAGAGCCAAGGCAGGTGCATTGGGTTGCATCAAAACATGTGCTCAGGTACCTTCGAGGTACGACAAGATTTGGTTTGAGATATGTCGGAGATGATGGAGTGAGGCTACATGGATACTCAGAGTCACATTGGGCAGAAAGTGCAGTTGACAGGAAGAACACTTCTGGTGGTTGTTTCAGCCTGAGATTAGCAGTGGTTTCTTGGTATAACAATAAACAGACTTCCGTGGCACTTAGCTCAGAAGAGGCAGAGTATATGGCAGCTAGCTTGGCTAGTTGTGAGGATATTTGGATTTTCAAGCTTCTTGCAGGATTATTTGGTCAGAAATTGGAGCCCACTATGATTCATTGTGACAATCAGAGTTGTATCAATATCTTAGAGAACCTAGCGTTTCACGACATGTCAAAACACATTGAGATCAGATACCACTTCATCAGGGACATAATACAGAAGGGAGTAGTGAAGCTCCACAATTTTCCACCGATGAGAAGATTGCATATATTCTCACCAAACCCCTAGTGAAGGGGAAGTTTGTCTACTTTAGAGACAAACTAGGAGTGGTGGAGAATACCTCCCTTGCTAAGAGGGAGTGTTGATTTTTGTAGCTTCGGGAGGCATTCCCACTAGAGGTCGAGGTGTTAGGAATGTGGTAATCTTCGTTGGCACCATATTTGCCTTTCGTTTCAGTAAAATTGGCCTTGGGATGTAGCTAGGACCTCATGGGGAAGTTGATGGGATTTGTGGGCTTTTGTAGGGGTTTCACACCCAAAAAGAGGAATAAAATATTTTAATTAATTGTTGAGTTTAGGAAGGGCTCTTAAATGTTAAATTTTGAGCTTGATTTCTTATGTGGATTAATTCTTTTATTTTCTTCAACACTTTAATTCCAGTTTAATACACTTCAACAATACCAAATCATAATCGAATAGCAGTAACTATGTAGATAAGTAAGCATGCACATCAACAACACATATACCCTGGGGAAATCCTGTACAGGGAGAAAAACCCTAGCAAACGATATTCCTTTATTGCATTAATAATGTAAGATCACATACAAATATCCACCATGAATGTTCTGCTCTTAAAGAGCTTTCCAAGATGACTTTGACCTGACAAAGACCTAAAAGACTTTGCTGAAATACACCTTTGATATGCTGCCTCTGTATCACTGATATGTCTGCCTCTATTGCTTCACCCTTAACCTGCATCTCAAAACTGTGTTGAAGAGAGGGGTTGACCTCTGCTTATATAGGCTGAAGAGGAGAAGAGGAGAGACTCGAAATAGTAATTTGTTTGCATGAGTTAATCATAACTCAACTTCATACTTTAGTTCGAACTTAGAACTAGACTTTGAGATTGGTATACTCTAGTTCAAAAATAGAACTAGACTTGAGACTTCAGTTACAACTCAACATTACACTTTAGTTCGAAAATAGAACTAGACTTGAGACTGGTATACTTTGGTTAAAAAATAGAACTAGACTTGAGATTTCAGTCACAACTCAACAGTACACTTTAGTGCAAAAATAGAACTAGACTTAAAGACTCAACATTACACTTTAGTTCTAAAATAGAACTAGACTTAAGATTCAACATTACACTTTAGTTCTAAAATAGAACCAGACTTTAAGACTTCAGTTACAACTCAACTCTTGACAAGGCAATTCAAATTTCTCTTCATGGTGGATAATGTTACACGTGCCAACACACTAGATCAATACATTTATATCATTTGCAATATTAGGAATATCGTTTGTTTCTAGCTCATGGGAATTTTATATTCAACCTAACTTTTGCTAGATGCCTTGACTTTTGCTCATGGCTCATAAGGCTTGACTAGGCTCACAGAGGTTGTACGTTCCCCCCGAATTTTGCACTAGTCTGTCTATGCTCACAGAGGTTGTACGTTCCCCCCGACTTTTGTACTAGTCTGTCTATGCTCACAGAGGTTGTATGTTCCCCCTGACTTTTGCATTAGACTCACATAGCATCTCGTTCGTCCTGACTTTTGGTTTGACTCACAGAGGTTGTACGTTCCCCTTGGCTTTTGTCAATACCTCACAAGACTGGTTGATTCTCCAAATCTCCCTGGCTAGCCTCAGGGTGGCCCATATAGCCTTTCATTGGAGAATGACTGTCGATGCTGCCAAATTTAACACTAAACTCACTCATTAGACTCCTATAAAAGGAGAGGAGGAGAATGCGACATCTCATTGTGACATTATTGAGTTAGCATAAGCAAGAAAGCATTTGTGCTAGGAGGATGGAGATTTCAGTAAAGAAATTTCTGCACCTAGGCAATTTGGCCTAAGGTTTTTTGGTCATCTTATTTTTTTGTTCTTGGCAGGGAGAGACGACACATGTGTGAGGAAAGGGAGGCCACACGTGTGGGAGAAGAAGTCATAATAAGCACATGTCTGAGGCCAGGGAGGATGCACGTGTCAGAGAAGCAACCACAATGAGAAACATGTTGTGTGTGTGATACAGCCTAACCAGGCTGCACATGCAAGCAGGTAAATCAGGCTGCACGTGTGACATAGTTGTACGGATAGGTTCGTACGATTAGGTGATGTCAACAACATGGCCTAGTGACGTCAACAGGTTTGCAGGTTCATAAATTTGTTGAGTTGGTTGTTGAATTTTTATGGATTGGTGAGGACAATTTTGTTTGTTTTGGTGATTTTCTAGTGGAAAAGAAGGTTGATTTTTTCCTTCAGAAATTAATATTTACAGTGCAGAAAATTGTGTCTCAAATGTGCAAATGATTTATCTTTAATATTGATGTTTCTGCTGTTATAAATTTTTTGTCATACTTTTAGTGTAAAGTTGTTCAGTGATATCAGCTAGGGTTTTCTATTGAATCACTTGGAAGAGACATGTCGGTTGATGTGGTGACGTGGAATGCGATAGTGGCAGGGCCACGATGGTAGGCCCATGGTGGTGGGGCCCGATGGCCATGGTGGTGGACTCCAATACCATAGTGGTATCAAAGGTTTTTAAAATGGTTTTACAAAGTTTTAAAAACCTCTGGAATTGATGTGGAGTTGACATGTATCCCTTGGGTGGTATGGTGGTTTCATATCTTTTTTATCTGTTCACTCTTGTTTTCTTAAAGCTCCGAAATCAATCACAATCGTTGATCAACTTGGATCCTCGACTATCAAATCTGAGGAGAGGGCATGTTACATGTTATCTCAAGATTTGTACTTGTGCAAATCCCCACCACAAGTCCCAAAATATTGTGTAACAATGGAAGAACCCATCACTATCACCTTAGTAGGAAATTCCCTCATTTTAGTCATGGAAGAGGTCCACCACAAAGGAGGATTCCCTGGTGACCTCAAGGGATCAAACTAACAAGTATAGTAGCCAAGCCTACTACCCCCTCAATTGATCACCTAAAGAAAGGTCTAGGTCAAGGTAAGAAAAGATGTATGATGTTGTGATCCGGATTTTATGAGCATAATGAAATGACTACAGATTATTAATAGGTGCTTAACACAAAATAACAGAGATACAATAAAACTAGTTTCTATTCAATAAGGAAATAAGCTGAAACTGTAAAATGCAGTGGAAACAAGCTTGCTGGAATGGTGGCGGCTTATCTCTGAGAAGAGATGTGACGACTGTGCTCATTCGCAAGAAGATTATTACAATGAGGCTCTGAAGGTCTTTCTACAATAAATAGGAATGCCAAAAACCCTATACATCCAAAAACGTAACCCTAGGAGATGAAGCGACAAAAGTCATGTGGGCCCCGTTTGGGTAAGTTAGTACATCAACTTCTCGGGGTCATAACTTTTGCATACGATCTCCGTTTTAGGCGCATGATAGCCCGTTGGAAAGGTATTGTCGAGGAGATTCATTTTGGGGGAAATATTGAAGGAATTCTTATATTGCTCCCTGTTTTCCCAAAAAACGTCGTTTAGGGCCTCAAAACGGCTCTGGAAGTTTCAGGACCAAAAAAACTGCTAAAAATAATAAATTACCAAAATTGTCAGAAAACTGTTTTGAGCCAGTTGGAAAAGGTGGGTGGCTATCGATATCCACCCGGATCAATCCTCCCTCAGGAAACAATGGTCTTCATTGCGTTGAGTTCCCCTATCAGATGAAGAAATTTCTGCTGAATTTGGCCCCGGGTGAGCCACTTGCCTTGGTGCAAGAGCTGCCCTGCTTTGATGACTCGATAAAGATGGATCCTTTGTTGTTGAGTGCCCTTGATCTGTGTTTCCACAATATGATCATGGGATGCCTGTTGTATGCAACCGAGGTTGAGCTCTGTTGGTGTTAGTTGTTTTGTTACTTCTGAGGTGTATAATAATGGTGGGAAATAAGGGCGAAAGAGATCCATGTTGAACACTGGGTGCAGGCCAAGGAAAGGATGAATGTTGAGTTCAAAAGCATTATCCCCCACGACCTTGGTGATGGTGTATGACCCATAACGGAGTGGGCGAAGCTTCCGATGGTGTCCTGTAAGGCGTTCTTTCTGCAAGTGCAACCAAACTTTGTCGCCCACTTGAAACTTATGTGGCACCCAATGTTGATCATGGCGCTGCTTGTACTTGTCATTGGACTTCTGTAGGATATCCTGAACCTGTTGGTAGATGTGTTGGATCTGCTCAATGAACTGAGTGGCTTTGTCAGCTTCAGTTGGAGCAGGAGATGAGTCGGTTGAGGTGACCGCAAGGGGAAGTGCAACATCTATGGGACCCAATGGTTGGAATCCCAACCCCACCTGAAAGGGGATGTGGCCGGTTGAGCTATGCAGGGCTCGGTTGTAGCTATGCTGGACATAGGGAAGGCTCTCATCCCATGTGCGAGGGTGCTTGGAATTATACATGCGAAGGATATGCACAATCATTCGATTTACAACCTCGGTTTGGCCATCTGTCTAGGGGTGGAAGCCCGTGGATTTGGTGAGCTTGGTGTCCAGCAGTGACCAGAGGCTCGACCAGAATGTGCTGAGAAATCGACTGTCCCGATCTGAGACAATGTTTTGTGGGATTCCAAAATGTACCCAGACTCGTTCAAAGAAGAGCTTGGCAGTGGCCTCTGCTGTGATGCTCTTCTTGCAGGCAACCAAAATCGCCATCTTAGAAAAGCGATCAACAACCACAAAAACACAGTCATTTCCCTGCTTGGTGGACGGGAGGCTCGATATGTAGTCCATTCAGATGGATTCCCATGGCTTGTCAGGAGTAGGAAGAGGGGTGTACATGCCCTGTTTCTTAGTGGTCGGTTTAGCAATAACGTAGACAATGCAGGACTTGATATACTTGCTGACGTCTTGTCGAAGTTTCGGCCAATAGAAATGCTTCTGTAGCATCGCCATTTTCTTTTCGATGCCGAAGTGTCCTGCCACCCGATTGTAGTGGGCTTCCCAGATCAGCTTCACTCGCTTGCTTGATGGAACACAAATATGGCCCAGATGACACAACAACCCATCCTGAAGATGGAAATTATCGACAACTGCATTTGCACCCAACATTTGGTAGGTGGTGGTGAAGTCCGGGTCTGTCTCATGGAGTTGGGGTCATCTAGAGGTCTCATGGCCGCAAGAGTCTATCACCGCGGTGAGTGCCGCGACTGGCGGTCTGCTGAGGCAATCAATGACGCGATTGGTGCTTCCTGTTTTATACTTGATGTTGAGGTGGAATTGCTACAAGTATGTGGACCACTTTTGATGGCGGTCATTCTGCAATTTTCCTTGTGTCTGCATGAACTGCAGTGGCTTATGATCAGTGTGGATCACTGTCTCCTTTCCAAGAATGTAATGTCTCCACTGGCGGCAGACTTGCATAATGGAACACATTTCTTTGTCGTAAGTAGGGTACTTACGGACAACATCTGATAGTGTCTCACTATGATAGGCCACGGGGTGGCCGTGCTGAGTGAGAACGGTGCCCATAACATAGTCTGAAGTATCTATCTCGATCTCAAAGGGTTGCTGCAGGTCTGGTAGTGAAAGTACCGGGGTTGAGCACAAGCACTGCTTCAAATCATCGAACGCTTGTTGTTGGGACCGACCCCACGCAAATTTCGCCTTACCACTACCCCTGGTTATTTGGCTAAGGGCCCATGCAATATGGGTGAATCCCAACATGAACCTGCGGTAGAAATTGGCAAGGCCCAAGAAGCTCCTAATCTCAGTGAGTGTGGTTGGGGCTGGCAAGTCACAGATGACTTGGATCTTGGTTGGATTCACATGTACGCCATGCTGATCAATGATGTAGCCCAGGTAATGGACCTTGTCCATGTCGAAGGAGAATTTTTCCAAGTTGGCGTATAGCTTGTGTTGCCGCAGGGTGTGAAAAAGATGCTGAATATGTTGCAAGTGTTCGGCCCAAGTCTTGCTATAAATGAGAATGTCATCTAGATACACCACTACAAAAGTATTGGTGAATGGTCGCAGGATATCGTCCATCATCCTCATGAAAGTGGCTAGAGCATTTGTTAAACCAAATGGCATGACCAACCATTCAAAAAGGCCTTCCTTTGACTTGAAGGCGGTCTTTCATACATCTGTCTGTTCTATCGGGACCTGGCGGTAGCCAGACTTCAGATCAATCTTACTGAAGTATATGACCCTCGTGAGTTGATCAAGGAGGTCGTTGATTTGGGGAATCAGGTACCGGTTTTTGATTGTGATTTTGTTCAGAGCTCGGTAATCAATGCAGAGTCGCCAGGTTCCATCTTTCTTCTATACCATCACGATTGGGCTCCCGCACGGTGATGAAATGGCACAGATGTGCCCCTTGTGGAGTATTTCTTGGATCTGTCGCTTGATCTCCTCATTCTTTAACAGAGAGCGATGATAGACTGGCCCATTGGGCAACGGTGTGTCGAGAGTCAGATTGATGGGGTGCTTGACCTGACAGTGCAGAGGTACCCCGGTAGGTGAGGAGAAGATATCCGAGTATTCTTCCACGACCTTATCTACTTGCTTCTGTTGTGTGGAGAGGTCTGTTGCAGAGACCCTGTATGGGGCTGTGATCTTTCGCTTATCCTGAGAGCGAATCACGAAGAAGAAAAACTTCCCCGTCTGAGAGATGACCTTACTGCATTTCTTAGCAGAGATCAAGGAAATAACACTAGGTGGGACTGCCTCGGGTATCCTGTACAATTTCTTGTTCAAAGTAATAATAACATTACAAGGGCTAGACTCATATACAACATGACGTTTCCATAAATAAGGTTGGCCCAAAAGAACATCACAAACTTCGAGATGAGCAACATCACAAAATACCTTGTCTTTGGAGGGCTTGATGCCATACGATAGTCGACACTGTTGGCTGACGCGGAGATCGCTTCCTTGGCAGAACCATCCAATGGTGTAGGGTTGTGGGTGCAACCTTGTCGACAGGGCCAACCGCTTGACGACCTCTGCTGAGATGAGGTTTTTTTGGCTACCACTATCAACGATGAAGTGCAGCGGGGTGCCTTTTACCCACATCTGTGAATGGAAGAGGCACTCTCCTTCTTCTGGCTCGTCTGGTTCACCAGGATGGAGCTTAGTGGTAACAACGGTGGCACTGGGTTCCGCGTCAATGATCCATCTTCCCCTTTCTGGTTCTGGCTCAGAGTCAAAACCTGCATCTGATTCAGAGGCTTTCACTTCGGCCACCAGCGACTGCTTTGAGCGGCAGTCAACAGTGTTATGCCAAGGGCTCTTATGGAAGTCGCACCACTTCCCGGTATATTTCTTTGTCTTTTTGGTGTCCTTCTTTGCTTGCGGCTTGGACTAGTTGTCCTAATACTGCCCATCTTTGCTCTGTCCTTTGTTCTGTGGGTTGGGGCCGCCCTTTCCTGGCTTTTGTTGTGAGGGGTTCTTAGGCCCAAATTGTCGCGTCTTTTGTTTGAGCTTCTGCTCGATTTTGACGGCATATCGGTAGGCCGCGCCCAAGGATGAGATGTCCAGAAATTCCATTTCGGTCTGGATGTATCTATGCAGAGCACCAGATGTTGCTCCGAATCTTTGATACCCAGCTTGGTGCGCAAGGTATGGAAGATATTTGTGAAATCTCGCACTGCTTGGTCTCTTTTTTACCGCAGTGTGGTCCATTTGGTATACAAGTCGTCATATCTTTCGACATGGTAGTATCGTTCCTTAATATCGTCCCTGAAGGATTCCTAGGTGGCCGTGACTGTAAATAATGAGGGTTCCTCTGTTTCCTTTTGCTCACAGAAAGTTTCCCACCAATCTTTGACACAGGGAACGACTTTGAGGAGCGCAAAAGTAATATTTTCTCTATTCGAAAAGTTATGGATAAAAAAATACCCTTCTAGTAGATTCAACCACTTGTCTACAACATCTACGTCTATCTGACCTTCAAATATAGGAATATCGAAGTTTATTTGTACCTTTGTTAGAAACAGTAGAGAAAACAAAAAAAAACTTTCTTTCAAATTTTCTATTTGACAGACCGGCAAGGGCATAAAAGGCTAAAGCAAAATTTAGATTAGAAATGTAGTAAAACAGTAGAACTGAAAGTAGATCTAAATCATAAAATAATTTCTGAGTAAGCAAGACAAGCAGATCTAAAACCTGATTTAGATCTAAACAAATGATTTACTCTTTTATGATCACATCAATCAGATTTGAACTGGAAAAGTATTTCTGAGTCAGATCTAAACTATAGATTTATTCTTGACTGATAAAGCAACTAGATCTGAGCTGTAGTAGAATTTCCGAGGTAAATCTAAGCAACATATTTGTTTCTAAATGATTAAAAACAATCTGATCTAAACTAGAATATATATATCAGAACTTCTATAGTAGGTGGATCTAGACTAGAAAAATATAAGCAATGCAAGGACTGTGAACAACAACTTCAATCAGATTTGAACTAGAAAACATAGATTAAAACTTCTACAATAGGTAGATCTAGACTAGAAGATATAAGCAATGAAAACACTGTAAACATCAACTTACCTTTTTATTTCCTTACCTTTGTAGTATGAAGAGAAGCATAACACATAAGAGAGGTAATAGTCCACTGTAGTATGCTCAGATAAGTCTATGTACCATGGATTTGCCTCAAGGGTCAGATCTCTATCAAGAGAAGTATAGGACTGCAAAACCACCATAAAAACTTCACACAAACATACCCAAAAACCTCACACAACAACAAACCCTCACACATATAACAAACTGTCAGTAGAAGGAGGGACGACTGTCCGAAGGAAGGTCGAGCCACCTTTCTAGGGTGCCACAGCCTTTAAAAATCTCAGATCTAGGGGACGCCAACTCTCAAGGAGGGTTCCGTTGGCTATATGAGAGGGCCAGTTTGCAGCAGACAAAAGGGGGGGCATCAAGAGCACTTCTAGTAGAGATTTATCCACTCTCAACACCCACACAACAACAAAGAAGTCATAGCAGGGACCTGGCAGCCAAACAAAGGAGAAGTTGAACTGTTCCATTACAAAGGAGGCTGAGCTATTGTCACAAGGAGGCTGCACCAAAGTCACAAGGAGAGCCGCAATCCACATAGAGCAATCAACCACTTCTTTAAGAGAAAGAAATGAGTGAGTAAAAGTGAAGGGGGAGGGGTTCCTATTTATACTTTTAGGCTGATAAAAAATATAATTAAAATAATATATTTAATTAATATAAATATTAATTAAATATATTATAATTAACATTAATTAAATATTTCTTATATTAACCCTTAAAACAAAAATACAAACCCCCAAACAAACTCAAGCTCAAAAACCAAGGGTGGGGGGGTTTAGGAGAGGTTTACACATGTCCATATCCTTCTCAAGGTGACCAATCAACTTTATCATCACTGTATATGGGATACATCCCTCATGTGGTCATGCCAGCCTTCAAAATCTCTCCTAGGTCCTGTGGACCATCCTGGAAGAGAGGAAGATGATCACACACCAACAACTACCTGATCATGGACCAGGTTGCCCCAGAACATATCTGGGGTCTTATCCACCAAAGTACAAGACCAAGGATCAACCCATGTTTTAGACCTGGGTACCTTGGAACATATCCAGGGGCCCTAGACATATCTAGGGAGTTAAACTGCTTGTTCCCAGACCAAGAACCCCAGTCATCTACTAGGGGCCCTCTCAAGGGTCTTTAACTGCTTGGTCCCAGACCAAGAATCCCAGTTGTCTACTGGGGGCCCTCTCAAGGGTCTTTAACTACTTCGTTCCAGACCAAGAACCCTAGTTGTCTATTGGGGGCCCTTACAAGGGTCTTTTGCCATGGCTTTGACTGCTTGATCCTAGACTAAGAACCCCGGGAGTGTACTGGGGGCCCTAGTCCACAACTAGGGTCTTAAGCCATCCTCCAGAGAGGATGTCTCTTGCAACTGCATTAAATTCAACACTCCCTCTCAACAAGAGAGACATTCTCAACAACACCAAGCTTGTCACGAAAGTACACAAACTTTGTCAAGGACAATGGCTTGGTCAAAATATCTGCTGTCTGTTCTGCGTCGGAACATACTGAATACTGAGAATGTTCTTCTGCACCATGTCCCAGACATAGTTATATCTCATCTTAATGTGTTTCGACCTGTCGTGAAACACTGGATTCTCCGAGAGCTTTAATACAACTCTGGTTGTCACAGTGAATGATTGTGGGTTCTAGCTCTGCACTGAACAAGTCTGAAAGTAGCTTCCTAGGCCACACTGCTTCTCTGCGAGCAACACTTGCAACAATGTATTCTCCTTCTGCAGTGCTCTGGGCTATGGATCCCGATTTCCCGCTGGACTAGGAAATCATTGCTGAACCCAAACTGAAACAATATCCGGAAGTGCTCTTCTGATCCACTGTACTGCCCATCCATTCTGAATCTGTAATTCATGAAGCATTACGCTTCCATTGGAAGTGTATCTGAGACCAAAAACTATAGTTCCTCGAACATATCTCAGAATATGCTTAACAACAATCATATGTATATACACATGAACTGGCTGAGGGCATTTTCCACATAACAAATGTCCGATCTAGTATGTACGAGGTACATCAATGACCCATGACCCAATGATCTGCTGATATAAAGTGGGGTCTTTTGGTTCTAAACCAGTAACCTAATCTTGTAGTTTCTTTAGGTTAGAGATCATTTGTGTGGTCATGGACTACAGTTCATCATGCCAAAACAACAGAGCACATCAACTGCTCACCCGGTTTTTGCCAGACCTCTAAGCTCAGAAAGTAATGTAAAAGACCCAAGTCTTTCATTTCAACTTCTGCTGAAGAGCTCCCTCTTAGTCTGAGCTATCAATTTTTTTTTTCCTGTAAGGAACAAATCATCCTAAGATAACATGATGATTTTGGACAATCTTTATATAAAGATAAAACTATTGGTGAACCCAAGACTTTTTAGAGAGACTGTCAATAATTTCATACCAAGCTCTCAGACCTTGTTATAATCCAAGGGATTCTTTCCCATGGATAGCCTTTTGTTTAACTTCACTGTTAAGAAGAAATCTTAACATCTATCAGATGAAGTTTCCAAATAAAAAACTGCGACAAAAGATCATGATGGAAGTAAGGATCTTGTCATAGTAATCCCTTCTTTCTGAGAGAAATCACGAGTCGTAAATTTAAACTCAATACAACCCTCTGTTGTATGCTTTATCTTATAAGGCCATTGGAGGTTACCACTGATTTGTCACGAGGTCTTTGAAAAACTACCCATACATCATTCTTCAGAATTGATTCATATTCTTCAATCATAGCATCTTCCCACACTTCAAATGTGGAAGGTTCTGAATCAATCACAAGATTCAATTTAGCTATAAGGCCGGAGTACTTATCTGGTTTCTTGCTTTCTTTGAAAGTGCCCTTAGGTGCTGAATGCTTTTCTGCTTCCTTTAGTATTTTCTGGCACTAGGCTGGTTTCCTTTTAATAGAAAATTTCTTTAAAAGAAATCGATAGTATCCCTTGACTCTACTAAGATGCCATCTCTGAGGTAGGTCATGGACCAAAGGGACTGCTCCCTTTAAGTCTCATAAAAATGTCGGCCTCCCTGTCATGTGCAAACTGGCTCCCTCTGAACCTATAAGATCCTTTGAACCTATAAGATCTTTTGACTCTGTTCTGGTGTCATATCTCTTCAAGATGTTCTTGGTGCCAGTACCAATTTTAATATGAAAAGCTGAGTTAGACTTCTTGAGCTCCTGTGCCAAGGATAATGGCTCAATTACAATCTAATGACTCTTGAAAAGAGATATCTGTGGGGTTCCTAAAATGAGAAAAAATCCCCCAACTATCAAGATAAAATTGATGGAGTCCTTAACCAAGAAAATAACTCAAGGTTACATGTTGCCTTTCATATCAGAGAAAATAGACCAACATATTGCTGGGTTACTGAACCAGGGAGAAATACCTAGCTTACATCAATTTAAAAAAAGTATGTGCTGAGATCACAACTTCCTTGGTCATATAACCAAAATACAAATGCGATTCTGACAACATTCCTTTAAGACACCAGTCCAGGAAGGTAAACATAGCTCTTCTTGCTGTCTTTAGTAGTCGCAAATTCAGTGATTGAATGCAAATGATGCATACCTGGACTTACCTTGAACTTTCTTTGGGCTGAAGACACACATGTACTTTGCAGCCTGCTACCAACTGTAGCTACTTGAGATATCTCCTGTGTATGCAGATGTTTGACATGAATCTGTTAGTTCAAGTAATTTCATATCCTCAAGATATCATCCCACTGTCCTGTTGTAATACTTGATTGTTATCTGAGCTTGACTTGATGAAGTTATTCTTTAGAACATGTAGGAGAATCGTGGCAAGAAATCCAGTCAGAAGAGAGACTGTTACACAAGTATTTATAAAGGAGAACTAATGGGATTTCCAAATACTGAAACAAGGATGAGGACTTTGAAATAATTATCCATTTTCCGTTCAAATGGAGTCCGAGTCTCCACCCACTCAACTGAGTATGTGAAAATAACTTCAATCTCTTTGTCCTCAGTAATGTCAACAATAAAAAATTGGATCAGTACGAACAATAATGTACATGATTTCAAAATGGAGATGTTTGTACAGTAAAAAGGATATGCATTATTTTCTCTGACAGTTTATTTGAAAATAATAATCCTTCTTTGGTGCTTCTATAAACTTCTCCAAACCCTCCTTTGTCAAATTCTTCCTGCAAAGAAGTTAAGGAAAAATGTCTTCCTGGAAATGAAGCTTATGGACTAGCACAAAAAAGAAACAACTGTAAGTACTATCTGAGCAAACTAGCACATGAGCCTTTGAAACAGAATGTCACTCAGAATCCATTTAGGGTTGAGGTGCTCTGAGCATCTCATTTGTGGGAAGGACTGTAGGTTATCTGTCTGACAAGTAGGACAAAGATTCTACTCATCATTGAATTGTCTTCTCATATTACAAAAGGTTTTGGGGCTCACCATTGAACTAGAACTGTTCATTGCTTGGACCACTCAATGACATGTGGCGTTAATTATAATGAGATTCAACAGATATTTTGGGAAGAAAGACTGGTTACACCAATGTAAATAATTTAGTCAGCAAGGGGTTGCTGATTGAACCTTCCTAGAATTCTCCATCTCCATATGCAAGCACAAACACTAATGCTAATGCCAGCACCAGAAACATCCCTATTGCCACTGAAAAAGCTTCTACAGACCCTCGGGGTTTGTTCAAAAACCCTGGGCCTTGTATTCACAGAACACCCTAGTTTACTCTAGTGTAAATGATTTTTTTGCTTCTCTTTCCATGTTAGACTCCATTGAGGTTGCCACTTGTGTGTTTAGACAGATTGATGGACCCATCAAACAATACAAGCACACGACTGCTTCTTTCAAACGAAGAGTGATGTACTTTGAATTTTCTCATCAACCTAGATCTGTTGTTCACTAATTTCAGATTTGACTTGGACCAGTGGCTGCCTCAGCCTTAAAACAAGTCAGGTTCTAGAGTCGAAAAGAAGGATACATACTGTAAAAAGGGTGAAACAAACTTACTACTGATCTACAAAAATATTCCCATGGATCTACGTAGGCTCGAGAGTTTGTCACTAAAGAGCTCTTTTCACGCCCTAAGCTCCGATTCCATGTTAGAAACAATAGAGAAAACAAAAAAAAACTTTGTTTCAAATTTTCTATTTGACAGACCAACAAGGGCATAAAAGGCTAAAACAAAATTCATATCAGAAAAGTAGTAAAACAATAGAATTGAAAGTAGATCTAAATCATAAAATAATTTATGAATACGCAAGACAAGCAGATCTAAAACCTGAGTTAGATCTAAACAAATGATTTACTCTTTTATGATCACATCAATCAGATCTGAACTTGAAAAGTATTTATGAGTCAGATCTAAACTATAGATTTATTCTTGACTGATAAAGCAACTAGATCTGAGCTGTAGTATAATTTCTGAGGTAGATCTAAGCAACATATTTGTTTCTAAATGATAAAAACAATCAGATCTGAACTAGAAAATATATATCAGAACTTCTACAGTAGGTGGATCTAGACTAGAAAAATATAAGCAATGCAAGGACCGTGAACAATAACTTCAGTTAGATCTGAACTAGAAAACATATATCATAACTTCTACAGTAGGTAGATCTAGACTAAAATATATAAGCAATGCAAACACTGTAAACAACAACTTACCTTTTTATTTCCTTACCTCTGTAGTATGAAGAGAAGCATAACACATAAGAGAGGTAATAGTCCACTGCAGTATGCTCAGATAAGTCTATGTACCATGGATTTGCCTCAAGGGTCAGATCTCTATCAAGAGAAGTATAGGACTGTACCACCATAAAAAATTCACACAAAGATTCCCCAAAACCCCACACAACAACAAACCCTCACACATATAACAAATTGCAAGTAGAAGGAGGGAGGACTGCCTGAAGGAAGGTCCAACCACCTTGCTGGGGTGCCGCGACCTTCAAAAATCTCAGATCTAGGGGATGATAGCCCTCAAGGAGGGTTCCGTTGGCTATAGGAGAGGGCCAGTTTGCAGCAGGCAAAAAGGGGGTCAAGAAGAGCACTTCCAACAAAGATTTATCCACTCTCAACTATTAATGTTTTATGCCATTATTATAGTTCTTTGCATTTCAATAGATAAGAGCAACATAAGAACAAGATCATTGAGAAATACGCATTCACAAGAGACACAACATTTATCCTAGGAAACCCTCTAGGGGAAGAAAACCCAGCAAAAACTTCCTTATCATAAATTGCCAATACAATGTTCAAGAGATAACTCAAATCAATACAGGTAGTCCTCTCCAAAAGATGCACCACTCTTCTCCTTCTCTCCAACTGGTAAGTTGCAGCTTGCCTCTTAAGAATGAGCAAGTGTGTTGTGTGATAAGGTGAGGCGCTAGCCTCTCTATATATACAAGACTGACACGTGTGAAGGGTCTTCACTGGTAGGGTCGACCTCTCACTCTGGGTGGGTAAACCCACCTTTAAATTATTTATGGGTCTCAATAATAACTGCTGGGGCCGACTTCTTATTCTACCTATTACAATTGTCCGTTGACCAATCCGCAAAAGGGGATTTGGTCCTAATACAATTACCGACATGATTAATCCACAATGGGGATTAATCCTATTAATAACAATAATAATAAGAATACTCTTTGCAGTTACATTATTTCAACACTCCCCCTTAACAAGAAGAGTATTCTTCAACAACATCAGGCAAGAGAGGTCTGCATCATCAGTGGCATCAGGAGGACAGTATCGTCAATATCATCTTGGAACTTGGCTAGCATATTTACGAGTCATCAGAAGTTTTCTTCATCGACAACATCATCATTCTCGAAAGAATGCCATCATCATCTGCATCAATATGTATCAGTAAAAATGATACCTCATCACAGCACTAGGCTGGCACATCACAGTACTACACTAGCTCAATGTCACAGCTGTTATGCTGGTAGCTCAGTGTCAGTCACATCTTGCTTTACGTCTAACAACGAGGTCAGAAGCAAGGATTCATCTTGCTTTATGTCTAACAACTAGGTTAGAAGCAAGGAACACATCATCATCTTGCTTTACGTTTAACAATGAGGTCAGAAGCAAGGAATCATCTTGCTTTACGTCTAACAACTAGGTTAGAAGCAAGGAACACATCATCATCTTGCTTTACGTCTAACAATGAGGTCAGAAGCAAGGACTCATCTTGCTTTACGTCTAACAGCGAGGTCAGAAGCAAAGAATCACACAACGTCTTGCTTTACGTCTAACAGCGAGGTTAGAAGCAATGACTCATCTTGCTTTACGTCTAACATCGAGGTCAGAAGCAAGGAACACACAGAACATCTTGCTTTACGTCTAACAACTAGGTCATAAGCAATGACTCATCTTGCTTTACGTATAACAACGAGGTCAGAAGCAAGGAACACACACAACGCCTTGCTTTACATCTAATAGCGAGGTCAGAAGCAATGACTCATCTTGCTTTATGTCTAACAGCGAGGTCAGAAGCAAGGAACACACAACGTCTTGCTTTACGTCTAACAGCGAGGTCAGAAGAAATGACTCATCTTGCTTTATGTCTAACAACGAGGTCAAAAGCAAGGAATAAATATATACTCCCCCTTTCAAGGAGGGTCCTTTTGGACTATACCAAACTTATCTCGAAAGTGTTCAAACTTTACACGAGATAGAGGTTTGGTCAACACATCAACAACCTGTTCATCTGTGCTAATGTACTGGAGCTTCAAGGCTCCTCTTTGTACCATGTCACAGATGAAATGATAGCGGATCTCTATGTGCTTCGACCTGTCATGGAATACAGGATTCTCTGTCATCTTTATGCAGCTCTGGTTGTCACATAGAATCACGGTTGCTCTCATTTCCAAGTCAAATAGGCCAGTCAACAACTTTCGAAGCCATATAGCTTCGCAGCTAGCAGAACATGCGGCAATGTACTCTGCTTCCGCTGTGCTGAGAGCAATACTGGATTGCTTCCTACTCTGCCACGAGATCATGGCTGATCCCAAACTGAAACAACATCCGGAAGTGCTTTTTCTATCAGCAACGCTTCCTGCCCAATCTGCATCAGTATATCCACTTAATGTGAAGTCATGATGTCCATCATAGCTGAGACCATAATCCACTGTACTTTTAAGGTACCTCATCACATGTTTTGCAGCCACTAGGTGAACACGTCTGGGCTCTACTAGAAACTGACTCAAGGTGTTCACTGCAAAACAAATGTCTGGTCTGGTGTTCGTCAGGTACATCAGTGATCCAATAATCTGTCTATACAGTGTGGCATCAATCAAATCTGACGAAGTATCGACCAACAGCTTCAGCTTCGTTTCCATGGGTGTATTCATGGACTTACATTCTAGCATGTCGAATCTCTTTAAGATTTCAACTATGTACTTCCCTTGGTTAAGGAAGATCCTTTTTGGACTCTGCCATACATCAAGGCCTAAGAAGTAATGCATTAGGCCAAGGTCTTTCATTTCAAATTCTGCAGCAAGTCTCTTTTTACATTCAACGATGAGCTTTTCTTCTCCAGTTAAGAATAAGTCATCCACATACAGTAGTAGGATTACTGGTTCATTGTCCATAATTTTGAAGTAGAGATTTGAGTCTGCTTTACTCTTGGTAAAGCCTAAGCTCATCAAGAAACTGTCTATACGACCATACCAAGATTTGGGAGCTTGCTTCAATCCGTATAAGGCTTTCTTTAATTTGCAGACATGAGACTTCCTGTCTTCAACCTCAAATCTTTGGGGTTGCTCTATATACACTTCCTCTTCGATAACGCCATTCAGGAAAGCTGTCTTCACGTCCATCTGGTGCATCTTCCATTTCATCTTAGTTGCAAGAGCTATGATGGTCCTGATCGAAGTGTATCTGGCTACAGGAGCGAATGTCTCTTCATAGTCAATGCCTTCTTTCTGGGAAAAGACATGAACGACAAATCTTGCTTTATAGTTCTCAATACTTCCATCAACAACATGTTTTATTTTGAAAAGCCATTTTGATGATACCACATCCTTACTTTTTGGTTTGGGAACTGTTTCCCATACATCATTCTTTATTATGGATTGGTATTCCTCTGTCATGGCATCTGCCCATTCCTTCTTTTGAATGGCTTCTTCAGAGCATGTAGGCTCTTCATCTAGTAGATTACACATCAAAGCTGTGTAACTGGAGAATGGATTTGGTCTTTTCACCTGTCTCGTGGTTCCTAGAATACCATACTTCTCTCCATCTTGAATAAGCTCTCTTGCCCAAGCAGACTTTCTTTTATGAGAGAAGGTTATTTGAGGAGGTTCTTAAACTTCTGTTATATCATGGTCTTCAAGAGTCTCCTCATCAGGGGAAGTTACGACTTCCCTTACAGGTTCTGCAGCTCTGGGAACTTCCCTCACAAATTCTGTAGTCCTGGGATTTACAAGTTCCTCTTCATACATTTGTTCAAGCTGACATCTTCTTGATTTCTTAAGTGCTGCTTCTTCATCAAAGGTCACGTCCCTGCTGATCTTAATGTGGCGGTGACCAGGTATGTAGATTCTGAAGGCCTTGGAGACCTCACAGTATCCCACGAATATTCCCTTCTTTCCGGAGGGTTCCAACTTGTTTCTTTTCTCTTTTGGTATATGAATAAACACTGGACAACCAAATATTTTAAGATGGCTTACCTATGGCTTCTTTCCGGTGAACATCTCTTCCGGTGTCTTGAGCCCAAGTGCACTATGGGATAATCGGTTCTGCACATAAACATCTGCCATTGCTGCTTCTGCCCATAAGCACGTAGGAAGATCTTGATCTTCATAGCTTCCAGCATGGTTCTGTTCTTCCATTCAGCTACACCGTTTTGTTGGGGATCTTGATCCCAACATCTTTGCAGATATTCATGAACTCTTTTGAGGTATATTCTCCTCCATTATCTGACCCGAGTATCTTAATCTTCCTTACAGAAAGGTTTTCTATCAAGGCTTTGAATTCCTTGATCTTGCTGAACACTTCAAATATATCCAGGTCTTTTACGAGGATAATCATTAATGAATGATACATAGTATACATACTCATTAATGGAGGATGATGGCATTGGGCCACACACGTCTGAATGAATGAGTTCCAGTACTTCTTCTGCTTTGCTACCCCTCTTTGGAAAAGGGTTCTTGATATTCTTCCCTTGCGCACATCCATTGCATATGCCTTCTTGATCAACCTTGATTTCTGGTAAACTTGTGACAACTTTGCATATGTATGGTAGTGCCTTGTAGTTGATGTGAGCTAATCTTCTAGAGTTCACATGGATTCTTCAATAGTGTGGGTCATGACAGCTTCTGAGTGACTCACCTTCTTCTTTTCCACTAATGATTGCTTCATTTATGATCTCTCCTTTAGCACGTTTCCTTCTGCAACCTTCGCTATAACTTTCTCATGTGACCTGGAGCAAGGTCAACAAAACAACAAGCAAGAATAACATCCTTCTGATAATATAAATCAATAGCACGAACAATCATCACAGTATCTCCTTTAGAGCTATCACTTATAATTTATCTGAAGCAAAGATTAAAGGTAAGGAATATAATATGAAATGAGGTCAACACTCTCATAGTGTTGTGACCAAGCATTCTTCCATGGCAATCTGGAACTAACACACGAGGTTTCTCCTAGAGGAGGTGTTAGTCATATCAGGCAAAGTATTTACCTCTATATTCTCACATGCTAT
>ML776671.1:251050-261476 GCA_009831015.1 Picea engelmannii | reverse complement strand
TATTAGAATAATCACACCTGGGTTGCATCATTCCTCTGAATGTGTTGGATCTTGAGATCCTTTTGGATCTATGGCAAGAGATCCCTTTTCCTGCAAATACTCTTTAGGGTTTAACCAT
Organism: Picea engelmannii; assembly: GCA_009831015.1. NCBI lineage: Eukaryota > Viridiplantae > Streptophyta > Pinopsida > Pinales > Pinaceae > Picea > Picea engelmannii. The sequence continues at coordinate 261,358 of ML776671.1, read as the reverse complement.
TAAACATATGTGAGTACATACCTCGGATAGCATTTGCAGGTAATGGCTCCATCTGGTAGCAGTGGTAATCATTACCAAAAACTTCAAGGGTGATTGCAACTGGTTCTATGGCTGCAACTGCAACTGGTGCTGCAACTGCAACTGGTTCTGAGACTGCAACTGCAATTGCAACTTAGGGTTTTATGAGGAAACCCTAATTTTTCAAACTTTGAATTTTGAAATTCTGATCCAGGGGATAGATGCGCTGAGCTGAGGCGAGTTAGCTGGTGCAGTCGGAATTTCTAAAATCCAACTTTTACCCCCTCAAACTTGATCTGTGGATTTTTGGACTGGTGCTTCTGGTTTTCTGGTACTTCTGGTACTCTGGTTTTCTGGTACTTTGTGAAATTAGGGTTTTACTTTCCGGGAGATCTAGCCACTGAAAATGTGTGCTCTAAGTTCCAAAATGATCCTTGGGGGAAGGCACAACTTTCTAGGTGGTTTTAGGGATGCAAAGATTCACTTTTGAAAAACCCTAATTTGCAAGTACTGCAACAGTGATGTTTTTCTCTTGCGAAATATGCTTCCTTCAGGTTGGCTCTGATGCCATGTTAATGTTTTATGCCATTATTATAGTTCTTTGCATTTCAATAGATAAGAGCAACATAAGAACAAGATCACTGAGAAATACACATTCACAAGAGACACAACATTTATCCTGGGAAACCCTCTAGGGGAAGAAAATCCAACGAAAACTTCCTTATCATAAATTGCCAATACAATGTTCAAGAGATAACTCAAACCAATACAGATAGTCCTCTCCAAAAGATGCGCCACTCTTCTCCTTCTCTCCAACTGGTAAGTTGCAACTTGCCTCTTAAGAATGAGCAAGTGTGTTGTGTGATAAGGTGAGGCGCTAGCCTCTCTATATATACAAGACTGGCACATGTGAAGGGTCTTCACTGGCGGGGCCGACCTCTCACTCTGGGTGGGTAAACCCACCTTTAATTTATTTCTGGGTCTCAATAATAACTGCTGGGGCCGACTTCTTATTCTACCTATTACAATTGTTCGTTGACCAATCCGCAAAAGTGGATTTGGTCCTAATACAATTACCAACATGATTAATCCACAATGGGGATTAATCCTATGAATAATAATAATAATAAAAATACTCTTTGCAGTTACATTATTTCAACATCAACACCCACACATCCGCAGAGAAGTCATAGTAGGGACCTGGCAACCAAACAAAGGAGAAGCTGAACTGTTCTATCACAAAGGAGGCTGAGCTACTATCACAAGGAGGCCGCACCATAGTCACAAGGAAAGCAACAATCCACATAGAGCAATCCACCACTTCTTGAAGAGAAAGAAATGAGTGAGTAAAAGTGAAGGGGGAGGGGTTCCTATTTATACTTTTAGGCAAGGGTTAGGGTAATAAAAAATATAATTAAAATAATATATTTAATTAATATAAATATTAATTAAATATATTATAATTAACATTAATTAAATATTTCTTATATTAATCCTTAAAACAAAAATACAAACCCCCTAACAAACTCAAGCTCAAAAACCAAGGGTGGGGGGGTTTAGGAGAGGTTTACACATGTCCATATAATTCTCAAGGTGACCAATCAACTTTATCATCACTGCATATGGGATACATCCCTCATGTGGTCATGCCCGCCTTCAAAATATCTCCTAGGTCCTGTGGGCCATCGTGAAAGAGAGGAAGAGAATCACACACCAACAACTACCTGATCAGGGACTAGGTTTCCCCAAAACATATCTGGGGTCTTATCCACCAAGGTACAAGACCAATGATCAACTCATGTCTTAGACCTGGGTACCTTGTAACATATCCAGGGGCCCTAGACATATCTAGGGATTTAAACTGCTTAGTCCCAGACCAAGAACCCCAATCATCTACTGGGGGCCCTCTCAAGGGTCTTTAACTGCTTGGTCCTAGACCAAGAACCCCATTTGTCTACTGGGGGCCCTCTCAAGGGTCTTTAACTGCTTGGTCCTAGACCAAGAACCCTAGTTGTCTACTGGGGGCCCTTACAAGGGTCTTTTGCCATGGCTCTGACTGCTTGGTCCCAGAGAAAGAACCCCATGAGTGCACTGGGGGCCCTAGTCCACAACTAGGGTCTTTAGACATCCTCCAAAGAGAATGGCTCTTGCAGATGCATTAAATTCAACAACCTTGAAGGGGGCGACGCCTCCACTCGAAGAAGATGCATTTCTTGTTGGTAGCTGCTGAAGGATTTGTACGAAACTATCCATCATCTCGTTCCTCTGTTGCGTGAGGTCTTCCTCAATCAATAGTTTGAAATGATCTCCTGTCCCATCATCTTTCTTTTCTCCTGCCATGAGAGGTAGCTTGGGCGTGCGAGAGCTTTTGTCCTCAAGAGAAACAAGCTCGAGACCCAACTCTTTGTACTCCGACCTTATTAGGGACATGTATTAAGACGACAAGGAGCAGACCACTCTGATACCACTGATCCAGATTTTATGAGCAGAAAAAATGACTATAGATTATTAACAGGTGCTTAACATAAAATAACAGAGATATCGTAAAACTGATTTTCTATTCAATAAGGAAATAAGCTGAAATTGTAAAATGCAACGGAAAGAAGCTCGCTGGAATGGTGGCGACTTATCTCTGAGAAGAGATGTGACGACTGCGCTCATTCGCAAGAAGATGATTACAATGAGGCTTTAAAGGTATTTTTACAATAAACATGAATGCCAAAATCCCTAGACATCCAAAAACCTAACTCTACGAGATGAAACGCCAAAAGTCACATGGGCCCCGTTTGGGTAAGTTAGTACATCAACTTCCCAGGGTCGTAACTTTTGCATATGATCTCCGTTTTAGGCGCATGATAGCCTGTTGGAAAGGTATCATCTAGGGGATTCATTTTGGGGGCAATATCAAAGGAATATATATATATATATATATATATATATATATATATATATATATATATATTGCTCCCCGTTTTCCCAAAAAAACATCATTTAGGTCCTCAAAACGACTCTGAAAGTTTGAGGACCTGAAAAACTGCTAAAACTAGTAAATTACCAAAATTGCTAGAAAACTGTTTTGAGTCAGTTGGAAAAGGTAGGTAGCCATCGATATCCACCTGGATCATGTTGTTTGAGTACCTTCCCGGAAAAAGGAACACTTTACATCATATATATGATTATTTCCAAGTCCAAACATGCAATTAATACCTCTTAAAGACACTAGACAAGATGAGTTGTAATGGTTGTTGTAAATTTGCAATAGTAAACAATGATATGACAACAGTAAATGATTTACAATAGCAACAACAATTAGTGTTCATAAATGAAATAATTTACCATGAAAAACTTAGCATGCAACAACAATTAGTGTTCATAAATGAAATAATTTACCATGAAAAACTTAGCATGCAACAACAATTAGTGTTCATAAATGCAATAATTTACAATAATATCCAATTGTTTAATGTAGTTTCTGAATGTGTTAGGCCATCTTTACAAGAGTGTATGCAACAAATAAGAGTGTTATCAGATGGCTATAACAAACTTTTGTAACAACAACAAATTATCCAATGGGTTTTATGATGTTAGAGTTAGTTAGGTTAGTAGAATGCTTAAGAGATTTGAGAGAAAGGGTTTGGTGATCGATTCACCATGAGAATGCTTTGAGACTTGTGCCTTTCAAGGGTTATGGAGTCTTATAACAACAAATGTAACTAGGCTTGGATGATGGCTTATTTGAAACTAAGAGGTAGGATTCAAACTCTAAGGTGATAACACATTAGGGCTTTAGGGTTTAAATCTTGAGGAGAAAGATTTCTAGGGTGCAAGCACATTTGGGCCCTAGAAACCGTTTCTCCCTTCTTGTAGCATCAACTAGGTCAAAATAAAAAATCTAGGGCTAAAATCCTAAAGTGCTAGAACTTTAGGGATTTAGGAGTCTAACCGTAGCAAGGATTCTTTCACAAATTTTGGACAAAAATTACCTTGTGAGAGGAAGAAGAACTTATGTTCCTCTCTTAGGGTTTCAACAAGCAAGACGTCTAGCATGAAATAACAAATTTACCATGAAACATTAATAGCATAAGAATAGAATTGCAGAAAATTCACTTACTTCACCAATAAACCATGAGATAAAACTCTAATTATAGAAATTTCCATACAAGATCTGCAAAACCATCCATAAGAGACCTATCCAAGCCAAGCACATGAGTTTAGAAGAGATGGTAACCCAAATGGGAGAAAATTTCAGAAGTATGTCTCACCAAGGTGAGAAGTGATGATCCCAAATGAAAATGAGGCTTGCCTTTTTTATATGAGGCAACCTCATGATGATTTGTCCATATAATTTGTTAACAATCTAATATAAGTGGTTCTGATCCCTTAATTTTACTCTAACAATATGCCAAAATAGAAAAATGCATAATGAAACCCTAAAAAGGGGGACATCATGTGCTAAAATGATGACATCATGCTAGGAGAGGGTGACATCATGCCTCCAAAGGCCAAGTGGCATACTCCAAAAGTGAAAGAGTGTAAAGTGAGGTGTCTCCTCACCCAAAGCCATGTCAATCATCTTAGGTGCCCATCCATCCATCAAAACCCTGGCCAAAGGATGACGTCAAGGGATAACGGTGACGTCAAGGGCCTCCAAAGGAAATGTCCAAGGCTAGGAGGGTTGCATCTTCACCTCTGAGTGATGTCCAAACACATGCTACTGCAACTTCCTCCATCTTGTGTGCATAAAGCCCTTCGGTACCCTTCCCAATATATGGGGCTTTCGTCCCACATGTGTGGCATAATGACTAGAACGACTCAAACCAAGCCCGTATGTCCATCGTCCAAGGTCTTGAGAATGTGAGAGCCACTTTCTGAGGGTGGTGATGGTATAATTTTATGCTTGTTCAATTTTATTAACTTTCTTTACCATTTCACATTAGCAAAAGCATAACTGAAGCATAGATCATATATAAGAACTACAGTAAATAACTAGGATCAAAAGAAGAAAACCATGCAAAAGATACACACAAATTTATCTTGTGAAACCCTTCTGCACAAGGGAAGAAAACCCAACAATCTTTCACTAGAATATATATATTTATCCAAGAGAAGGTACATGAAAAAAATAAAAATAACGCTACAACTCCAAAAGATAGCGCACTAGTCCAATATAGAAAAATACACAAAAGAGAAAGATATCCAAGTGACGTGTTACAAATGAGAGATAACTCTCCTATATATACATGTTCAAAGTGTGAACTGTCATGTCCAAGTGGTGTCTCTTGGTAGGGGACGACTTGAACCTTTTGTCTTCTACGCCAGGCTTGGGCCTTCTTCCTTCTCTTGATGCCACAATGAAATGTCTCCTTCATCATGTCACACATGGATACAACTAATGTGGATCTGTCCAACTCTACTAGGGGCTACAACCCACTAGAGAATGATGGGATACAACCCATAATGTCCCAACCACATGGGCTACAACCCAAGGGTCGTTGGGCACCAACCCAGTGCAATATCCCAACCACATGGGCTACAACCCAAGGGTCGTTGGGAACCAACCCAGTACAACTTATCAGTCCATTGATAAGTGTCATACTCAACTCAGTCCATTGAGGAGTATCATCATAGGTCAACGCAACTCATTCCATCGATGAGTATGACCTGGAGAATATCTCACGAAGCTGTAATCATCAACACTCCCTCTCAGCTAGAGGGGAATTCTCTACCACTCCAAGTTTATCACGGAAGTAATCGAACTTTGATTTGGCAAGGGGCTTGGTGAGAACATCTGCAATCTTCTCATTTGTAGAAAGGTATTGCACAAGTACTGCTTTCCTCAGAACCATGTCTCGAATGTAATGATACTTGATCTCAACATGTTTCGATCTGTCATGAGATACTAGTTTCTCTGAGAGCTTCACAGAACTTTGATTATCGCAATGAATCACAATGGCATCCAATATCTGCCCAAACAAGCCTGCAAAGAGATTTCGAAGCCACACTGCTTCGCTTACTTCCATACACACTGCAATATATTTGGATTTTGTGGTACTCAAAGCCACAAAAGTCTGTTTCCTCCTACACTAGGAAACCATGGAAAAACCCAAACTGAAGCAACACCGGGAGGTGCTCTTCCTGTCTACTGTGCTCCCTGCCCAATCAGAATCAACACATCCCTACAATCTCATGTCAACAATGGAAGAACGTCTCAGGCCATATCCAACTGTGCCTCACAAGTATCTCAACACATGCTTCACAGCTAACCAATGCATCTATTTCGACTGACTCATGAACTGGCTAAGTCCACTCACTGCATAGCAAATATCTGGTTTGGTGTTAACCAGATACATCAATGATCCAATCAGCTGCATGTACATAGTCAGATCAATTAGGTCTGAATTAGAAGAAAACTTACCCAACTTCTTCATATTTGACACCATCAATGTAGCCATGGACTTAGAGTCCAACATCCCAAGTCTCCTCAAAATCTCAACTTTATACTTCCCCTGAATCAGGAAGATCTTATTAGTTCTCTATCACACATCTAGTCCCAAGAAATAGTACATCATGCCAAGATCCTTCATTTCAAACTCAAAGGCCAACTCATATTTGCACCAAGCAATGAGACTCTCTACTCCGGTGAGAAATAAATCATCAATGTACAAGATCAAAATAAGGGACTCACCATTAATAGCCTTGTAGTACAAGTTGGCATCAACAATACTCTTTCTGAAGCCCAAACTCATTAGGTATCCATCAATCCTCAGATACCAAGCTCAAGGTTTCTGCTTGAGTCCATACATGGCCTTCTTCAACCTACACACATGGGACTCCTTCCCATGAATCACAAAAACATCTGGCTGCTCGATGTACACCTCTTCCTCAATATCTCCATTGAGGAAGGTTGTTTTCACATCCATCTGATGTAGTCTCCAACCCATGGCTGAAGCAAGGGTAATGATCGTCTGAATAGAGGTGTACCAAGCAATGTGAGAAAATGTCTCCTCATAGTCTATTCCCTCTACTTGAGAGAATCCTCTAGCCACAAATCTCACTTTTTGCTTCTTGATGGTCCCGTCAACTGTATGTTTGATCTTATAGATCCACTTGGAAGTCATCATAGACTTCCCCTCAGGTCTCAGAACAATGTCCCACACATCATTCTTCACGATGGAATGATACTCCTCCATCATGGAATCTCTCCATACCTGCTAACTAGATGCCTCCTCATAACATGAAGGCTTATAATCAATGATGTGGCTCATCGCTGCAACATAGCTCGAGCGTCTCTGAGGTCTCTTTCTCTCTTTGAATGTACCATAGGGAGCTTCATGTCCCTATTCCTCCTGCAAAGCCTCACAAGCCCAAGCATGCCTCTTCCAACCTACTGCAATATCTCTAGGAACATCAACATGATCTACAGGATCAACTGGCTCTATAGGATCAATAGGCTCAACTATCTCAATGGGCTCAACTGGCTCCCTCTAAACTACTAAAGGGTGAGGCGAAGAAGATACCATCTCCTCCTGCTTCTCACTGTCAACTTCTAGGTGAGATCCTCTAGATCTCCTGAAGGATACCTCCTCCTCAAAGGAAACATCCTGCTCACCTCAATATCTCTTTGACCTAGGATGTAGATCCGATATGCCTTTGAAGACTCACTGTACCCAAAAAATATACCCTTCCTTCTTGAAGGGTCTAACTTCATCCTTTTCTTCTTGGGTACGTGAATGCATAAAGGACACCCAAATATCCTTAGGTGTCCAACCTTAGGCTTCACTTCGGTGAAAGCCTCCTCGAGAGTCATGCTCCTCAAAATATTATGAGGGCTCCTTTTCTAAACATACATTGCGGTCATGGATGCCTCTGCCGATAGAAACGTCATAGGAAAAATCTGGTCATGAATCATAGCCTTAACTGCCTCAACAATAGATCTGTTCTTTCTCTATGCAACCCCATTCCGCTGAGGGTTGTAAGGAACAATGTACTCCCTCTTGATCCCTGCCTCAATGAAGAAATCACAGAAACCATTGGAGGTGTACTCTCCCCCATTATCTGATCTCAATATCTTGATCTTTCTATTCAGGTTCTCAACCTGTGCTCTGTATGCCTGAAACCTACCAATAACTTGTTCAGATTCCTTGGACTTCAAGAAGTAAATCCAAGTCTTCCTGGAGTAGTCATCAATGAACATCACATAGTACAATTAACCACTCAAAGAGGAAACTGTCATAGGCCCACACAAATCTGAATGCACCAAGTCCAAGATCCCCTTGGATCTGGTGTCACTACTCGAAAAACACCCCTTTTTATTCTTTCCAAGAGCACAACCTATGCAAATGTTGTCATGCTATACACAGAGATATGGAAGACATGTCACCATCTTCCCTAAAGTGGGAAGAGATCTATAATGGAAATGAGTAAGTCTCCTATGCCACAACTCACTCAGACTGATAGAATCATGCACCAAGACCTGAATTGGTCGAACTGTCAATCTGTAAAAACTGTCTTCTTGAACACGAATCACATAGATTGATTCCATACTAAAGTTCTTGTGCCATGCAAGAACCTTTCCATTAGAGAAGGAAGCCTTGTAGCCTTTGTCCTCCAAGGCTGAAATAGAGACGAGGTTCCTTCTCATCCCCAGTACAAACAATACATCACTCAAATGAAGTGGGGTACTATAGTCTAGATGGAAGGAAATGGCCCTAAATCCCTTCACAATATATTTGGCATCATCAACAAGTACAACATACAACTGAGAGTCTTTCTCTACTAGATCTGTAAGGTGCTCCCTATATCCAGTCATATGTCTGGAAGCACCACTATCAATCAACCAAATATCAGTACTAGTAGGCACCGTACCTGAGAGGGATGAAATGAAGAAGAACTCCTCAACATCCTTGTTTGCTTTCCTTGACTTATTCTAGGCTGGCTCTCAGTCAACATCAATGGTTGAGGCATGCTTCTTTCCTTTCCTCCACAAAGGACAATGTCTGGCATAGTGGCCAAACTTCTCACATTTGAAGCACCGAATCTTTGAAATATCATTCTTTTTATGCTCAGGAGTGTTAGAATATAGAGGATTGTGCTCGTTTAACCATTGACGATACCCTCGTCACCCAACCACAGGCCGAAGCCACCCTCCGAGCACCTTGACCTTGATCGAGAAGAGAATTCTGGCTGCAATCAATAGCCAAGAGAGGCTAAATGCACTAAGCAAGAGAATAGAAACTAAACTGAACAGATGATCCCACCCAGAAGCTAGTGCACCACTTTCCCAGCTCTCCCAGAAACTTGCGCACCAAACTGCTACTGCCTGCAACTGCCTGCGTAGATTTTGCTCTCACTGCAACTGATGAGATGTGTAATAATGAAACTGGCGCCCTGTATTTATAGTGGACTGGCCAGTCTAACTGGGGTCGACTTCTCCTTCTGGGCATCAATAAATTCAATATAATTATATTTGTTCATCCGACAACTTGTCTAGGGTTTCCTTCAATTCTTTGCTTCCTTTCGGAGGATTCTAGTCTCGTCATAGGTCATAATGGAGGTTCATACCTCCTGAAGCTACCATAATATTAACACTCCCTCCTAGCTAGGGAGGTATGGTCTTGAGCACAACAGACCATTCAACTGGTAGCACCACGAGCACCAATCATTATTATCCGACTGGATAATCTCCTATGACAACTGGTACAATATCAATTAATAGAACACACCCGTGTCTATTCCGGTAGTACACAACTACTCAATCTTGTGAAACACAATCACAAACAATAGCATATCTACTCTCATTCATTCTTCATAACAAATATCTGAGAGCATCCTACATAGAAACAATGTTATGATAAAAACTGTATCATCTGGGCTAATCTTTCACTCACGTCTGTGAGATCTGAAAGAATGTCTGCCACCACAGTAGTCTTCATCTGCATAGGAACAATGTTATGATAAAAACTGAATCATCTGGGCCAATCTTTCACTCACGTCTATGAGATCTAAAAGAGTGTCTGCCCTCAGTATAAAATATCAACAATAATCATCTGGGCCAATCTTTCACTCACATCTGTGAGGTCTGAAAGAATGTATGCCCTCAATATAAAATATCAATAATGGGCTATCTGCCCCATTCTTCTCAACCAATGAAGAAGGATTGTTTCTGATTTATGAACCTGGACCATTTCCCACCTTGGGCCATTCTTCCGACACTAAACAAAGTGTAACCTGGAGAGAATGAGTCTGCCCTCGAGAAATGTTTGGACCATTCCTTACCCTGGGCCATTCCTC
>ML776671.1:203918-215339 GCA_009831015.1 Picea engelmannii | reverse complement strand
TTTTCTTACCCGTCATATGTTTTGATGCACCGCTATCAATGAGCCATGTGTCCTCTCCAAGTGATACAGATCCTGAGAGAGTTGAGATCAAGACATGGTCCTTAATCATCTTCATAGGTGGTTCTTCATCTTCGGCTATGTGATCATGTTGCCTTTTGTGCTTCCTCTTGTATTCTTCTCTTTTCACTGGACAATTATTCGCCTTGTGTCCCATCTTATCACAATGATAGCATTGTATAGATGAGAGATCTCGTCCCTTGCGTTGTCCTTTCTTCTAAAAATTTCTTGGATGAGATTCTTGGTTGTTGAATTTGTTTGATGGTTGAGGTTCTCTATGAGTTTCCCTTTTGAAGTAGGGTTTCTTCCTTCCTCCTTTTGTATGAATAGCTAGGGCTTGATCATCATTCCTTGCTAGTAGTACTTCACGGTTGGCTACCCTTGTCTCTTCTTGGATGCATTCTTCCCATAGGCTCTCAAACTGTAGTTTCTCCTTTCTGCCACATACTGACTGGATGAAAGCATCCCAAGGTCTTGTGAGACCATTTAGGGCTGTTATTACGTCTTCATCGATGGTGTCTCCAATTGCTTTTAACTGTTCTTTTATTTCTGAGATTCGGGAAAAATATTCTTGAATCATTTCTCCTTTCTGCATCTTGGTATTCTTCAATTGAGATCTTAGATTCATCTTTCGATTGATGTTCTTTCCTTCATAAAGTTTGCTTAGAGTGTCAAACTTCTCCTTCAGAGTTTTCTTGGACGATACATACGGGATCAGGTGGTCTTTGATTGAATCTGCAATGATTCTTTGAGCCCTGATTGAGTCCTTCTGATGCTTCACTTTCTCTACGACATCTTCAGGTTCCTCCACTTCTTCTTTGATAAATTTTGCTAGGTCATTCTCTGCAAGGATCAGACCGATCCTATACTTCCAGGCACATAAGTTGTCTATGCCTTCTAGTTTCTCAACAAGCTTTGTGCTTGTAGACATCTTGTACTTGAGGCTACGAAAATGACCAAAAAATGAAAATGCTTAAAATCAATTTTTGACCTTACCAGGAGGTGCGCTTGGCTGAGGCGAGTAGCCTGGTGTACTTGGATATGAGAAAATCCAACTTTTGCCCTGTCAAATCTGATCTGCGGATTTCTGGACGGGTGCTTCTGGTACTTCTAGGACTCTGGTACTTCTGGTAGTTCTGGTACTGGTTTTCTGGTACTTATGGTACTTTTGTGAAACTAGGGTTTCACTTTCCGGGAGATCCAACCAATGAAAAGGTGCACTCTAAGTGCCAAAATGATCCTTGGTGGAGGGCACAACTTTCTAGGTGGTTAGGGAGCTGAAAAGATTCACTTTTGCAAAACCCTAATTTTTGGGTACGGTAACAGTGACGTTTTTCCTTTTGCAAATTGTGTTTCCTTTAGGTTGGCTCTGATACCATGTTAATGTTTATGACATTATTATAGTTCTTTGCATTTTAATAGATAAGAGCATCATAAGAACAAGATCATTGAGAAATACACATTCACAAGAGACACAACATTTATCCTAGGAAACCCTCTAGGGGAAGAAAACCCAACAAAAACTTCCTTATCATAAATTGCCAATACAATGTTCAAGAGATAACTCAAACCAATACAGATAGTCCTCTCCAAAAGATGTGCCACTCTTCTTCTCCTCTCTCCAACTGGTAATTACAGCTTGCCTCATAAGAAAATGAGCAAGTGAGTTGTGTGATAAAGTGAGGCGCTAGCCTCCCTATATATACAAGACTGACACGTGTGAAAGGGTTTCACTGGTAGGGCTGACCTCTCACTCTGGGTGGGTAAACCCACCTTTAATTTAATTCTGGGTCTCAATAATAACTGCTGGGGCTGACTTCTTATTCTGCCTATTACAATTGTCCGATGACCAATCTGCAAAAGGGGATTTGGTCCTAATACAATTACCGACATGATTAATCCACAATGAGGATTAATCCAATGAATAAAATAACAATAATAATAAGAATACTCTTCATAGTTACATTATTTCAACAACCATAACTCCTAAACTAACCCTAGGCTAGCTCCTAAAATTTGCACACTAACTCTACTAACTAGGGAACATATTTTGGGATAAATTTTGGCATACTTTTCTGGTGCAATTTGTTGATATAAGTGACTGAAATCTATGGCCATAAGGATGCAAGTTTCTGCAGAAAATACATGTTATAACAACTTGCTTTATTCAACCTTAAAATGCCATTTTTTAGTCATACTTGATTTCCATACTCATCGATAATATTGTTGATTGATCTCATTTTTTACATGCTTATTTGAATGTCTTACTTGCTGATATAAACTATCATCTACTGCTACAAATTAGGGACAACAAGTTTAACTTTTTGATGCATACTAACATATATCATTGCAAGTTGGATTTTCTTGTGTCTCGAGCAGGTACAATCATCCAGAGAAGTACTATACCTTTGGGGCAATAATAACTTGACTTACAAGGCATCCCTTCCCACATTTCACTCCACTTAGACTTGACCTCTAGGGTCTTCACTTCGATCTCAATCCATATCCATCTCATTCCCCCTAGGGTCACCGAGATCGCCTCCCTAGAGTGACCTAGTCATCCTTGAAGTGAGGGACCTACACAGAGGCGACATTGGGTGTAGGATTCCTAAGTTGTAGCACTTGTTTTTTGGTTGGGTCTGGCTTTTCACAACCTACAACTTGCACTATAATATTTTGGCGCCGTTGCAGAGGAGGATTTTGAATCCTCTTCGGAACCCTAATGACACTTTGGCAAACTATCCCAAAGCATTTCCGTTAGATTTCCTTGAGACTCCACCCAAGGGACGTTTCCTTTCCCTTTTTCTTGATGAGCTCATCTTGAAGCTCATTTGGTGACTCCACCTTCCCAGAACCCACTTTTCCCTTTTCCCCCTTTCATCCCTTGATGAGCCTTGAGCTCATCTGGAGACTCCCTTGAGGTATTACCCTAAGTGATGGAACCATGGCCTCACGGGAATTACCGTGGGAATTCCATAATGTGTACCCTTCTCTTGATGTTCAAAATGTCCTTGGCTATCCAAATCATTGTCCAACAAAATGGAGAGCAAGTTGCCCCAAATTTGACGGTGATCCAGTGCTAGCAGTCACCCATGTCGTGAATTATATGAAGTATGCATCGAGATTAAATGTGCTACGTGAAGATGTGCTGATGAAAATTTTCGAGTCTTCACTGGAATCAAGTCTTTTATAGCGCAAGTTGTAGGTTGGTCAAATCTCGACCCAACCACAGAACACGTGCTACAGCGTGGGAATCCTACACCCAATGCCACCTTGGTGTAGGTCACGCATTTCAAGGGTGAGTTGGTTACTCTATGGAGGCGATCCTGGTGACCCTAGGGGGATTGATATGGAGATGAAGATGGATGAAAATGAATCCCCTATAGGTCAAGTCTAAGTGGAGTGAAAGGTGGAAAGAGATGCCTTGCAAGTCAAGTAATTGTTTCCCCAAAGGTATAACACTTCTCCGGATGATTGTACCTGTCCGAGACACAATAAAAGATACTTTGCAATAGTATATGTTAGTTGGATTAGCAATTTAAGATTTTTTTCCCTAATTTGCAGCAATAGATAACATTATATATCATCAAGAAAAAGGTACTATAAGCTGCTCAATAAATGCTAAAGATCAAGTAGAAAATGCAAGAGAAAAGCTAGTAAATGACTAGTTAAACTCAAGATGAAAAACCCATACTCTTAGCATAAAAGATAAGGCTGTTGTAAACACTTGTTTGCAGAAAATTATATCAGCATTATGGCTGTAACTTTCAATGTATTACAGCAAGAAAATCAGCCACTGATATCTCCTCAAACTTTGCCAAAAAGTGCGTTGGACCAAGGAGAATAAGTGTGCAAACTTTGAGCAAAATCCAATGGTTGATAAGAGAGTTATTCAAACAAGTGAGGGTTTCATAAGCCCTAATCGCTGAATATGAAATTTTGTAACAACAACAATAAGTACCCCCTAGATGGGGACTCCCTAGTGGCTGTGAGGTGCCCAAGGCACAAGGAAAACAATCCACTTTGCAATAAGTAAAAATGACCGAAAATCATGTTTCCCAATGCAATATTTTATTTCTCCAATGCAACAAATCAATGACTAGTGCCTTTACTATTGGGTTAATGGAGTCAGAAGGAGCTTAGAGAAGCTACCTCATTGGGGGTGTAATCCCTTTTACTCCCCAAGGCAAGTTTCTTTAAGCTAGGGTTTAAGCTAAGAGGGTGTATGCCCTTATACTTCTCTTAGCAAACCCTTAATCAATGAGATGAAGCAAATAAAATGATGAAGGCTATGGTGGGGATGTATTCCCTTATACTTCCCAGCTAGATCCTAGTATAACAATACTTGAACTTGAAAAATGATAGCATAATAGTAGAAAACCATACCAATATCAAGAGAAATGCCAAGATAAATCACCACAAGAGCTAGAAAACATCATCCAAAGCTAGCGCTAGACCTTCCTCCTTCAACCATTCATAACATAGCCATAAAAAAAGTGCACAAGAGATAAAAGAGCCAAGAGGGTCGAAAATTTCAAACCAAGTCTCTCACAAGAGGGATAGTTATCATTAAAATGAGATCTTATGATCTCTATATATACAAAATGTAGTGAACATAGCTTGTCTACAAATTAAGGATTAAAACACAAGATTAGGGGTCAACAGCCCTAATCTTTCCCCCTTAACAAAGTAATATTAAACAATTCACTTAAAATTTTACTTTTTGAACAAATTAAACCCTAATTTAGGAGGACGTCACCCCTTTAGGGGATGCTTTGCCACTATGAGGAATTCGTTGGTGTTGGAGAAGCATGGATGGGCCTCCAAAGGCCATGTGTTAAGCATCTAGGAAATCATATCATGGTGAAGACCCTTCTCCTCCTCAAACGTCCATGTTTCAAAGAGTGGCACCTAACCAACATGCCCTAGCCCCTAAGATCATGATGTCAAGCTAAAAAATGGAACATTTTTCCCCTCCTAGGAAAATCGTTTGGCAAGTAATGGGTGGGATAGGTTGTCCAAATCATCATCAAGGCTGTCCAAGTCATCTGTCTCTCATCTGGCGTGCGGGCCTCTGACATCCAACCGGTGGGCTTGTAGCTCCATGGAAGCCCAAGCTAGGCTTGTTCTCCCAAAGCTATCCACCAACTAAGTCCTGCAAAGACAAATGAACACACCCTCCAAGGATCTCAAGTCAAAACATCATGATAAGTGGATCTAATCAATAAATAAGCCATCCAGGCATGTTGTTGGGCCTGAGATATGATCAATTTTATGACAGTTATTATGCATTTTTGCCACATGTACATATGTGTTTTTCGTCTTTTGAAGGAGCTTTTTGAAGAATTTTATGATAAAACGGTATGATCAACATAAGGTACGTATGATTCATGTTTAATGATTGTATCAAGCATAATTTATCATGTTTTCATGCTTCCAAGGATCTGATTCACATTTTTTGATGTTACAAGGCGAAAATGCACTATATTTCTGCTTTCGGCACTTGATCTGGCACTCCTTCCAGCACTCATTCCGGTACCCGATCCGACACTCTGTCCAACACCTCTTCCTGCACAAAACGAGGGGTGATTTGGCGGTTATGGTATTGGCAGCTAGTGGGAGGCGAATCAGAGACATGGGTTTTGCTCATGCTTATCCCCTTCAACTACTGAACTCTTGACAACTCGATTTTGGGTTGTTATGGTGGGTGATTATTGGCTCGCTCTATTTCGGCAGTTAGGACACCATTAGTGAAATTTGCCAATTTTAGAAGTGGTTTGAACCTCCTGTGGTCAACTACTTGATCTGTAAACATTATAAATACCACTTTGGTGGTCAGATAATTGTTAGGAAGTAGAAGAAGTCGTGTCTTAGAGCCAAAAACGATTTTGGCTATGTTTTTGCATTTTTCAATTGCCAGAATTGTATAAAACTGTGTTTCTGCGTTTTAATGGTGAATTCCTTTTGCTGAGCTCGTGGTGTGCTTTTAGGGAGTGACCACGACTTGCTGGGGGGCCCACCAGCAGTCTGGTAACTGTTCTTTGTGTTTGTTTATGTATTTCATAGATTAATTGTTCTCTTTATTTCTTGTACATGTATTTCTATTTTCTTAATTAGTTTGCTGTTATAATTTAATTTGCTTTGACTCTCTTTTGCAGGTTAGTATGATGAATTGTGTTAGCATGCATTAATCTCGTAGTTATGAATGGATCTACAAACTCCTAGACTAACCCCATGTGTAGTTAAATACTAGATTATGTTTTTATCTAAGATTTTAGAATCAAGTTTAAAATAGAGTTTTGAATAACATAGAATAACGTTTTAATTTGGGTTTTAATTGACGAGGATTTGATGGATGGATAGGGTTAATTCCAATTTTTAATGATAGATTGCTTATTTCAGTTTTAGATAGATCTTGCTTATTTAGTTGTTGATTAATGTAGTTGTTAGTTTACTTTTTAAATTTCATGCTTTAATTTCTATTTTTAGTCATTTCTTTATTGCAGTTTGAATTGCTAGAGTGGATATAGCATAGTTTTCATTTATGTAATTTCTTTCCTAAAATTAATTGCAAATGCATTTCTTAGTTAATAGCTTGAGTTTAAGTATGAATTTTGCTTATGTAGAATAGAAGTATAATGATGATCTCGTTATGTTGTTGATGGTTAATAAATGAACATGCAGGGTGTTTAATATTGTTTTTGTCTTCACACAACCACCGACATTATATTTGAATTGTCATAGGTTAGAGATATTTTCTTGCTTTTGTAGATTAGGAGAGAGAGTTTCTTGCTTTCATAGTCTAGAAGATAGTTTTATTGTTGTTGTATGATAGATAGACTTTGCTTTGATAGATTACATAGTAGTTTGCTTATTATAGATTAAGCATTAGTTGGTAGTTCTTCTTGCTTTCAATAAAATAGATTTCCTTTCATGCATTAGAAATAGTTTTGCATTGAGCATTTAGTCCAGTTGCCTCTTAGATTTCCTTTCATGCATTATAAATAGTTTTGCATTGAGCATTTAGTCCACTTGCCTCTTAGGCTAAATAGTTGTTCAATGAGAAGTTTTAATTTGATTGCTTGCAGTAGTTAGTTGTCTTTGCTTACTTGCTTTAATAGGTTAGTTAGTTGTCTTTGCTTGCTTGTCTATTGCTTTAATAGGTTAGTTGTCTTTGCTTGCTTGTTTACTTGCTTTCGTAGGTTAGTTAGGTGTCTTTGCTTGCTTGTTTATTTATTTACTTCCATAGGGTAGTTACTCATTGAATATAGGTTGGCAAGTTAAAATAGTTTTCTTTTGTCATTTGCTTATTGATATGCTTAGATAGTTGTTTTTTCTTATTGTTATGAACTATTTTGCTTCAAGTAGGGTTTTTACTTGTTTTTTTAGAACTATCCATCGATCCTTGGCCCAAAAATACTTAGGTTACATAGTTTCAATTTGCTTAGTAGGGTTTGCTCATTAGATAGCTTTGCTTGAGTAGATTAGCCTTAGATAGCTACCTTCTTTAGTTAGAATATACTCCTACCAACCCTTCTACCTTTGGCATATAATTTGCTACAACTCTAAGTTTACTTACCCTGGGTTGACAATTTAATTGAGGGTTTTTACTGTGTTTTTAGTGCATATAGAACACCCATCACATGTGCATCAAAGATCATTGTATCAAACAATTAACAACTCAAAGACACTATGCGACTTGTCAAGCTTAAGTATGGGAGGGTTGACGAGGTGTCCTATTGGGTAGATATTGCCCTAGGTCAAGGAGAGCTTGCAAGAGGTCCCTCTCTAAACCATGTAAAGTGTATGAGGTGGATGGGGTCAAGAGTCAATGGGCATAGGGCTCATGACATACTAGGGGTCGTAATGTCTCATTCATAGGTGCCTTTGTAGAGGGTGTGTGGTACCTTCGTTCACAATGCAGTTTTTCCAAGCCCATCATTTTCCTTTCATATTTCTTTCTTTATATTTTCTTTCATAATAACATAAGGAGAGATTGAAGGTCAATGCCCTGGTGTGGTGACCAGGTGGTGGCAATGTCACCCACAAATACCTAATGGAAATGAGAAGGTTGGCTCGTGATGAGACCCCCTTTCTCTTAGCCATGCAACTGAGAGTCATTTCCCTGGTTCGGTGACCAGATGATGACAATGCCATACCACTAGATATCCATGGACATGATAAGCCGACTCGTGATGAGACCTCCTATCCTTCAACTAACCTTTTAAGCATTTTTTATTATATTATGGGTCCCCTTTTACTCAAAGGTAAGTGTTTCATTTCTTTCTTGGGTGATACCCGAGAAAAGCATTTGGAAGGTTTATATAAGGATTTTATCTTTTACCCAACACCAACCCCTCTGGGCCTTTAGTCGCTTCTTCCCATAGAATGAGGGACAAACCCTTCTTGGGTCAATACACCCTAAAATCCCAAGAGATAAGGAAATGGTGGGGAATAATGTTGGAAAGTGGTAAGTATGGTTGAGAATGGTACGATGGCTCATCAAGGGAGACCAGTAACAAACCCATCCCCAAGGAAAACCACTTA
This sequence comes from Picea engelmannii, assembly GCA_009831015.1. Classification (NCBI taxonomy): domain Eukaryota; kingdom Viridiplantae; phylum Streptophyta; class Pinopsida; order Pinales; family Pinaceae; genus Picea; species Picea engelmannii. Next base: position 206,735 of record ML776671.1, on the reverse strand, counting down.
CTAGGGCACAATGTCAACCACCAAGGTGAAGCAAGGCAAAAGATATAATGTCCAAACACATATCATGAAATCTAAAGCAATCTAAGATACAACATAATCAAATGGCTTAAATATTGAAATGATACTCACCATAATACTAACTTGTACCTCATGGAGCAAGGCCCACTGCCTTCCGGAAGCTAGCTGGTGTGGTGGATGCCATCTACAAAATTGTGACCATCTGTGGTGGTGAGTGGGTTTTCCATATGTGCAAAAGGGTACTGTTGGTCATGTAGTCTCCCGACACTCCATATATGCAACCTGAGGGCCCCGAGACATAATCTCCTTAGTTATCCACAAAATGGGGATAACAAATTCAAAAGGATTGGATTGCACAGTCATGTGACCCAAAACATATCCCTTCTTCTACAAAGCTAATTGAAGAATTTCTCAGGAAATATCGACTAACTACTCTAAGTTTACAAGATGCTTTCCAAGAGCTCAAACACACTCTTTGCTGAGAAGGTTTTTTGATCGATGATGAGACCATATATGAAGAAAATCTTGAAGAAGATCTTGATGAAGAAGATTCAAATGAGACATATGATGAAGATGAAGTATCTGCTCTTCCACTTGATGAGGACATCCAAAAATTTTCTCCTCCTGCACATCAAGAAGAGAACATGATGAGTTATAATTCTTTTAAGAACTTTGATGATGCTTTATTCCATGACTGTGGAAATGAATCAAACTGCCAAAATGATCTCGATGAAGTTTCTCTTGTAGAAGGTCTGAATGAGACATTGTCCTCTACTGTCCCTTTTGAAGAAGATGAAGTTATCCAGTCTTGTGAAGAAGTAATTAGCTTCTATGATGCATATGAAATCATGGAACAACCCCCAGATACAGTTGCCGATCACATTGATGATTTCATATAGATTGGGAGATGCAGATGGGATTTGGGTTGTTTCATTTTTTAGGGAGATCCTATCTATGACATTGAAGGCACATATCGAATAAAGGATACAAAAAACATTTCTTTAGAGGATTTCTTTTTACATCCAGATGGTCCATATATGTGCCAAGCCGATGATATGGTTATAGATTTGTTCCATCCATTCAAGGACGAACTGACTCAACTTTTTCAGGATGATTTTCAACCACCATACTCAGATTTTGATAGACACCAGGCCGTGGCCCGCCCAAAGCAATCTGAGGTCTATACTACCAAACGTAAGTACTTTCATGTTGATACTTTGGGCAGGGATTTGCAGACAAAGAAGAGACGCTTCCTGAGTCTGATGAAGGAGTTTTTCTCTAAGTCTGTGCCATACCTCCTTTCCTCTTGTTTGGGAAACCATAGGGTTTTCTTTGGATCCCTTGTCCTTTCTTAGCCTTCAGGAAGCAGTGATCTTCTACGTGAAGATGAAGCCAAGCCGTCATCTATGTATGGTAGCCCCCTTAAGAGATGGATTGATCAGTCTTGTGGCTACACTTTCAAGAAGGATGACCGGGATGATGGTTTCTCTTTCCAACAAGATTTCGTCTCTCCCGCCCATCTTAATGAGTTTTATTTAATGATTGATTATATGTGTGTTCATACTCATGATTATTATGTGCTTGACTTATCTTTGTTGTATTATATGATTAAGCACATGGGGAGATACTTTGATGAGATGATCAAATGGGTGCACTGGTTGTATGACTTCACCAGACATCATTCATCACGTGATCTTCAGGGTCCCAAGGCCCCAGGTAAGTAGGAATAGGTCTACCAGGAGATGTTGTGTTTCTCATGCACTCTACGACGAGCACATGTCCCCAAGTAGGAGCCAGATGTTATCCCCATTTTGTAGATAAGTAAGGAGATCTATGATCATAATGTCCATAAGGAAAACCATCTCAGGATATCAATCAAGGAAGACCTTTATGTTCTCTATTACACCATGTGTGGGAATGACCCTAGATTCAATATCACATACATTTATATAAGGTATTGTGGTTTCAAAACCCAATTGCCTCATTACTTTCAAGGACATGATATTTTCACCCGCTCTTGAGTCAAGCATACAATCATTCAAGAGTTTGTTTTTTACTTAAAATGAGATGAAGAAAGGTGGGTGCTGTTAGAAAAACAGGACCGCAGAGCAATAAAATAAAACAAATGCAGAAACAAAACACAGAAGACACACAATACAAGAGAGACACAGATTTACGTGGTTCACCCAGTGTGGGCTACGTCCACCAGAGAAATTGCCAGGTCCTTCCTTTATTATTATCCAGCAAATGAAGGGATATAACCTACAGCAAAACCCGCTGTAATTTCCTCTTCTTTCTCTCACAGTCTCCTCTCTCAGAATACAATATTCACCATCAACCATAGCCGCGATACATTTCCCTCATAAAAGAGGGTTGCCTTCTAGGGAAAAAAACCCTAACATAATCTCTACCGTTAGATCTGCGACCTTATAATGAACGGTCCATATTTACAATGAAATTACAATATACTTTTGCAAGGCAATTTTTGCTTCGGGGGCTTCGCCCCTGATCCCCCATCGGGGGACGCTACCCCCGAACCCCTGCTGGGGGCCCACTTGCCCCCAAACCCCCCGTGTGGAAGAGTGTACATACTTATGGGGTGTAAATACTCCAAGGGGTATAAACACAGCTGAAAGCAAGGACCTCTGAATCAGGGAGATAATCAGGCTCCACAACCAACAATCTCCCACTTGGAGACTGATCTCAACAACTCCACCGCTGCTGTATATGCTGGACTTTGAACCTTCTTGGACCTGGCAAATTTCTCATTTTCATCTTCATTCTTGAAGACCAACTGAA
>ML776671.1:137000-191354 GCA_009831015.1 Picea engelmannii | reverse complement strand
CTGAGCTACCAGCTTAACCGCTGTGACATTGAGCTAGTGTAGTACTGTGATGTGATGAGGTATCATTTTTTACTGATACATATTTGATGCAGATGATGATAGCATTCTTTTGAGAATGATGATGCTGCTGATAAAGAAAACTTCCGATGACTCGTAAATGTGCTAGACAATTGTTCAAGATGATATTGACGATACTGTCCTCTAGAGGCCACCGATGATGCAGACCTCTCTCGCCTGATGCTGATGAAGAATACCCTTCTTGTTAAGGGGGAGTGTTGAAATAATGTAACTGCGAAGAGCATTCTTATTATTTTGTTATATGATTAAATCCCCATTGTGGATAAATCATGTCATTATTATTATTGGATTAAATCCCCATTGTGGATTAATCATGTCATTATTATTATTATTGTTATTAGATTAATCCCCATTGAGGATTAATCATGTCGGTAATTGTATAAGGACCAAATCCCCTTTTGCGGATTGGTCATCGGACAATTACAAAGTGCAGAATAAGAAGTTGGCCCCAACAGTTATAATGAAAGGGCCAGAATTAATTAAAGGTGGGTTTACCCACCCAGAGTGAGAGGTCGGCCCTGCCAGATGGTGACTCTTCACATGTGCCAGATTGATATAAATAAGAGGCCAGTGCCTCACTTCTTACACACAACTCACTTGCTCATTATCTTATGAGGCAAGTTGCAATTACCAGTTGGAGAGAGGAGAAGAAGAGTGGCGCATCTCTTGGAGAGGAATTTCTGTATTGGTTTGAGTTATCTCTTGAACATTGTATAAGCCATTTATGATAAGGAAGTTTTTGCTGGGTTTTCTTCCCCTAGAGGGTTTCCCAGGATAAATGATGTGTCTCTTGTGAATGTGTATTTCTCAGTGATCTTGTTCTTATGATGCTCTTATCTATTGAAATGCAAAGAACTATAATAATGGCATAAACATTAACAAAGGATTTATCATGGACATGGTCTTCAGGGCCAGCAGAGGCTTCATGAAGCAAAGAAAACTCCTCACAACAGTTTTCAAACAAACAATCAGCTGGATAGTAGTATTTACAAAATGAATTGAAAGCTGTATGAAAACCTGTTAAAGAGCGGATGCTCGCAGTGGGAAGAGATCAACACCACTCAAGAGAAACTCCCTTCAATGAATACCTGAAGAGCTTAATCCGGACATCCTCATGCGTGATATTGTGTTGGTGAATAGCTTCATGGAAGTCCAGTAAATGCTCAACTGGTTCCTCCCAACTAGTTGCATGAAATTCAGGGAACAAATCTTCTCATTGGTCTCTATCAGGAAGCGCATGAGGAAAACCAACTATCTGGGAAAAGTCACAGAAAGCAAACCTTTGAGCCATAAATTTCTCCATATCGAACCAGTGGAGTCGCCAATTGATCCTCGAATCATGGAGTCGCCAGGTGAAAGATGCGTAGCTTCAAATGTGCCTGGTCCTTGTTCACCATCAAAGGCCAGATCTTAACGTTGTCGTTACCCCAGGAAGCTTCTCAGGCTGAGAAAGTAGCCGCTGAAACCTTCTTGAGAAAGCTCCTTTGGGTCAGCTTTCAGGTGTGCTAACAGTAGTCACAGCTGAAACAATGATGTGGAAACAATGGAGTCGCCACAGTGGAGTCGCCAGGTGCACAGTAGCAATCTTTAAGAGCTCTGATGTCTGATGCACCTTCAGAATCAGAGGCTCAATTCCGTTCTGCCCAGGGAAAATCTTCAACTTCGTCCCCGACAACAGTGCCAGAAATGTTGGCGACGGAAGTCACCCCTAGATTGCAGCAGGAGCAGAGCCCGACACCCATCAATTTATGTCACGATTTGTTTATAGAAGGGGTGATCAAATGGAAGCCAACTCAAAACGTTATCATTCCAACACCGAAACTAGGCCAGGTATGCATGGGCAAGTGAGGTCTTGCATAAACTTCAGATAGTGAGTTGTAGCAGAGGTGAGTAGGGGGAAGACTTGTATAAGAGAAATGCAAAGGTCTGTTGTAAACGTCAGGTTCCTAACAGACTGTAGAAGAAGACATCCAAACGCAAGTTCTTCTTACATTCAAACGTAGAAAACTAGAGAATACAATAATGCCACAATAAATCCTTTATCACAACATAATTTCCATAATTCATGTGAATCAGTCGATCACAAACTCTCTCACCATGAGATGAAAACTAGATGGGATAAAAAAACTGTCTGTCATTAAACAATAAATATTACATACAAATGCATAACCTGAGAACTAGAGACTTCTACTAAAACTTTACAGTCGGGAGCTTCGCTCTACCATCGATCCTTACAAAAATGGCGAAAACGCCTACATATACTCAAAAACAACAACATCAGCAAAAACAAGGCGCTGCATTAAAAACATTGCGTCTGCATGTCTTCTGACAGTCTGCGCATGCATACTGGATGATCGTGCGCCTATGATAGACGCCATATTAACTGCGTGTGGCTCCAGCAAGGGGAGTAGTTGATCCATTAAGTGCTGAGCTAGCGTGTGCAGACTTCCTTCGGCTAGTTGAGAACTCGGGCATGGCTTCTCTGGAAAAATGGGTACACAAGACTCTCTTGAGCAAACCGCTTGCCAGACCCTCCATGCCTTGCAATTAATGGGTGAGGCGAGGCTTCAACCACCCTCTCTCTTCTTCATTCATTCCCAACAGGTATCGGGATTTAGATCACGTCGAATCGGTGTTTGGAGAACACAATGCCCCCCTTCCGAAACTCAATTCGGAGCCTTTGGCCTCCCTTTGTACAACCCTTTCTACTTTCTCGAATGACCACGGGCCGTGACCCTACACCTAATTTCCGGAGTGCTTTCGGCGTTTCAGGGTTCGTGAATAGGAAGGAACAGGCTTTCCTTCTATTAAAATCGCGATGGGTGAAATGCCGAGAGGGTCTAACGGTCGCCACGCGTTCCTCCAAGATGAACAACTGAGATTGCTTTTCGGCGCTTTGGGACCCGAGTGGCCAAATGATAAACATTAGCGCCCCTCCTCTAGGCTTGTTCCTTTATGACCAGGCGCCAAAACCACGGGCCCGATTCTGGGCGCTATCGGCATTTCGGGGTTCAGGGTTTCGAGAAGTGAAGTGACGAGGAGCGCTTACCCCTCGAACTCCCGAATGCCGACGCGACATGGATGTGCGCCGCACATCCTTCAGATGAACGACCCAGATAGTATTCGCTATTATAAAAGGGGTTGTCCCCCTTTACAGGCTCGCTTGATATGACCCGGGGCTAAGACCGTGGGCTCGATGCCAAAGGCGCTTTCGGCGTTTCACCGATCAGCGACTTCAACTGCAATGAATGGACATCTCCTTGACTCTTGAAACACCGATCCCCGATACGCCGACTGGCTGCCACCTGTCCCAATTTGATTGGATGACCCAAGTCTGCTTTGAACCATTGGCGCTCCCTCTTGCTAAATCCCGGGCAACTTGACAGCCCCGAAAACCCGATGACCGTTGATCTTCTCTTATGGATGAATCCGGGCCATTGACAATGTAATTTCACTTGCTCACTTGATTGGAAGCCATAAAACGAGATTTTTCCATGCTGCGCTTGGGCGCTCCTCGTGCAACCTGCAGACCTGGATGCTCTCGAGCCCAAGACAAGAATTATCACTAACACTAGGGTTTCAGTTTCCGGGAGATCCATCCACTGAAAAGGTGCGCTCTAGGTGCCAAATTGATACTTGGGGGAGGGCGCAGCTTTCTAGGTGGTTAGGGAGCTGAAAATATTCATTTTTGCAAAACCCTGATTTTTGGGTACGGTAACAGTGATGTTTTTCCTCTTGCAAATTGTGTTTCATTCAGGTTGGATCTGATACCATGTTAATGTGTATGCCATTATTATAGTTCTTTGCATTTCAATAGATAAGAGCATCATAAGAACAAGATCACTGAGAAATACACATTCACAAGAGACACAACATTTATCCTGGGAAACCCTCTAGGGGAAGAAAACCCAACAAAAACTTCCTTATCATAAATTGCTAATACAATGTTCAAGAGATAACTCAAACCAATACAGATAGTTCTCCCCAAAAGATGCACCACTCTTCTTCTCCTCTCTTCAACTGGTAATTGCAGCTTGCCTCATAAGAGAATGAACAAGTGAGTTGTGTGATAAAGTGAGGCACTAGCCTCCTATTTATACAAGACTGGCACGTGTGAAAGGGTTTCACTGGCAGGGCCGACCTCTCACTCTGGGTGGGTAAACCCACCTTTAATTTAATTCTGGGTCTCAATAATAACTACTGGGGCCGACTTCTTATTCTGCCTATTACAATTGTCCGATGACCAATCCGCAAAAGGGGTTTTGGTCCTAATACAATTATCGACATGATTAATCCACAATGGGGATTAATCCAATGAATAAAATAACAATAATAATAAGAATACTCTTCGCAGTTACATTATTTCAACAATAGATTCGTGTGTTCGACAGTCAATGGTCACGAGCTCATGTGGATGTCAACAGTGTTAGAGTCTGTGCCAGATATAATACCTTCCTCATTAAGAGGGAGTGTTGAGATTTTATGTAATTTTAGAAGTTATTCTTAAGTGTTAATGTTTCAACATCGAGCTGACATTCTCCTAGGATTGGTCATGGTAATTTGACCAATGGAGAATGGCCCTGGTATAGTCTTCTAAGGACATAAGACTCAAAGTGTGTGGCCTTCAACATCCAGAAGGACTGAAATTCTTCCTGTGTCATATATGACAACCTGATCAGGAAGAATGGTCCTTGTGGTCACAGAACACTCCGTTGAGTATGTGATAACTGTGAGACACTCAGTGTGCAAATTGAAGAAGGTTTTATATGGATTAAATAAGGCACCCAGAGCATGGTATGGCAGGATCGACAATTTTTTGACAAGCTTAGTATTTACAAATAGCAGTGCATATCCTAACCTTTAATTTAAGGTTGTGGATGATGGTCCGGTAATACTACTGTTGTATGTGGTTGACCTATTTCTAAACAGGTGTGGAAAAGATCATCTTAGAGTGTAAGAGAAAAACTGGTTGCTGAGTTTGAGATGAAATATCTCGGGATGATGCATTTCTTTTTGGGTCTCTAAGTATGGCAGAGACAAGATGAGATCTTTTTGAATCAAGGGAATTATATAGTAGAAATCCTAAAGAGTTTCATAATGTTGGATTGAAATGCAATGGCTACACCTATGGTATCAAATTTGAAGTTGTTGCAGGATACAACTTTAGAGATTGTTACTTTATACTGGAAGATGGTGGGTTTGTTGATGAACTTGATGAACATAAGACCAAATATATGTTTTTTCTATGAACACCTTGAGTCAATATATGGAGCAGACCAGGTAGGTTCATTTGGTCGCAACAAAACATGTGATGAGGTACCTTAAGGGTACATTGGATTATGGTCTCAAGTATATGACATACCATGAGTTCGGGTTATATGGATATTCGGATTCAGATTGGGATGACAGTATTCCTGATCGAAATAGTACTTTAGAATATTGCTTCAGTCTAGGCTCCAATATGGTTTCATGGAGCAACATGAAGTAGTTGTGTGTAACACTCAGTACGACTGAGGAAGAGTATGTGACAACATGTGAAACAAGTCGTGAAGCAACATGGATTTGGAAATTGCTTGCTATTGGATTGAATTTGACATGTAGGTAAGACATACAAGAAGAGGATGATGAGACTTGTTCTAAAGGACAATTGATGAAATCAGTAGGTTGAAGATCCAGTTGATATTCAATGCTTGAGAGGGAGTTAGACGGTCATTTCCATAGGGAGTTGGGTACTACAGTAAGGAGAAGGAGGCTCCGCCGGATGTAGGAAGAAGTCATTTGTGGCACTCAGTATGGCTAAAGATGAGTATTTGGCATCATGTGGAGTAGCAGTGTGGCTTCGAGAATTGTTGTCTGGGTTATTTGGTCTCAGACTGGAGGAAACCTACATTTGGTGTGACAACCAGATTTGCATGAAGTCGTCAAATAACCCTGGGGTCTATGACAGGTCGAAGCATATCGAGATCAAATATTACTATATCAGGGATATGGTGCAGAAGGGAGCAGTGAGGCTTCGATTTTGCGACTATAGAGGATCAGGTTGCAGACGTGTTTACCAAGCCAATGTCGAGGATGAAGTTTGAGTACTTCGGGGACAAGCTTGGCATGGCCCCTCTTCAGAGGGAGTGTTCTCATCCATCATGAAAAATGGATGGCACTAAGACAGGTGGAACTCATCCATCATGAAAAGGGGTTGGCACTGAATGTTCTCATCCAGCGTGAAAAATGGATGGCACTAAGTGTTTTCATCAATCATGAAAAAGGGATGGAACTGAGACATGTGGAACTCATCCAACATGAAAAAGGGTTGGATTTGAGTGTTCTCATCCATCATGAAAAATGGCTGGCATTGAGACAGGTGGAACTCATCCAACATAAAAAAGGGTCGGCACCGAGTGTTTTCATCCAACATGAAAAAGGGATGGCACTGATACAGGCGGAAATCATCCAACATGAAAAAGGGTCGGCACCAAATTTTCTCATCCAACATGAAAAAGGGTTGGCACTGAGATAGGTGGAACTCATCTAAGATGAAAAAGGGCTGGCACTGAGTGTTCTCATCCATCATGAAAAAGGGTTGGCACTGAGACATGTGGAACTCATCCAGCATGAAAAAGGGCTGGCACTAAGACATGTGGAATTCATCCAACATGAAAAAGGGCTGGCACTGAGTGTTCTCATCCAACATGAAAAAGGGTTAGCATTGAGATAGGTGGATCTCATCCAACATGAAAAAGGGTTGGGACTGAGACCGAGGGTGCACATGATCAGGTATTGATGCATTGCAGGGTAGTGGATGTCCTACGTATGTGTTGTAGTTATTTGAGAACTACCCACAGGCCTTGGATGCATTGGTTGTGAAGTCAGAAGGGTACACATGCATTGCAAGGTAGTGGATGTCATGGTGACATGTTGAAGCTATTTGAGAGCTACCCACATGTAGTCTTCAGAGGTAATCTTGGCATAATGTAAAATGTCTCCCTTGCTAAGAGGGAGTGTTGATGTTTGGGTAGCATTGGAAAGATATTCTACTAGATTATTAATTAATAATATGATTATTAATTATTAAACAATATTATTAATGTAATAATATATTTATATAAGGTATACATATGTATCATAAATAAGTAGTTATTTATGATGAATGTTCCATATATATATTTATTATCCAAGCGATGCATCCTTTTATGGATGGTCACCATATGTTCTATATATATGGAACACTCATCATTGTAATAATGCATTGAATACAATATCATCTTTTATGAAAAATCAACAGGATCCATAGGTTCACCTTGTACCTTAAAGAAATTATCAACTTTACTTTTCATCAAAGGAATATTAATAATCTCTTTAAGATGTACATGTACATTTATCTTTGCCAAGACAATGTCTATGTCAATATTCAAGTCAATATCACTAGTTTTTGACAAAGTGGAACTAGGAGGAGGATTGCTTGTTGGTGGAGGAGGAGGTCCTTGTTGAGGGGGCTTAGTGTCACTGGTTGGAGCTTATGGCGCATTTCTTCGTCTTGTGTATACCTGTAATTCCTTCTTCCTAAGTATCTCCCTCGACTCCTCATCCATTTTGTTTATTATTTCCATCCTATCCCTCCTGGATGCCTCCCTTTTGCCTTCCTCAAGTCGTTCATGTGTGATATTGAGTCATATTGTTGTTATTTTACTTATGCAGCTACCAGTTATAGTTCTTCTTTATTAATACAATCATTTAGCACATTAGCTGCATATATAAGATCACTGAAAGAGAGGCAATCACAAAAACAAGAGAGACACAAAGATTATCTTGGGAAACCCTCTAAGGGAAGAAAACCCAACAAACTTCCTCAATATAGATTATCCAACCAAGAACAATGCTTCTCTCTAAGAGAGAACTAACAAGGCAGAATATCCTCCTCTACTCCTTCACTAGGAAAGAGTAGCACACCACTTAACTAAGAAATACCAAGAGATAGACCAAAACCCTCATTGATGTCACACCTAGCTGCAGTAGCTTCTACTCCAAGACTTGCACACTTTTCCTCTTTTTGTAGAGCTCATATGTGTGTATGCAAGTGAGGTGCTATCCTCTCTTATAAATAGTAGTCTGGCCTCCCTAAATTAGGTCTAGGATGAACTGTCATTTTACCCTCTTAAATTACATTTAATTGTCAAGGCACAATAGGGCCGACTTTTACAAAGGCACAATAGAGTCGTCTTAATAAATATAATATAATAACATTCTTTAAGGTTTTTCTTGGTCAAATACAATAAGGATATCTTTCAAAGCTACTCAATATTCAACACTCCTTCTTAGCAAGGAAGGTATTCTTCTTGTCATGATCATCATCTTTGTTTCTGCACTTCTGCATACTTGGTCATTGTCTTGTTGTCAATCACAGATCTATATATCATAGGAAGTTCTGCACTTTCACTAGAATAACATACCAGCCTGGGTTGGGGTTACCAACCTGTGCTGGGTAGCATACCAGCTTGCATTGGGGTTACTAACCTGCACTGGGGTAGCGTACTATTGAGCCTCTAAATTGACATCCCCACTACCCTATTATACTCCTCATCTATACCTTTTTGGCTTACCTAAGCTTGGATAAATGACAAAGAACACTACCATTAGCCATTGATGAGGTCATAAGGTAAAGTATAATTAATTCATGCATTTTTGTGGTTTATTGAGCTAGGAGATTAAATGTTTCATGTACTAATGTTTTAATTTGCCATGTATAACCTTTGACCTCTAGATGAGTCCAGCCTTTCTGTACCAGCTCAACCATCCGATACTTATGTGCTAGATTTCCACTGTCCGAATCCGGTACCAAGCGCACCTTCCATTCAGATCCGGTACCAAATCTCACCTGTTGTGATTTGATACCAACGGCCACAGACTGTCACGATCCGATACCAACCGCTTGTGCACTGTTCGGATCCGATATCATTTGTCGAATCTCACCTGTCACGATCCGATACCAATATAGGAAGCATAATATACCAAGTTTAGCTCCAGATCGTACTAAAGATAATTGTTGGATGTTTGCTGAATCATTAAAGCTCTAGCAAGGTTATGATAAGCTTGTTTGCTTATTGCTTCATCCTCATACACTTCGTGTCATAAGGATGAAGCTTAAAATATGTAACTAAATATATAAATTTGACAATTGACCGATTTGCTAAAGATTTCTCCTCCTCGTGTTTCACGACTAAGATTGTTTAAATAGTCATGGCAAGGATGGTGGAAGTAGTATAGAGTTAGTATAATCCAACATGTGAAGTAGTGTTACATATTGTAGAACATATTCTGAGTTGAAGTTTAATAGAAGGATGCCATTTATTTCTAGGTCTTGATCATTTATGAATGAATGTGAGTTGAGTTGTTAGCATAGTTTAATTCTATGTTTGAAATTTAAGTAAGAGGAATGTGTGGATTGAAAGAAAGCTTACTGTAGACTCCAGTCGCTGACCTGTTGAAGCGGCAAGGGCCCACCGCCCAACAAAGGTCAGCATCCTTATAGATTATTGTTAGTAGTTGATTTCAATAGTATAGATGTTAGATTAGTTGAATCTTAATTCTTTCAGATGATAGCAGTATAGTTTAGACTAAGATTTCGATTATACGATTATTTGGAGATCTTTACTTACTCTGTTTTGCATATGTCCTATTTCTGTTTTTATGAATTTGATTTTGTTTCATGGACATCAATGTTGGCAGCAGTAGTCAGACATATTTGAAGGAGAACTAGTGAAGTTTACAACAACACATTCTGAACCACATCATACTCAGTATAATGACTATTGAACTACCCATGCTGTCTTGATGATTGATGTGTGATTTCCCTTTTAGAAGTGTGATTGCATAGTTAGTTTTCTGGGTCAGATAGCAGAGTTGATCTGTCAAAGAACTCCATCTCATATTTGCATGTGCCATAATGGAGTAGATAGCCCCTCTGTGAAAGACAACCAAAGTGCGTTTTGATTTGCTAGTTTTTTTGTTTCTAGCATGCATAATCTAGAATAGTTCTATACTCATGACATTAGAATTACCTTCTTACTAGTGTCTTTCAACTCAGTTGATTACGAATCTCGGATTGATAATTAATGAGTGCATTATACTAAACATATAAGTAGCACACCATTTTGGCACCGTTGCTGGGGAGTTGCAAACGGTAGGAAGTGATTTTTAGCTTAGATTCTTTGCATAATTTTTGAATGATTTTAAAGGCTTCTTGAGGGAGGAGGATAAAATGTTTAAGACGTGAGTGAAGAGCCACGCGTCCACTAGAGTGGGGTTCTCCGAAGCCAGGTTTCCTTCTTACCTTCTAGATAGAATTAGGATTTCAATTCAGTTAAGAATCAAATTTCCATTTTATGCATAGATATAGAGATAATAAGGGTAGATTTGTAAGCTCTAAAGATTAAAAAACAACCCTTCCCACTAATCCAATTGACACTGGTGCAGGAAAAATTCCACCAGGAGAAAGTTCAAGGGGAGCCAGCAAGGCTCCAGAAGAAGAACCTAAAACAAAAGAATCAACATTGGGGCGGGCAGAACGTGAATCTGCTGAACGTATAGGAGAGACACAAAATCCAGTTTCTGAACCATCTATCAGTGGAATGGCAAAAGAAGAAGGAAATACAACCACTGAGACTGAGACCTTTGGGTTTCCAATCTTGGATATTTCCAGAAACATTAGCATGAAGAATATCCCACTATCATCGTTACCCACTTTCAGAGGTATGCCAACTGAAGATCCAGATTTATTTTTATTCGAGTTTGACATATTATGTAGAAGCTATAACTACTCAGACGATGCCCAAAAACTTAAGCTCTTTCCTGCTACAATGAAAGATTCAGCCTTAAGATGGTTCATGAGCTTAGGAGAAAATACAATCCTCTCTTTGGATTAGATGAAAGACACATTTTTACGGAAATACCAAGACTATTGTAAGGATAATGCTAAAAATGACATTTTTAAAATGCAACAAACAAAAAATGAAATCCCTGAAGACTACTTAGAAAGGTTCTTATACAACTACCAGAAATCAAAATTATTCACCACAAACCCAGTTGTAGTAAGCACTGTATTTTTGAAGGGTATTAGAGATGACTGCATAGAAGTTTTAAATTTGTTAAGTTCAGGATATGTGCACCAAAATCCTTATGCAGAGATTGCAAATTACTGTAGAAGATACTCAAGAGGACAAGCTAAAACAGGCAAAGCACCAAGAGATTCTTTTAGCAGAAATACAAGACAAAGCTCAGGAATTGTCACCAGAATTGAGTTAGGAAACTTATTAGAGAAATTTAAAACAGACATCTTGAGCACAATCAGTAACCAGTTAGATACCTGAAAACTGAAAAAGAAACAACAAGAAGAGACTGTTTTAACAATCTTCTGTCCTAGATGCTGAAAGAAGCATGGTGAGAAAGAATGTCCATTAAATGTCATAGAAATCTGTGGCCTGTGTACACTAGAGCACCCCACATCTGAGTGTCCAACTTTTCTTGAACTACAAGCCATGTATAGGGGAAGAGGAGTCTCACAAGAACAATCATACCCTTCCAGAAGACCTTGGAGAGCACAAAACCCCAATGCATTTTATGACCCTAATGCACAGTATCAACAACAACAATGGGGTCCTTCCCCAATGACCTATCCACAATGGACACCTCAGCAAGCTCAAACTCAACCTTGGCAACAAGGTTGGAGGGGGCCTGTGTATGGGAATCCCTCTTACCGTACATATCCACAGTATCCTGCAAACATTTCCCGATTACTACCTGGGTTTAACCCACCACATATGCAAGATTTACTCCCACCTCCTATACAACAACAATTTACAACCCCCTTGAACCCTAACCAACAACAACAAGTACCTATAAATGCCAATCAACAGCCATAAAACCAAGCTGCCCACAACCCTCTGAGACCAACAACAATCCCTGCCCAACCAACCCCTAACCCCAATAATCGACCCACCCACCCTGTGCAGAATACAAAAGTTCAAACCTTTCACACCTATGAAATTCAACTACGATAGGGAAAGCTGTAAATCAATCAAATCCTACAGTAATAATTTAGGAAGAAAATGATAATCATTCTGAGGAAGAAAAAACTCAAACCAACCCTGCAGAAGAAGAGACTTCCCCTCCTATTGCAATCACTTCTCAGTCTGTACGAGTACCTCAACAAGTTAATCTTCCACCCTACCCCGAAAGACTATTAGTGAAGAAACCTGACCCACCCTTGCACAAAGATATAGAGGATGAATTATGAAATATATGTATAAAAATACCTCTGCTGCAAGCCATTAAGGATATCCCCATATATGCCAAAATCGTAAGGGATATTTGCCTTAAGAAACCAGGAAGAAAGAAGAAGGAACCTCCCCTTTTTCAGGTGGTGGGGCAATTATCTGAATTTATTTTTGAAATGCCATACAAATATAATGACCCTGGGAACCCAATAGCCACTGTTGAAATTAATGACATTTCTTTATCAAACACACTCATTGATTTGGGTGAAACAATTAATGTAATGCCTTTTGACACTATGCAAAAGCTCCAAATCAACCAGTTAAGACCAACCCAAACCATGATAGAGTTGGCAGATCAGTCAGTCATTATCCCTGCCAAAAGTCTAGATGATGTCACAGTCACTCTAGCTTCTTGGAAATATCCAGTAGACTTTTTAGTCATCTATTCTAAATCATCTTCCAAACCAAGACACCCTTTGGTTCTTGGCCGTCCTTGGCTGGCCACAACAGATGCCTTTATCAGTTGTCGGTCTGGTAAGATGACTATATCCAATGGCACACATAGCCAAAAGCTTGTCCTCTTTCTTCCTGCCCAACCGACACAGGAGATACCTGTCTGGTTAGAAAACCCTTATGAAGAAGAAGATTGCATCAGACCCCTGTTAACACTTGAACAGGTAAAAGGAATGCAAGAACAATCAAATGAACAAGTCTTAAGATTATTTTTGGCTGATACAAATTGTATTGAATATCCAAGGTCTTTTGTAGAGTTGTCACACATTTTCAGTTCCGAATTTTAACAAAGTTGGCACCCTGATATCACTCAATTATATACTTTATCACCAGCTCCCTCAGAGAAGGAAGAAAGTACTGAACTTGTTGAGATTAGCCCAGGAAAACCCTTGTATATCAACTCTAGTTTGGAACCAGAACAAAAGACACAAGTAATTGAAATGCTCCAAAGACAATTTGATGCCTTTGCATGGGATTATGCAGACATGAAAGGAATTCACCCTGACACATGCACACATCATATCTACACTAATGACCAAATCAGACCACTTAGACAACCTCAACGAAGGATGAATCCATCCCTTAAAGATATTGTAAAAGAGGAATTGCAAAAACTCCTTCAAGTCAATCTCATATACCCCATTTCAGATAGTCAATGGGTGTCTCCACTTGTCATTCCCAAGAAAAATGGTAAGTCGAGAATATGTGTAGACTTCAAGGAGTTGAACAAAGCCACCCATAAGGATTATTTTCCCTTACCATTTATTGATCAGGTTTTGGATACCCTGTCCGAAAAGAAGTATTTTTCGTTCCTAGATGGGTTTAGTGGTTATAACCAAATACAAATAGCACCCAAAGACCACTTTCACCTGCCCATGGGGAACCTATGCTTATACGGTTCTTCCTTTTGGACTTTGCAATGCCCAAACCACTTTTCAAAGGGCTGTCCTAGCCATTTTCTCTGATTTGACCAATGATTGCGTGGAAGTCTACATGGATGACTTTACAGTCCATGGAAAAGACTTCCAGGAAGCTTTGGCCAGTCTAGAAAAAGTCTTGATTAGATGTAAGGAAACTAATCTTTCTGTAAGTAATGAAAAGTCAAAGATGATGCTCATTGAAGGTATTGTTTTGGGACATCACATCTCTGGTTCTGGAATGAGAGTTGATCTGACAAAGATTCATATTATCACACAAATCAAAATACCTTCATCACAAAAGGAAGTTCGTAGCTTTTTAGGGCATGCTGGCTACTATAGAAGATTCATTCTGAATTTTACAAGCCTAGCTACCCCTTAATTCAAGTTATTATCTAAAAAAGCCGAATTTAAGTGGGATGATGAATGCCAAATATATTTTGAGATTCTAAAACAGAAGTTGTCAACTACCCCTGTATTAAGAGGACTAAATTGGTCCCTTCCTTTTCATATCTATACCGATGTCTCAGACATAGCTCTTGGGGCAATTCTTGGACAAAGGGAAAATCAAATGCCTTATGCTATTTACTTTGTCAGTAAAAATCTGTCTCCAGCTGAAGTTAATTATATGGTCACAGAAAAAGAATTACTAGCCGTGGTCCATGCTATCAATAATTTTAGACACTATATTACAGGATATCAAGCTTTTGTACACACTGATCATTCAACCATCAAATTCTTAATGAACAAACCCGTAACAAATCCTAGAGTTACAAGATGGCTGTTATTATTACAAGAGTTCAATATCAACATTATTGATAGACTTGGTAATGATAATCTTATGGATGCTTTCTTATCTAGAATGATTCATCTGGGAGATAACGCACCAGTAGAAGATAACTTTCCTGATGAAAATTTGTTTGCTATTTCTACATTCACTCCTTGGTATGCAGATGTAGCTAACTATCTTATGACATGGAAGATGCCTTAGAAATTGTCTCCTAGAGAAAAACATAAAGTAATTCAGCTAAGTGCAAACTACATGTGGCACGATGATTGTCTCTACAAAACAGGACCGGATTTGGTGATCAGGAGATGTGTAAGGGAAGATGAAATTCATGATATTTTGCAAGCTTGCCATGATGGTCCTTGTGGAGGACACTTCGCAGACAAGAGAACTGCTTATAAAGTTCTGCAATCTAGTTATTATTGGCCTCATATTTTCAAAGATGCTAAAACCTATGTATCCAATTGTGATGAATGCCAATGAATGGGTAAGCCTATTGCACGAGACCAAATGCCACTTCAAGCCCAAGTAGTCATTGAGCCTTTCGAGAAATGGGCATTAGATTTTGTAGGGGCCCATTAACCCTGTATCTAAAAAGAAAAAGTACATAGTTGTATGTACTGTCTATGTGACTAAATTGGTTGAAGCAAAAGCTTTACCAGCTGCAAGTGAACAATCAGTGGTAAATTTTCTTTTTAATGACATCTTTACTAGATTTGGTGTACCACGAGAAATTGTGACTGATCAGGGAACTCAATTTACCTCTAATCTAGTCAAAGCTGTTACAGAACAATACCAAATTAAACACAAGAAATCTACACCCTACCATCCACAGGAAAATGGACAAGTAGAATCTACCAACCAAGTTATTGAGTCCATTATTACCAAAATAGTACAACTACACCACAAGGACTAGGCTGACAGATTACTAGAAGCCTTATGGGCTTATAGAATCACCTGGAGGAATACAACAGGACATACACCCTACGAGTTGGTGTATGGGAAGCAGGTACTTCTCCCCATAGAATTCCAGATCAAAACCTTCAGGGCTGCTGTACAAGTTGGCATGAACTTGGATGAAGCCCAACAACAAAGACTCTTGCAGCTTAATGAGTTGGACGAAATCAAGCAGGAATCACTTCAAAGAACCACCCTCATTCAAGAGCAGAGAACAAAATGGCACGACAAGTATCTCAAAAAGAAAAATTTTCAACAAGGAGATTGAGCCCTGTTGTATGATAGCAGATTCAAAAACTTCAAAGGTAAGTTAACTACTTGTTGGATGGGACCTTACAAAATTGACACTATCTATGATAATGGTTCAATTGGGATAAAAACAATTGACGAACAACAGGCACCACTACTTGTGAATGGTCACCAGTTGAGAATTTATAACAAACCCCTATCAAAAGAGGATTTTTTGACTCGTATACTACATAATTCAGATATGTAGGTGATCAGTAAGGAAGGAGGCCTTCCTACTGATCTACATTGATTGTTTGGTTTATTTAAAAAAATAAAAAATAAAATTGTACATAGGTGTGGATTGTGTTTTGTTAATAAGCTGAAGGTAACAAGGGATTCTTACCTCCTTTTGTTTTACTTTCACATTTAATCTTTGAATGTAGATTTCTATAATTTATTTGATCCTTCAAGAACTTGCTAAACATCAGTTTGTAGGCATCAACAATACTCTGTTCTGCTCCGGTACCAACAATCCTGTGCTGGTCCGGTACCAGAAGTCTGTTCTTATACGGTACTACCAGGACACATCACCTAATTGACAAGGAATGCTACGCATATTTCAAAATCTTATGTGAATTAATATGAAGTATGAAGCCATGTAGCAACCACTTAAGATGGAACCAAGAAGCCGAATGCAACATCAAGTGGCAACCCTTATGAAGCAATAATTTCTTTGGTTTTGTTGTCGACTAAAGGGAAGTATCTTTAATTTCTTTTGGTTTTGTTGCTAAAAGGAAGAATTTTTAATTTCTTTCGGTTCTGTTGCTTGAAAAAGAAGACATAATATTTACCTATGATTGTTAAAAGAACCATGCTTAATCTGCTTCAAAGTCTAGAGGTTGCCTTTATCCAATATTTCAGCATGATTAAAGGGATAAAAACTATATTAGCCTACAAGTAACTATCTCACCATAACTAGACTTCAATAGTATTCATTGGATTATCTTTTTTAAAGAGTAACATATGAGTATATGAACACTCTTTGTCAAGGGCACACTAGGAATTTTTTTATGGAAAATGATGTATCAGTACCCTAAGGTAACTTTAGGTCATTCTCTTATGGACAAACTCAGACAAAATTATACATCTGGATCCAATGTGCAATACAAAAGTTTATTTTTCCTTTAGAAAAATCTTTAAAGACATCCAAATAAGAGAATACACCTTCCAACCCAATACCATCCCAGCTTGTAAAAAGGTTTTCAGATGAGCCTCCCCTGTCACCATGCAAAAGCACTCTTTAATAAAAATCAAAATAGGTGACTATGGACAAGAATCCTATGATGGAAAAAGGGTTTAAGAGACTAACCTGCCGGGATACTGTACAGGTCTGCTGGCAGCAGGTACCCGTCTGTGGTATTACTAGGAAAATCCATCAGGGTACTGAACAAGCTTGTTGGCAATGGGGCATTCTACCTGGGGAAGGGATGTCTCTCACTAATTATCACAACTATCCCATCGGAGTACTGAACATGCTTGCTGGCAGTGGGTTCTAGCTGATAAATGTCTCATCTATACTTGTCTGATTGAAAAATCCACTTTTGTCATCTAAAAAATGAACACTACAAGCAAAGCTCATTGTTAACATTTATGAGATACAACTCCAGATTAATAAACAAAGATAATTATTACAAGCAAATATCCATTTGAGAATTACCCTAAGTCAACCTTACCGGTCTGACATCTAAAGCCTACATTACCTAAGAAGGAAACTTCTTAAGAGTGGATCCCTAACTAGGGAGTCTAATCTACTTATACTATGAAATTTATCCATAACATCTAATGATAGTAAATCTCTGAAACAAGTTAGGTTGGATCTGTTCTTCTGGCAAAAATATAAAAACCTCCCTGTTTTCACTGCTGAATGTTGCCCTTGTTAATAAGTCATCAAAAGAAAGATAATTTCAATTGTTCTAGGCATGTGATCATATGCTAGGTGATAAATGTACTTTTGGAATTTGATTTGGTTTCCTTTCTCTTATCATCTTTTCTCCATTATGATACAGAGTGTTGAATCTTTTTGCATAAGAATATGCAACATCCTTGGCATGGGGGAGGGTTAAAGAGATTCTTCAGAACTCTTTTTCAGACTCACATCTCATCTTCAGAAACCAACATGATCACCCTACAACCCTGCAAAACCAGACACAAAATAAGATAAGCACAGAATAAAGAAGTTTCATGAAGTACAAGAAATTCCAGTACCAAGCTTCCAGAAAACTCCATCCTAAAAAGATGAACTCTAACAATCTACAAGCTTCAAATACAAAGGCAGTCACATATGCTATGAATATTGATCATACAATGGTAAAATCAAAGGTAACATGGTATTATTTATTTTCCTTTGCTTATAAAACTACAATAGGTATGAAAATGTATACTAGATCTTATGACCTTAGTGTTAAAACCATGCACCTAACTTTCACTCCCTCATACCCATATGCCTAACCTTAATCAATCCTCTCATCACATAAGTGCTTGAAAATGATTGAGGGCAAAATCACATCAAAAGTGTGAATATGAAGCATGTCTAATAATGATGAGCCACGAACGTGCTTCATCCTTAAACAAATCATGAAATTATTTTGTGTCATGAGCCATGATTCAACATAAATTCACCACTCATAGGTCCAATCACCTATCCCAAACAACAATGATGCTTCAACACCCAATGTTCCGTCCCCATCATTACGCTAATGGGCAGAAATGAAATGACTTATCTGGGTGGCGAAGCCATCTAGATGAGCCTCATCTTGTCTTAATTTTCCTTTGCGACACCTTTTCTTAAACTCACCATCCGAATTAGCGACGCCATCACCATAGTTGTTTTTCCATTACCAACTTTTCTCCAGTTCCGAGCCTACTCCTCCCTGCGATCTCCGGTACCAAACCCTTACCCTTATCAGCTGACTAAATCCTTGTGCTACAACCCGATTGTTTTTCTCACAGTTTATAAAGATGGCTGTAAGTAGACATGAACCAGTCTTCCAAATTTATAGAGAGACCGAGGAATTCCAACTGTGTAGAGAGAAATATGCTAAAGCGGGATGGAAGCCATTTTTGGAGAAATTCACAGGCTAGCATGAGAAGGTATCTCACGCATTTATTCAGGGTTACGATGGAGAGATTGCGCACATAGGCAATCTGCAGCTAACAATCAATGAAGCAACCTTAAGTGAAGTCATGAGATTACCTAACAGAGGAGCCAAGTATTTCAAAGGAGTAGGAATCAACAAGGAAATGTGCTAATGATTTTTGAAAGAAGACCATCAACACTCTGATTGGAAAAAGTGGATTCCTAGGAACTATATCAAGGAAGAATATCATCCAATGCTTGCTAGTCTTCAACGATTCCTCACTTGTGAGGGCAGGTATGCTGTAAACTTCATATATCATCTTAGGCTTCTATTGCACTTTGAAGGAGGCCCTGAAATTGATTTTCCATATTTTTTATGGATGAGTCTGAACAAGATGGTAAGAGGTGTCAAATCCCTATCCAAAACTGAGAAGACTAGCATTTACCATCAAGGTCTTATTAAGATGTTAGTTTTACATGAAATCAGGAAGAAAATGATTAGCTGGAAAATCCTCATCACTCAACACCTTCCCACAGAAAACAAACCTGTAGAGGAAGCCCAGCTTGCTCCAGAGAAAGATAAGGAACCTCAAAATAAAAAGGGAAAGAAAGATAAGGTAACTCCATCATCATCTAGAACAGTGAGCCAAAATGAAAAAGCTAGTAAACAAGCAGGGCCCTCTTCCACAGTCAATAAGACTTTTAAAAGTCAAGAATCAAAAGGTAAAACCAAATTAGTAGAGGAGACTTCAACAATAACACTTGAGGAGAAGGGTCATAAGACAAAAACTGTGAGGAAAGGGAAGAATAGCTCAGAAAATAAAAGTGAACAATCTATAGAACAATCCCCTGTAACCATTCCACAAATAGAAAAGAAGAAAATGAAGCCTGTGAGCACCCCTGATCTAGTACCCCCTTGTAAAAGAACCACAAGGATCATGGCAAAGAAAGGAAAAGAAGTTGTCAGTCCTCATATACATGAAGATCCAATAGATCTTACCTCCCCTTCTAAAGACCTATTAGTCCAGGATGACATCCCTAGTTTGACTGAGGAACAAGTCACTATTACTTTATGTGGGATGAGGGAGGGAGTGGAGGAAAGAGAATACATCCAGCCAGAAACAATGGAGTTAACCAGAACCTTAACAAAAGCACAGATGAAGAAAAAGATTGGGGAGCTGCAAAAACAAAACCAGGAACTCAAACAAGAAGTGAAGGAA
The DNA here is from genome assembly GCA_009831015.1 of Picea engelmannii. Classification (NCBI taxonomy): domain Eukaryota; kingdom Viridiplantae; phylum Streptophyta; class Pinopsida; order Pinales; family Pinaceae; genus Picea; species Picea engelmannii. The sequence continues at coordinate 171,252 of ML776671.1, read as the reverse complement.
TACCAACTATTGGACAGGTTTTTAAAAAAGGAAAACGATCAACTGAAGGAAACCAACCAACAACTTCAAGATGACCATGAAGAGACTTCTAATAAGCTCAAGAAGGTACTAAGACTCTTACAATAAATTAGGGTCATAAAAAGAGAGATGAAAGCAGAAGCCTTAGCCATCAACATCATTGATCCATAGAAGTAAAGAATGGAGTCTCAAATTTTGAAATTTTTTGGGTTTGTTTTAGTTGCATGAGGACATGTAATGGTTTTGGCATGGGGGAATGTTGAGCCTCTAAATTGACATCCCCACTACCCTATTATACTCCTCAGCTATACCTTTTTGGCTTACCTAAGCTTGGATAAATGACAAAGAACACTACCATTAGCCATTGATAAGGTCATAAGGTAAAGTATAATTAATTCATGCATTTTTGTGGTTTATTGAGCTAGGAGACTAAATGTTTCATATACTAAAATTTTAATTTTCCATGTATACCCTTTGACCTCTAGATGAGTCCAGCCTTTCTGTACCAGCTCAACCATCCGGTACTTATGCGCCATATTGCCACTGTCTGAATCCGATACCAAGCACACCTTCCATTCAGATCCGGTACCGAATCTCACCTGTCGCGATCCAGTACCAACGACCGCAGATTGTCGCGATCCAGTACCAACCGCTTGTGCATTGTTCGGATCCGGTACCATTTTCCGAATCTCACCTGTCACGATCTGATACCAATATAGGAAGCATAATATACCAATTTTAGCTCCAGATCGTACTAAAGATAATTGTTGGATGTTTGCTGAATCATTAAAGCTCTAGCAAGGTTATGATAAGCTTGTTTGCTTATTGCTTCATCCTCATACACTTCGTGTCATGAGGATGAAGCTTAAAATATGTAACCGAATATATAAATTTGACAATTGACTGATTTGCTAAAGATTTCATCTCCTCGTGTTTCACGACTAAGATTGTTTAAATAGTCATGGCAAGGATGGTGAAAGTAGTAGAGAGTTAGTATAATACAACATGTGAAGCAACGTTACATATTGTAGAACATATTCCGAGTTGAAGTTTAATAGAAGGATGTCATTTATTTCTAGGTCTTGATCATTTATGAATGAATGCGAGTTGAATTCTATGTTTGAAATTTAAGTAAGAGGAATGTGTGGATTGAAAGAAAGCTCACTATAGACTCCAGTCGCTGACCTGTTGAAGCGGAAAGGGCCCACCGCCCAACAAAGGTCAACATCCTTATAGATTAATGTTAGTAGTTGATTTCAATAGTATAGATGTTAGATTAGTTGAATCTTAATTCTTTCAGATGATAGCAATATAGTTTAGACTAAGATTTCGATTATACGATTGTTTGGAGATCTTTACTTACTCTATTTTTCATATGTCACGTTTTTGTTTTTATGAATTTGATTTTGTTTCATGGACATAAATGTTGGTAGCAATAGTCAGACATATTTGAAGGAGAACTAGTGAAGTTTACACCAACACATTGTGAACCACAACATACTCAGTATAATGACTATTGAACTACCCATGCTATGTCTTGATGATTGATGTGTGATTTCCCTTTCAGAAGTGTGATTGCATAGTTAGTTTTCTGGGTCAGATAGCAGAGTTGATCTGTCAAAGAACCCCATCTCATATTTGCATGTGCCATAATGGAGTAGATAGCCCCTCTGTGAAAGACAACCAAAGTGTGTTTTGATTTGCTAGTTTTTTTGTTTTCAGCATGCATAATCTAGAATAGTTCTATACTCATGACATTAGAATTACCTTCTTACTGGTGTCTTGCAACTCTGTTGATTACGAATCCCAGATTGATAATTAATGAGTGCATTATACTAAACATATAAGTAGCACACCACATACCAACTTACATTGGGGTTACCAACCTGCGTTGGGGTAGCATACCAGTGTGCGTTGGGGTAGCGTACCAACCTATGTTGGGGTTACCAAGCTACATTGGGGTAGCGTACCAGCCTACATCGGGGTTACCAACCTACGCTAGGGTAGCGTACCAACCTACGTTGGGGTAGCTCATCACTTCCCTCTACTGGGGATCACATCACCTCCCTCTACTAGGGATCACTTCCCACTTTTGGGGAACACATCATTTTCCGCTTCTGGGGAAGTCTTTCTAGATCACTCCAAGCTTGACTCTAAAAAAATCGAACTTGACTCTGGAAAGGGGCTTCGTCAACACATCTACTACCTATTCGTCGGTGGAAATATACTAGAGATTTACTGCTCCCTTCTGAATCATCTCAGGGATATAATGGTACTTGATCTTTATATGCTTGGACTTGTCATGAATCTCAGGGTTCACTGACAACTTTTATGGAACTTTGGTTGTCATACAAGTTTCCTCCAACTCGAGATCAATCAATTTCTGTAATCAACTTTCGAAGCCACATTACTTCGCTACAAGCTGACCATGCTTCCACATACTATGTCTCCGTGGAACTAAGTGCCATATAGGTTTTCTTCTCATCGATTCACAAGATCATAGTCGATCCCATACTAAAGAAATATCCAGATGTACTTTTCCAGTCTGTGACACTACTTGCCTAATATGAATCTGCAATCTTATCTCACACTTTGAGATACATCTGGGTCCATAATCGATTGTACCATTTAGGTACCTTATCACATGTTTTTCCATAGTGAGGTGAACATGGATTTAACCGCAAACCATATATATTTTCTCGTGTTCTTCAAATATTTCAACGAACCATTTTTTCACATCACATTGTACCAAACTGGTACACTTGCTCAGCTGCAACTCAATCTGCACAATCATGTGCTAGCTCTATGTTCTTTCTACAAAGCACTATCTATCTCACTGCCTTAGAGTATGTCCTCTACTCTCTCTGCAATTGTTCCTTCTAGAACTAGGACTCTGCACCTACATCTGCTCTTTCTGAAGCTGAGAATGACTGCTCCATTCTCACTGTAGCTATTGAACTCCGAGAGTAGCTAATCTATTCTATCATGGAAACATCTTCATCTGAAACTGAGAGTGTCTCACTAACTGATACTGAGGGTAACTTATCCTCTTTCTTTGGAGGTAACTCAATCTTCTATTGTAGTCATGTCTCCATGACCCGACTCATGTATTGCACCAACTGACACTCAATATAACTCACTCTCAAATACAAGGATTGTCAGACCTTCTCCCTCTGAATCTCATACTGTGTCGGCTTCTTTTAATGAATCTATATATACTTCTTCTAATTACGACAGCAAGTGTCTCGTCATAGTCTTCTCCCTCTTGCTAGGAGAATTCTTTGGACACAAATCAGGCTTTGTACATCTTTATATTGTTATATGCAACATGCTTGATCTGCTAGATCAATCTTGGAAGTCATCACTGACTTCCCTTCTAATCTCAAGGAAAAATCTATATCCTAATCCTTCTGACTGGCTTCCTCCTCTATCACCGAAACAAGGGAATCTTCCTGAGAGATTTCACATCTCCTAGAAGTCTTTGAGGCTACGGTCTAGTCTTCTCAACTCATGGAATTTTTCTGTCAGTCCTGGAAGATGTCTCTTTTTCCCATCTGATCCTCTATGAGATCAGGCTCACAGTGAGTCTCCATGCTCCCTTTGAAGTTTGAATCCCTCTGAGTCTATATAATATTTGGAGCCATATGCTCCCTCTGATATGGCTCATCAATGCTATATGGCTTTGCATCCTGCAAAGTGTCATGGGACCATTCTGGTCTCTTCCTGGTTACTACATTGATTCTGGGTAGGCCCTTTTGGCTCTACTAACTCTTCTTGATGATCTGAAGAGTGATCAACTGCACTAGAGGGATTTGTTCTGTCATCTTTGGAGCCTTCTTCTCCTCATGATATGTCTCCATATGAGATGTTTTGTATCTAGAAAAAGGTAGCTTCTTCTTCTTCTTCGGTACATGGATGTATATGGTCATGTATACAACTTGGATAGTCTGCTCCATGTATCATCTAATATGTTGCCTCCTGCAACCATTACTATAGCTCCCTCAGGGTTATCACCTGTGACCTTCCTGGAATACGAACAATAAGGGAGAAATAGTAGACAAGAATAATACTCTTTATCATAAAAACAATAGTGAGAACATAAAGTTCTTTAGGATTCATCGCATAAGTTTTTGAATCTGAAAGAACTTTCTGATCAAAACAATGGTCGCAAAAGTCTTAGAACAGAAATAGTGAGAACAATCGTCACAGTAGCTCCTTCAGAGCTATCACTTGTGACCTACCTGAAACAAGGGTCAAAAGTAAGAAGTACAATAATAAGAAATGAGAACAACACTCTTCTAGTGTTGTGATCAATCATTCCTCCATGGTAACCTGTAAACAAAACAAGAAGTTTCTCCTATAGGAGATGTTAGTTATATCTAGTAAATGATTACAATAAGCATTTATCTCAATAGTGTTCACATGCTACCAAGTATTCAATAATAAAACTTTTCAAAGATTTCTATCACAACTATAGTGTTTACTTGTAATGTGGCAATTATCAAACTTGATATGTGAAAATTTGAATCTTATCAACTTAATCAATCAAACCTGGAACCTGGAGTTTTGTCCTCAAGAATGAGTGCTGTTGTTTTTCTTCTGAGTCTCCTTTGCTCAAGATGACAAGTATTTTCTTCAACCTGTTCTCTATACTAAGATAATATGCTTTCTTGACAGAAATCTGAGTTAGAGAATAAACTCTATAATCTCAGCCTTAATCAATATAATACTTTGACTTTAGTTTTGACTAATGGTTAGTAATATAGTCATAACTTCAACAGATCAAAATACAACCTACATGATCATAAGATCACAATAATGCCATAACAAATAAAGGCATATCAAATTAATTAAACATGGGGTGCATTGTTCCTCTGAACGTGTTAGATCTAAGATCCTTCTGGATCTACGATTGTTGTTTAGACAAAAGATCCTTTCTCATGCAAATACCCTTTTAGAATAATGCTACAGTTTAAACATATGTAAGGACATATCTCTGACATTATCGATAGGTAGTGACACCATCCGACAGTAGCGGAAAGCAATAACAAACCTTTAAAACTTCAAAGGTGCTACAACTTGTAATCTAAGGTAGCTGGAGATTTGCTAGGGTAAGGTGCACTAGGAAAACAAAAATCCATCCCAACACTTCACGAAAACCTTCACTGCAACTAGTGTTGGCACTGCAACTGGCATGAAGGAACCGACACGACGGAACTGGCATTGCAACTGCAATTGATACTGCAACTGGAACTACAACTGCAACTGGTACTTCAACTGCAATTGCAATTGATACTGCAATTGCAACTTCAAATTAGGGTTTTATGAGGAAACCCTAATTTCTCAAACTTCAAATTTCAGAATTTTGATCTAGGGACTAGATGCGCCCTCCTAGGGTGAGCTCCTAGGTGATCCTAGTTTCATTAACATCCTCCAACAAAGTTAAAAACGTCACTCTTAGGGTTTATGCAAAAATCCTAATTCTGCAGCCACTACAACACTAGGAACTGAATTTTGGAGAGGGTGTGCTGAGGCTAGCCACTTCTTTATAAATTGTGAGTTGGTCTCTTTCAGGCTTGCTCTAATATTATTGTTATTTTACTTATGAAGCTACCAATTACGGTTCTTCTTTATTATTACAATCATTTAGCACATTATCTACATATATAAGATCACTGAAAGAGAGGCAATCATAGAAACAAGAGAGACACAAAGATTATCCTAGGAAACCCTCTAAGGGAAGAAAACCCAACAAACTTCCTCAATACATATTAGCCAACCAAGAACAATGCTTCTCTCCAAGAGAGAAATAACAAGGCAAAATATCCTTCTCTACTCCTTCACTAGGAAAGAGTAGTGCACCACTTAACCAAGAAATACCAAGAGATAGACCAAAACCCTCCTTGACGTCATACCTAGCTGCAATAACTTCTACTCCAATACTTGCACATTTCTCCTCTTATTGCAGAGCTCATGTGTGTATATGCAAGCAAGGCACTAGCCTCTCTTATAAATAGTAGTCTGGCCTCCCTAAATTATGTTTGGGCCGACCTGTCATTTTACCCTCTTAAATTACATTTATTTGTTAAGTCACAATAGGGTTGACTTTTACAAAGACACACTAGGGTCATCTTAATAAATATAATATAATAACATTCTTTAAGGTTTGTCTTGGTCAAATATAATAAGGATATCTTTCGAAGCTACTCAATCTTCAACACATACTTGAGGGGATATGAAAAATATATGGTTTATGGTATCAAAGACATTCATTTGATTAGGTTCCCCATTATTCATTAGGCATTCATGTTCCCAATGTGCATTGTCATAAGGTAAGCACCAAGGAGTCTCATCTACATTGGTTGTTGGGGATAAAGTGTTGGGAACCTTTTGTTCATTAGGAGCTCTAGGTCTCCATGCTTGGCTAGGCTTTTGAGTTTTCCCCCTAAAAGGAGGCTTGGGGGCTTGTTGTTGTTCCCTTTCCAAATTATTGATCATGTTCATCATCAAGGTTTGGTTTTTGGAGAGGTCATTTACAAACTCTTCAAGTTGTTCCCATGGAGTGCTAACATATTGAGTGGGATTAATGTTGTGTACTATCCTTGGTTTTGTATCAACCTTGGCTCTCAGAGCATCGAGAGTTTCTACCTTGCATGATGAAATATTAGCCTCAATTTTTGCAGCCATCTCTTGGGCTTCTTGAGTGATCATTGGACCCTTATCTTTGAGAAAATACCCATAGTATCATAAGAAATCCTTGATGTAGAGGAAGAGAAGGTAATCTTTCCCAGGATGATTATTTCTAGGGATTTGTTGAAGTAACTTCTCAAAATTCACATCAAATTCTTTAACATTTTCATTTTCCAACTTCTTTATTTTAGTAAGTTGCATCAACAATAGGTTTGGATCCTCTTTAGTACTCGACCTTTTAATTAATGTTTCTTCAAGTTGATCCATAGTCTTGATACTCTTGTTAGGGAGACTTTCGTACCACCTCTTGGTAGCATTGGTAAGAGTGGCTAAGAAAAGTTTCATCACTAAATCCTCAACATCATCACTCATGGGCTTAAGTTGGAAGAAGGACCAAAAGTTACTCATATGTTCTTCAACAGTAACCCAAAAAATTGGGCAGCCATTTTTCATACTTAGGAGGCATCTTCCTAGGGTATCCTGTGATAACAGACATGTCCAAAGGCTTGAAGATGTTGGATTCCCATTGCTTTTGAGCCATTGTAGATAAAGGAAGGTTTCCACCAAACAAGGACTTTATTACAGGTGAGTAGTGAGGAACCCTTCTATTGTAGGCCTTAGGAGGGTTAGTATACGTCCTTGAACTTTGTGGAGTCGCCATATGATCACCCTTATATTATGAAAGGAAGGTGAGGGAGTCACCCTCATTGGACTCACCATGTAAACTTGAGAGATAAGTGCTTCGGGAGACAGTTTACCAAAGGTATGTCATTGTGGATGATGACTCGATCCTCCCTGACGACGACGTCAAAATGTTATTGTAGGATTTGTACTTGTGCAAAGCCTCACTACAAGTCCCCAAATCTTACGTAACAATGGAATAACTCACCACTATCACCTTAGTAGGAAATTCCCTCGTTTTAGTGATGGAAGAGGTCCATCACGAGGGAGGTTTCCCTGGTGACCTCAAGGGATAAAAGTAACAAGTATAGTAGCCAAGCCTAATGTCCCCTCTCTTGATCACCTAAATAAAGGTCTAGGTCAAGGTAAGAAAAGAGGTATGATTTTGTTTGTGTACTTGGCTAGAACAAGAACACTTTACAACATATATATGATTATTTTTAATTGCAAACATGCAATTAATACCTCTTAAAGACATTAGACAAGATAACTTGTAATGATTGTTATAAATTTGCAGTAGTAAACAATGATATAACAACAATAAATTATTTACGATAACATCAACAATTAGTGTTCACAAATGCAACAATTTACCATGAAAAACTTAGCATACATCCACTAGAATAATATCCAATTGTTTAATGGAATTTCTGAATGTGTTAGGCCACCTTTACAAGAGTGTATGTAACAAATAAGCGTGTTATTAGATGGTTGTCTTAAAATTTTGTAACAACAACAAATTATCCAATGAGTTTGCCAATGTTAGTGTTAGTTAGGTTAGTAGAATTCTTAAGATATTTAAGAGAAAGGGTTTGTTGATCAATTCGCCATGAGAAGGCTTTGAGACTAGTGTCTTTCAAGGGTTATAGAGTCTTATAACAACAAATGCAACTAGCCTTGGATTATGACCTATTTGAAACAAAGAGGTAGAATTCAAACTCTAAGGTACTATGACATTAGGGCCTTAGGGTTTGAATCTCGAGGAGAAGGATTTCTATGGTGCAAGCATATTTGGGCCCTAGAAACACTTTCTCCCTTCTTTTAGCTTCAACTAGGTCAAAATCAAAAGTCTAGGGCTAAAATCCTAAAGTGCTAGAACTTTAGGGATTTAGGAGTCTAACCCTAGCAATGATTCTTTTACAATTTTTGGACAAAAATTACCTTGTGAGAGGAATAAACACTTATGTTCCTCTATTAGGGTTTCACCAAGCAAGAATTCTAGCATGAAATAGAAAATTTACCATGAAACATTAATAACACAAGAATAAAATTGTAGAAAATTCACTTCACCAAGAAACCATGAGACAAAACCCTAATTGTAGAAATTTCCATCCAAAATCAGCGAAACCATCCACAAGAAACCTCTCCAAGCCAAGTGCATGAGTTTAGAAGTGCTAGTAACCCCAAAAGGGAGAAAAATTCAGAAGTATGTCTCACCAAGGTGAGAAGTGATGATCCCAAATGAAAATGAAGCTTGCCTTTCTTATATGAGGCAACCTCAACATAATTTTTCCACATAATTTGTCAACAATAAAATATATGTGGGGCCGACCCCTTAATTTTCCTCTAACAATATGCAAAAATAGAAAAATGCATAATGAAATCCTAAAAAGGGTGATGTCATGTGCTAGAAAAATGATGTCATGCTAGGAGAGGGTGTCTCCTTTCCTCCAAAGGCCAAGCGACATGATCCAAAAGTGAAAGAGTGTAAAGTGAGGTGTCTCCTCACCCAAATCGATGTCAATCATCTCCGATACCCATCCATCAAAACCCTACCCAAAGGATGACATCAAGGGCTAGGAGGTGACATCAAATGCCTCCAAAGGAAACACCCAAGGATAGAAGGGTTGCAAATGGGCATCGCCAAGTGATTTACAAACACATGTTACTGCAACTTCCTCCATCCTTTGTGCACAAAGCTTTGGGTTACCCTTCCCAGCTTGTGGGCCTTCCATCCCACATGTGTGGAATTATGACTAGAACTACTCAAACCAAGCCCATATGTCCATCATCCAAGGTCCTGAGAATGTGAGAGCCACTGTTTGAGGGTTATGAGTCATTGGATGACCCACTACTCTCCATCACATATTCCATAGTTCTGCAGTAAGGAACAATGTCCTAGGTACAAGTCCAAGACGCCCCTCAAGAACCATGTCAGGGGCATCCAAAACAAGCCAAAGTATAAGGTATGGTTAACCAAAGTTCATAAGAAACATTAGTCCTTAAAGTATATAAAGTAAGCTAAAACTTAAGATATACACCATTTGAGATAATTCACCTCAGTATCCCCTTCAAGCATCACACCAGCCCAGGACCCCATGTGAGTTACCAAGTTTAAGTATGGGAGGGTCTTCATCCAAACCTATTAGGTGTGCCACTTGGAAAGGGAATAAAATAACCCATGTAGAGGGATAGGTCCTACGAGTGACAAAGGAAAGTAAAAACCCACCAAGAGTGAGTTTTAAAATCATATGGATTAGGGCTTACTTCATGGCTCATGATGTCAAAAATCCATCACTACGAGCACCTTTGTGGAGGGTGCGATTGTTCTTGAGTTACCCAATATTTGCGTGCCACCTTTTTCCCAACCCTTTTTTTCCTTTTTCTAGTCCATGCTTTCATTTATAATTTTCAAATTTACGGGTCCCCTTTTATAGGTTTCCAAGATTTAACATTACTTTTTGGGACTGGGGCGAGCATTGAATGAGTAGAGCTCGAGTTGGACTAGCTTTTGGCAGTCCTGCTTTGCTATGTTCACTTTCTTTTCTAGCATCATTTCTTATTCTTTTATAGCACCTGCATAACAACCTTTGGGCCTTCAACCCCTCTTCTCATGAGAGAACAGATCATAGCCAAAGTTTAGTATAATATGAGAGGATTCAGGGTAAAAAGTGTCAAGTATGATCGGGAGTAGAACGTTACCCTTGAAAAGCCCCCCCAGTATTACCCCTTTTCCCTGGGAGGTGACAACACAAGACTAGGACACAAAAGCTGACCACCAAGGTGAAACAAGGAAACTGGCACAATTTCCCAAACTACTGATCCATTATCCAACTTCAACCAAATATCCTCATCCACATGCCCGAAAAATTAAGTACAACACTTTGCATGAAAGAAGGACTAACATACCTCATGGTGACAATACCTTACCATCTCCCATACTCTAGGTTGCTTGAATGTGTCGAGCCTTGGTTGATTCAACTAGGAGGAAAATCAGGGGGGTTGCTAGCCTACCATCTATGGACATGTTGATCATCATCATCATGGTGTAGATCATGTTCTCTAGTGTAGGCCTTGAGACATGATATCCTCCAGTTACCTCTNCGATAGGGTAAAGGTGCATGATTGGACCTATCCATCACTGCAACTAATAGAAGGATGCCAAGTGGAGGCATTTCAGTGGAGGTGGGACCCCTATCCCATGCACGAGTGGACTAGGCACCATGTGGTAGATTGTACAGGTGGGGTCTGAATTTAGTAAGTTTTTTATTATACATTGAAGTGTAAGGTAAGAGGGAAGAGAGAAGAAAAGAAGAAAGGGGAAAGAAGAGAGAGAGGAAGTGTGGAAGGAAGGATGATGAGGAAGGGTCAGGGTGGCTAGAGGGGTGACATGGCATGTCCTCGATGTGCCATGTGGACATGAGGTTCCAACTTAGTTTCCATGTCGACGAATGCCACATATGCAAATATTATCCTATGTTTAAAAAAAAAACAAAAAAATAAGTCTAGAGCCAGAATCTTATTTTGGCCATAATAGGAGCATAATAAACTAGATTGAGATGGAATTTTATGGGTATGTATGTAGTGATGAGGGATACACAAGTGTCCGTGAGGGTCACTAGCCATTTCTTCTTAAATTTTCTAGATAGTCCAAAATAATGGTTTTTAAAAATCCGGAACCTACTCAATGAATGGGGTCTAGATTAAGATGAAATTTTAATAGAGAGTTCAAAAAGAAAACATGAAAATACCCAATGAATGAATTGGATATATTTTAAAGGGTCTAGAATGGAGATGTTGAAACAAGCCAAAATCCATAAATTCCAATCCACTTTTTTGGATTTTTAGAAGAGGAAAAGGGATCCCACATGACAAAACTGAAATTTTTTATTTACTCAACATTTTATCTACTCATCAATATAGACAACTTTTATTTAGTGAATTTTTTTCAGAAGTGTACAGTTCGGGAGATAGCCAGTTTTGTTAAAAATTTGAAGTATGGAGAAATTGTAAAAATGACAAAGTTTCCAATTCCAAATCATTGTAAAATCTTACCAGAGAAACATATTGATAATTTAGTAATTGATGTGTGTTCACGATCATGAATTTTATTAGTTCCTAATAAAAAAAAATTCTTGGTTCTTGATGTATTTTTTTATACAATTGACAGAAGTTGGTCTCTTAGTCAAATTGCTCCAGAGGAAAAATTGCACAAATTAGGTGAAACTGTTTTTTTTTTTTTTCCAGGAAGCGATAAATTTCAGCTCATATATTAGATCAAGGCATAAGAATAGTCATTAGAAATTTTACTCAGAGGAGAATAATTTTGAAAGATTAGAATTTGGAGAAGTGTGATAAGAATCTTCATGAATTCAAAAGGACTTGTATCATTAATTGGCATTTTTTTATAATATACATAATTATAACAAAAATGATTGCTTGCACATTTTGCAGAATTATGTGTATGAACATATCAATTCAAGTTAAAAATTGCATATTAGATACATGGAGGATGCACAAAGAGACAATAGTCATGAGAGAGAAGCCAAATACCAAAATATCAGTTTGGGTAATGAGGAGAAAACATCTAATGAACATAGGAGCAGGGTGGAGCTAGCAAAATTGGTAGAGACTATGAAGAATTTGAGACTAGAAGTATAGAGTTATAGCGCTGACAATGATAAGATAATTAGAGATTAGGAGGAACAAAATCAAATAAATACTCAACTATTGCAAAGCCTAAACCAATTGCAAAGACAAGTGAAGAATGGATTAGACTCAAGAATTGAGGAAGAAGTCAAACCTAATGTAAGGAGAGATAACTACAAAGGATCCAATCACTCAACAAGTTCTAGAAGAACTCACATACATAATGTTGAATAAATTGTTGTCATTGGTGTCAAAGGTAAGTATGTGTTCAAATACAAATGTGATTTTAATAAATACAAAAGTGGAAAAGTTAAGTGGAAGTGGAGTTTACGAAAAAGTAGAGTAAACATGAAAGTGGATTAAAAAAAAGGTAAAAGTGAAAGTGGAGTTTACGTAAAAGTGGGTTAAACATGAAAATGGATTAAAAAAGGTAAATGTGAAACTGTACATGGTATTTGCACATGGATTTAAAACCCATGGTGGTATTTTATCCATGGTATGTTAAAAACTGAATTAAAAATAAAAAAGGGGGGAAATTAATTATTATTTAATAAAAGTTGTGTCTTTTCAAATGAACATGATTTTTTCATGTAAATATTATGGTAAAGTATAAATCGAGAAGAGGGTTATGAGAAAAAATGAGTGCAAGGGTGAAAATGTAATATTCCTATGCATATCATTTGAGGAGTGATGATTAAATATCATTCAAGGAGAGATGATCAAATATTAGCAAAGAGAAGATCTAGTATTCTAGCAAGCAAAACTTATAGAGGAAGATTTGATGCAGAAGTACAATAAGAAGCAAGATGATCTAGTGAAGGAAAATAGAAAGCAAAAGTAGCAAGCACAAAGTATATTTGGTGAAGACACAAACAACAGAGAGGATCGATGTCCCTTGTAGGTCAGTGCCTACAAATAACAGAGGGGATCAATGTCTCCTGTAGGTCAGTTCCTACAAATAGCAGATGGGATCAGTGTCTCCTGTAGGTCAGTGCCTACAAATAGTAGAGGGGATCGATGCCTCCAGTAGGTCAGTGCCTACAAACAATAGAGGGGATTGGTGTCTCCTATAGGTCGGTGTCTACAAATAGTAGTGGGGATTGGTGTCTCCAGTAGGTTGGTGCCTACAAACATTTAAACCGTAGGTTGATACTTACAAATTTATAAAAAAAAGTTTTTATGGTTTTCTTCCGAAAGGGTTTCCACGTTAAATATTGTATCTTCTTGTTGTTATATTTATGTGATTTCTTCATTGTGGTTTATGAATGTTCAAAATAAAAATATATTCTTATATCGATTCAACCCACCCTCTCAGTATAAGTATGTGCTCAACAATTGGTATCAGAGCAGGTTCCTTTGGAAATAGTCTAACCACTGGAAGGTAGATCTTGGGAGCACACATGGCCAATCAGGAAGGTTTCACTACAAACATGGATCCATTGTTTGATGGAACAAACTATTCCTTTTGGAGTATAAGGATGTGAACATATCTAATGGACCTTGTTTTTCATATTTGGAAATCAGTCCTGATTGGTTATACAACCCCAACAACTCCACCAACAGATACGACTGAGAAAAAGGCTAGTGAAAATGATGCAAAATCCATGAACGCCATCTTGTGCAGGCTGTCAGAATCAAAGTTTATCAAAGTAATGCATTGCAAATTAGTGAAAGAAATTTAGGATAAAATTAAAAACATTCATGAAGGAAATGAAAAGGTTAAGAAGGCTAAGCTCCAAACTCAGAGGACATTTCGAGAGTCTGAAGATGAAAGACGAAGAAAAAGTTGTAGCCTATCTCCTCCTTGTGGACAAAATTGTCAACACCGTCAGAGGACTTGGTGAAATGGTTGTAGAATCAATGATTGTGCAAAAGGTGTTTAGGTCACTCCCCTTAAGATTTGACGCAAAAGTTTCCGCCATTGAAGAAATAAAGAATCTTGATAAATTAACAATGGATGAATTGTATGGGATCCTCACTGCATATGAAATGAGGATTGAAAAGGAAAAACCATAAAAAATGGAAGCAACTTTCAAAGCCTCAAAGAAGATGAAGAACAAAGAGCACAAATCAAGCAATTGTTCCAACTGTGAATTAGACATAGAGTAAACAAATTTTGTGAGAAAACTCAAAAAGGGATCGGGAAAATACCAAAGTTAATTTTCCCTTTAAATGCTTTAATTGTGGAAAAGTAGGACATTTTGTTGCTAGGTGTCCATATGAGAAAAATGAAAGTAGAGATAATGAAGAAGACTATAATGTAAAGAGAAAACATTATCAACACAAAAATAGCCACGAACATAACAAGCATGAAAATAAGAAGAACTCTTATAAGCAGAAGAAGAACCTCTACTCAAAAGGGGTCAATGACTTGTTTGAAGAAAGCAATCAAATAAATTTTGGTAGTGATAGAGAAGAAAATCTCTTTACGGCAATCAAAACAAAGATTGATAAAGACAGATAAATGATAGATCAGAAGAAGAGGAAAACATTGAAACAAATGGAGAAGTGGATCTTGAAGAGGAACCCATCTACACGTTAAGTTAAATAAGAAAGCTAAGGAAAAAGAATTTGAAACAAAAAGAGAAATTGTAGAAATATGAAGAAGAAGTTCGTGATTCAATAGCCAAAATTTCACAAAGCCTTGAAGAATCAGAAAATATTATCATAAGCCTAAAAGTTCAATTATAAGAGGTAAGAAGGATAGAAGAAGTGGTGAGAGTTTAGTTGAAGGAAAAAGAAGAAAATTGCGAGAAGATAGAAGATTGTTGGAGAATAACCCTAACTTACATTAGTTTATACCTAGCTTAGACTCTTATATCTTGGTTAATACATTCATTTACACTTTATTTCATCTAATTTGGCCACATAGAGAAGAAGGGCACCTAATCCCTAGATTTTAGGGAAAACTGCTAATTTTAGATCAAGACTCAACTTCCGGTTCTTGATTTTCTCGATTTATTCTTGATTTTATTGATTTATTCATGATTTATTCCAACTCCCCCATGAAAAAGCTCATCTATTATTGGGGAATGCGCACCTCCTCTTTGAATGAGGATTTATTCCTTAATTAATGATTTTTGCCGTTACTATTATTAGTAACTACTATTTCGAGTCAGTTAAATGAGTTGGAACTGCTTCTCTTGTCAGTTAAGTGAGCTTAAGTGAGATAATGCGCATCACTTGACTCTTGTGTACATTAATGAGTATGTGACATGTATCTTTAGTGGTCTAGGTCGAACTATGTGGTCTCCCTTAGCTTATGACACATATTTTAGCTATTTCTAGCTTTTTTTGACTAGAATTTCTATGTTGGAAATTCTATATATTCACCTCCTCTTTTCTTTTTGAGGATGGTTGCTCATGTATATTCATTTTTGATTAATATAATTCTCTGATTTATGGAGCAAAAACTTTCTCTCATCTCTTGAATATCAACAAATTGCATGTGTTCAATTTAACTAGAATTCTAGATCTATCAGGGTTTCTGCAGGAATTCTACATGGTATTATAGCTAGATTGAATCTAGTGGATTGTACACGGTTTTATTTGCAGGTATAGATCATCAAGAGGCACATCAAGCAACAATGGATCATCTCTCTCAGCCCACAATACTCATTCTAAATCCTTTCAATTACTTCGAATGGAAGACAAAGATCTTTCCGCTCCTCCGAAGCAAAGGGCTTTACAGGGTAACAATGGGAACGGAGAAAGAACCGACTGCTGCAGCGGAGAAAATAAAGTATTTCAATAAATTAGATGAAGCAATTGGGCTGATATGCCTAACAGTTTCCATAGATCTCCTCTTTCATGTTAGTAGAGCCACTACTCCCGATGTGGTCTGGACCACATTGGAAGGACTATTTGGCAAGCAGGATGCAATGAGAGTGCATCAACTGGAGAATGAACTCATATCCCTAAGTCCAATTCATTTCAACAAACTGCAAGAATTCTTCACCAAGTTCAAATCCCTCCTCATTGAACTTAATGCATGTGGAGTCACGAAAGAGGAAGAACAACTCATCCTTTCAATTCTCTCGAAATTAGGTCATGAATATTCCGTATTTGTGTTGTCTTTTCAAGCATCTAAATTGACTCAGGAAAAATGGAAAATTCCTCCATTGAATGATTTCATTGCAGCATTGACTCAAGAGCAAGCTAAGTTAGTCCAAATGGGTGCCATCAAGCGTTCCAAGAACCAAGCACTTGCGGCTACTAATGCTCCAAAGAGCAGTGGAAAAGACAAGAAAAAAGGAACGGGTAAATTTTCTGAATCGAAGAAGGAGAGATCCGCACAATCTTCAGATAACTCTTCTGAGCCTAAGGGTAAGAAGAAGAAGGAAATAACACTTTGTAGCTACTATTCCAAAGGTTTTCATCCCAAATAAAATTGCATGAGGAAGACTATCGATGAGATGGCTAAGCAATTGCAACAACACAATCTCACGGTGCCTGAAAATGAAAAGATGATAATAGAACGGGAGGGAGAGCACGAGATGGTAATGCTTTAATGGCTGTTACATCCACTCCATCATCTTGGATCCTTGATTTAGGTGTATCGAACCATATGGCTACATCAAAAGATGAATTTTCCTCCATCGAAGAAAGCACCAGATCCCCAATTTACTTGGGAGATGCCACACCCGCAAAGGTGTGCAGAGAAGGAATTGTTGATCTTGAAGGGGGCTGCTTCACAAATGTGCTTCATGTTCCCTTGCTGTCCGCAAATCTTCTCTCGATATATCAGATCACTCATTCCGGCTCTGGAAGGAAGGTGGAGTTCACTCCGGACTCCGCAGTGATTACCGACATTTCCACAGGTTCACAGCTTGCACATGGAATTGCATATCACAGTTCTCGTTTGTATTTCTTCTCCCACTTTGTTCCTAAATCTATTAGCACTGTATTTCTATCACAATCTAATGATATTAGCAGGTTATGGCATGAAATATTTGACCATCTAAACTATAAGTACTTGCATCAACTCAACAAGAAAAACATGGTAGAAGGATTGCCATCTATTAAATTCACAAGCGGTGTATGTTAAGGATGCATTCTTGGAAAGCATCTAGAGAAAAAGTTTGACAAAGGGAAGGAACAGAGAGCTTCTTCACCTCTTGGGCTGATTCACAGTGACATCACGGGCCCATTCCCGCAGCCTTCAATCAGTAAGGCTTGATATGTACTCACCTTCATAGATGATTTCTCTCACTTTACTTGGGTATTTTTTTTGAAATTAAAATCAGAAGTATTTGAATGCCTTATAGAATTTAAAGCACTTGATGAGAATGAGTCTGGGTGTAAGATTAAGATACTCCATACTGATAATGGGGGGGGATTATGTCAACAAAGATGTGCAACAACTTTGTATTGATGCAGGTATACAACTACAACACACAGTTCCATATACACCACAATAGAATAGTGTTGCGGAGAGGAAAAATCGGTCCTTAAAAGAGATGGCCAATTGTATGCTACAGTCGAAATCATTAGCTCCCAAGCTATGGGATGAAGCTATTAATTGTGCAGCATACATTCAGAACCAAGTTCCTCACAAATCACTCAAAGGCACCACTCCTTTTGAATGTTGGACCGGTAAGAAACCGAAAGTGTCGCACTTTTGTATTTTTGGTTCACGAGCATGGGCTCACATTTCGACAGACAAGAGGAAGGCTTTGGAGCCTCAAAGTGTTGAATGCATATTTTTTGGATATCCTGAAGGTGTTAAAGGATATATATTGCTGGACTCTCACACTGAAAAGTTCATTCTAGCTTGAAGTGTGAAGTTTGAAGAAGAATCACTGCATGATTTTTCAGAAGACCCTGCCGAGGAACTGCTTGTTGTCACTGATGAGGAGTCAAAAAATTCTTCGAGCACTTCGAAGCAGCCATTAGAGTAGAATTTTGGATCTGATATAGAGGATGAAGAACAGGTCATGGCTCCTCCAACTTAGTTGCCAACTTGGGCAGAGAAAACCCTGCAAGACGCAGGTGAACTAGTCGGTGATCCTGCGGATACAAGAAGGACTAGATCATAGTGTTTTGGGGCTCCTCAAGCCCTGGCTGCCACATAACCATTGCTTCCCATACATTGCTATATGACACTTGGTTCAGATCCACAGTCACACTCTGAGGCTACTGGAAACCCATTCTGGGAGGCTTCCATGGATGAAGAGTACTCTGCTCTTATGGACAACAACACATGGGACTTGGTTCCACTTCCAAAAGGAAGAAAGCTTGTGATGGATATATCGAACAAAGATTGCTGCAGATGGTGAGATCAAAAAGTACAAAGCTCGACTTGTCGCAAAAGGATACTCACAGGTACATGGCATAGACTACATAGAGACATTTGCACCTGTTGCAAAAATGGACTCCATTCGACTAGTTTTGGCCATTGCCACTTCTCGCTGATGGGAAGTTCATCACATGCATTACATCCACGAGCTGATCCATGACAGAGTCATTTCACTACAATACTTCCCCACAGAGCAACAGGTTGCAGACATCTTCACCAAGTCCTTCACTGAAAATAAATTTTCAGAACTGAGAGCTATGCTTGGAATGGTGGAGACAACTGAGTAGGTCACTTTTGGCCACTCAACATTTTTTTCCTCTTTTTTTTGGGGGGGTGTTTCCCATGAGGTTTTCCCTCTTTCCTCTTTTCATGAGGAGTTATTTTATGTAATGAGTACCTAAAATGGCCAAGTTGCCAGGACTCAATTTTTTTTGTCATTACAGTTAGGCTTAAGGGGGGGTGTTGGAGAATAACCCTAGTTATATCTTTAGAATAACCCTAGAATAACATTAGTTTATACCTAGATTAGACTCCTATATCTTGGTTAATACATTCATTTACACTTTATTTCACCTAATTTGGCCACATAGAGAAGAAGGGTGCCTCATCCCTAGATTTTAGGGAAAACTGCTAATTTTATATCAAGACTTGACTCCCGGTTCGTGATTTTCTTGATTTTCTTGATTTATTCCAACTCCCCCATGCAAAAAATCATCTATTATTGGGGAATGTGCACCTCCTCTTTGAGTGAGAGATTTATTCCTTAATTAATGATTTTTTCCGTTACTATTATTAGTAACTACTATTTCGGGTCAGTTAAGTGAGTTGGAACTGCTTCTCTTGTTAGTTAAGTGAGCTTAAGTGAGATAATGTGCATCACTTGACTCTTGTGGACATTAATGAGTGTGTGACATGTATATTTAGTGGTCTAGGTCGAACTATGTGGTCTCCCTTAGCTTATGACACCTATTTTAGCTATTTCTTAGCTTTTTTTGACTAGAATTTCTATGTTGGAAATTCTATATATTCACCTCCTCTCTTCTTTTTGAGGATCGTTGCTCATGTATATTCATTTTTTATTAATATAATTCTCTGATTTATGGAGAAAAAACTTTCTCTCGTCTCTTGAATATCAACAAATTGCATGTATTCAATTTAATAGAATTCTAGATCTATCGGGGTTTCTGCAGGAATTCTACAAAGATGAACTTTTTTCCTTAAGAAAGGATTTGGAAAAGTCAATTGTTGAGTTGAAAAAAACATTGAAGTTTGAAAAGAATGCCAAAACCTTATATCATATCATCAATTGTCAAAGGTCACCATTTATTAAGACGAGTATTGGTTATGATAAGAGTCAGATGACCACCAAAGGAGATCTAGAAGCCACAGGGCCATCAAATAAAATAAATGAAGAAAAATCTGAAAGCTATGCCAATGTACTCAAAAGGTCCGTTGGTGATGAAGACAACAAGAAGAAATAAAATAATGTTTCGTAGAAAGTTGAAATTTCACCTAAGGGAAACAAGGACAGATTCAAAAGATCTTTCCCACCAAGGGGCGGCCTCACATGAACTGGTACCAAAATTATTTCTTTTGTTGTAACTATTTTGGTCATAAAACAATATATTGTAGAACACATAGAAGAAATAATAATTTATGGAACAAAGATATGAATGATTATGGATTCCCAAATAGAAGCTATAATTCATTTTCCCCTTTATTTGATTACAATGTTGTATGTTATAAATGCAAAAACTATGGGAACAAATCACATTTTTATAGAAGTAACCTTGTGCAAACTCTTAGACAAAACAAGGATGTGGATACCCTTGTCAAAGAAAAGAAAGAACTCATAGGAGTTTGGAAAAGGAAGTAGGAACACGAGATGCAGGAGGAGGAATCTATGCTTGTGCAAATTGCTCTTCATTCTCAAAACAAGGAAAACCAATGGTATGTTGACAATGGATGCTCAAGCCACATGATAGGTGACAAGGGAAAGTTTCTCTCTTTGAAAGAATTTAACGGAGAAGTGTGACATTTGGAAGTGATTCTACCACAGGGATAGCTGGAAAAGGTACTCTAAGTCGCAATAATGGAAATACTAAAACAAAAAATGCCTTATTGTTGATGGTTTGAAACACAATCTTCTCAGTGTTAATCAAATGTATGATCAAGGACAAAATCTCACATTTAATTCTCAAGGTTGTGAAATAAGGAAGGAAGGCTCAGGAAGATTAGTGGCAAGTGCATATAGAACATCAAATAATGTATATATCCTCAATGAGATCTAGGGAAAAAAGCGAGATATGGGACAAACAGTTGAAAGTTGGTTATGGCATAGAAGAATGGGTCGTATAAACTTTGATAATTTGGTAAAAATCAACACTAAATAAGTAGTGAGAGATATGGAAAAGATTGTAAACCTTCAAACAGTGTTTGTAAGCAATGTCAGGATGGAAAATAGACAAGAACCAACTTTAAATCAAGGGAATACTCAACAATGAAGCCATTGGAACTCGTTCATACAGATCTTTATGGACCTACAAGAACACAAAATTTACAAGGTGAAAATTACTTCATGTTGCTCATTGATGATTATTCTAGAATAACATGAGTTACATTCCTAAAAGAAAAATATGAAGCTTTTGAGAAGTTCAAAGCATTCAAATCCTTGGTTGAAAACGAAGTTGATTTGAAAATCAAGTGTTTGAGATCAAATAGAGGAGGTGAGTTTATCTCAAATGAGTTTGAAGAATTTTGTGAGACTCATGGGATAAAAAGACATTTCTCAGCCGCAAGAACTCCACAACATAATGGAGTGGTAGAAAGAAAAAAATGAAATGTGTAAGAGATGGAAATAACAATGTTGAATGTGTTAGAAAGTAATGGATGTGCTCGTTTAACCATAGACAATATAACAATATTGTCACCCAACCATAGGCCGAAGCCACCCTCGAGCACCTTAACCTTGACAAAGAATCATTCCGGAAGCAAACCCTAGGATAGATAGCCAAAAAAGACAACACATCTCTCTCTAGGGATAACACACCAAGAAAGAATAACTAGAAGAGGCCAAGCAGAAACTCCAAACCATAACCAAGAGAGAATCCCAGCCAAAACTCAAATCTGCTAGTTGCAACAGCTGCAACTGTAGCTCTTCTCCAAACTTGCACACCACTGCAGTTGTGAGGTGTGTGTACAAATGAGCTCAAGCACCCTTTATTTATAGTCCTCCAAGTCACTTAGCTGGGCCGACTTCTTCTCTTGGATACTAATAACTTAATATAAATCATTCTCTTGAGCTGACTTGTCTTCTAGGGTTCTTAATCAATTATTTAGGGTTTCTTCTTGCTTCCCAGAATATTCTATTCTCGTCAGGTTTACACGTGGAGGTAAATACCTCCCACAACTACCATAATATCAACACTCCCTCCTAGCTAGGGAGATATTGAAGGAAATGGTCTTGAGCACAGACATACCATTGAATTGGTAGCATCATCATAGCCACACATGCTATCTCATGATAAAATCATGAGCACCATCATCACTATCAGTGTCATCTGACAATATCAACTGCATCATCTCTCGAAACCATACTCCATCTGAGTAATCAGACATGATGCTGAATAAGTCACTCACTCCAAGGAGTGATACAAGCATCGTTCTTCTAGTATGGACATATGTCCTAGAAGAATAATTGTTCCAATAGATGCTGGAAGCCACACCATGGGCTACAAGGATTATTCTTCTAATCCATACATATGTCCTAGAAGAATAATTGTCTTGGACCATTTTCCACCTGGAGAATGTCAGTCCACCAACACACTGACTATCCATCTAGCTGATAGTCTTCATGACAATCATAACAATGTCATTCAATAGAACACAACTGTGTCTATCCATAGTAGTACACAACTACAACCCAGTGGTACACTACCACACCAAGTAGCACATAGCTACTTAATCAGTGACACATAGTCATAATCAGTGGAACACATCTGCCACAATAGCATACATCTACTGTCCAGAGACATAAAATCTCCATAGAAATCATATCATCTGATATGAACCTGCACAGAAAAACAATGTCATGATATAAACTAAATCATCTGGGCCATTCTTCCACTCACATCTGTGAGATCTGGAAGAGTATCTTCCCTCAGAGAGTAAAACATCAACGATGGGATTTCTGGACTATTCTTCTCAAGCAAGGAAGAATAATTGTCCTGATTTCTGAGCCTGGACCATTCACCTATCCGGGCCATTCTTCCGAGACTAAACAAAGTGCAACCTAGAGAGAGTGAGTTTGCCCTAGGGAATGCCTGTCCCTGATTGTTGAACTTGGACCATTCACCTATCTGGGCCATTCCTACGACACTAAACAAAGTGCAACCTGGAGAGAATGAATCTTCCCTAGGGAATGACTGTCCAGACCATTTCCTAAGGAAATGACTGTCCTGCACCAACCTCCAAAACGGGCCATTCTTCGAAACTGCTCACAATTGTGAGCTTCAAAAGAATGAATTTCCAACAAGGTAGACCATTCTTCTTGACCACTACTAAGAGTGACCGTCAAGAAGAAAGATTATCCTAGACCATTCCCCCACACTGGCCACAAGGGGAATCACTGTCTATGGTACATCAACAATCCATCAAACCATTTTCATTATGAAAATGACCATTCGATTTGGACCATTTTCCAAACTGGAAAATGCTTGTCCATCAGAAATCTCAAACCACTTTCCGAAGTGG
This sequence comes from Picea engelmannii, assembly GCA_009831015.1. Taxonomy (NCBI): domain Eukaryota; kingdom Viridiplantae; phylum Streptophyta; class Pinopsida; order Pinales; family Pinaceae; genus Picea; species Picea engelmannii. The sequence goes on along the minus strand of ML776671.1, from coordinate 147,944 downwards.
AAAGGAACTGCTCATCCTGGATCATTTTTCAAACTGAGAAAATGACTGTCCATAAATCAATAACACATTAGTTCTCCCTCCCAACTTGGGAGTCATCTCTTCCCTTTTCAATAAGGAATTCATCTCCATGAGCTCCAACTTGTTTCTTGAGTACGCAAACTCTTTCATCTTGGACAAAGGCTTTACCAAAATATCTGCTTATCTGCTCATTTGTGGAGATATATTGGAGAACCACTTCTCCTTTCTGGACCTCATCACGGAGAATGTAATGCTTGATCTCAATGTACTTTGGTCTTTTTGGAACACTGGTTTTCTCTGAAGGCTTCATATAGCTCTGATCATTAAAGTATATCATAGTTGGATTCAGTTCTTTTGTTTCCTGCTAGTTCATAACATCGTGGCAAAGCTCAAACTGGAACATATCCAAGTGGCACTTCTTCTATCATCATGAGAGCTTTTCATGGATGGGCAATCCATCATTCTGGAGTTCTGAGTAACCATTCTGATACAATATCTCTTTTATAGAAGGTTTTCACCACACTTCTGTTGTGCATTGAAGGCTCTCCACCAAGTTGTCTTCTTCCATCTGCATACACGAGTCTCTTTTTGGTATACCTCAAAACCTTAAGGTTGCTCTACATACACTTCTTTGTTCGATTACTCTGCTGATGAGAACAATCCTTACATTCATCCGATGTGAACTCCAACCCATGGATATTGCACAAGATATAATGTCTCAGATAGAGGTATGTCTGGAACAAGCTATCATCATAGTCCTCTCCCTCCATCTGGGAGAACCTTTAGTTTTGGATCTCACAATGCTTACATTTACTGTTCTTCATCACAACTTTCATTTCTTTTGCTTGATTTCTTCTAGAGGGTTTAGATAAAGCTGGTAGTCTTGTGATTCTCGATATCATGACCAATTGTTCTGGATTTTCTTTCTCTCTTGGAATCTTCATGTTCTTCTTCAGCTCTTGGGTCCATGGATTTTTCTATAGATTCCATGCCTTGAAGATTCCGACTTCTTCATTTCATCATAGGATCATGGATGTGGATGGACAACCAGAGATATTTTAAGGATTCTTTTCGAAGAAGGATTCTTCTAAAGTCACACTGAACATGTGATTCTTTTCGTGGTTTCTACCATGGATATATACTTCATCATCTTCAATGGATCATATAATTTAGGATTATATCCCTCCTAATCCTTGCTTCATGCATGAATGCATGCTTTTATTTTGGAAATATATAATTGACTCCCTCCATCTAACACAGTTCACGCTTCCGTCGACATCCTTATTTCCTTCTGTAAAGTGTCACAAGTCTTTTTCCAATTTCCTCTTGATTGTTGACTTCTTTCTATCTTTACTTCTTCTAGGTTTCTTCAAGATTAATTCTTATTTTGGCTTATCTTGCAGCTGTTACTTATGTAATAAATTCCACATGAATTGTTACTAGGGGTTGTGGATGTACTTCATCCTTTCATGTGTATTGCCTGACTTGTAGTCATTGTGATAGCAATCCTTATCTTGTTGTTCTTCCATAGGTATAGTTTCTCCTTGAACATCTTATCTTCTAGGAAATAGATATGCAAGATATGTAATGAAACTATTTAAACATCGTATGTACAATAACTTTGAAGGATATTGTTACCTTGTCTTAGAAGAAGAAGTCTGTTTTATCCTGTTTGGTCTTCTTTGAGGGTTCTCTTTCTTTGGCAATGGATGCTTCATGTGTTTCTTTCCTTTTCTTTAGCTCGAGACAATGATTCTTGTAGTGACCATATTTTTGACAGTTGAAGCATTGTATTTTTGACATATCTTTCTCTTGATTTGATTTCTTCCTGGAGCCAAACTTCCTTTTATTCCTGAAATTCTTGAACCTTGATGTGAAGGCTTGATCATCGTATTTCTTTTTGGGTTTCTCTTTTGCACTAATCCTTGATTCTTCTTGTGCACTACAAGTCCAAAGTTCTTCAAATGTAGGATATTCCTTCCTTGTGTTCATGCTTGCGACAAATGCATCCCATGTCTTGGGAAGACCATTGAGTACTATATTTGTTAAAGTTTAAGCTATTATTAGGTTACCTTTCTATTTACTAGATAACAATAGCATAGACATGATCACTGAGAGAAACACAATCACAAGAGTACACAAGCATTTATCCTGGGAAACCCTCAAGGGGAAGAAAACCCAACAAAACTTCCTTAATATAGATAGCCAATACAATGCCAAGATAATGAACCAGACAATAGAGAATATCCAACACTGAGCAACATGCCTCTCTCTCTTCCTTCTTCCGGCAACCGACAACTGCAACTTCCTTCAAAACTTGCACACTAGATGAGTGAGCTGAGTGTGTGTTCAAATGAGGCGCTGGCCTCTCTTATTTATACAATTCTGGCATGTGTGGAAGTGTCTCTTCATTGGCAGGGCTGTCTTCTTCTTCTGGGTGGTTATAACCACCTTTAATATATTATGGGGCCTCTTTAATATATAATGGGGCTGACTTCTTATTTAGCCTATTACAATTAGGGTTTGACCAATCCACAAAAAGGGATTTGGTCAATTACAATGACCGACATGATCAATCCACAAAAGGGGATTGATCTAATCAATAATAAATATATTTTATCTTTATCCACAAAAGGGGATACGAATATTCTTTGCAGTTACACAATATTTTAACACTCCCTCTTAACAAGAAGGATATTCTTTATCTTTTGACATGTCACCGGATGTCAACATCAACTAGGTAGCAGAATCCACTGGATAGCATCATCAACTGGGCAACATCATCGACTGGTTAATAGGAGGCATCGACATCTTCCACTTGGTCATCTAGCATCATGATCACTGATTGACATATCTATAAATCATTAGAAGTTTTGTTCTCTTTATCTTCGCTCAGAATATACTCTTTCTTTCTTTCGTCTTCACGTAGAAGATACTTCTTTCTTATCTTCACACATAAGATGTCCTATGAGTTTTTCCATTCCTTTTATGTTCTCCCTTCTCTTGTAGTCATATAAATCTCACCCATCCATTGGGGAGGACTACTACCATAGCTTCACTCCTAGTCATCCCATATGAACTAGAGAAGCTAAGATGCTAGCCTGGGCAAGACTAGACTCCCTTTCCATGATCCGCGCAGGATCATAACACAAACCTCAATAACCAACTAACCATTCCACATGGTCAAGGTTTGTGTTCTAGGCTACTCAATCCTTGGCTAGAGGAGAGTATCTACCCACAACCCCTTGGAGGAACATCCACATTCCTCTCTATGAGGGTGGTCACACCCCTCTCTACAAGGGTATTCTAGCATGTCCCTAGAGTATCCAAAACTTAACACTTGGACAGAGGCCAACCTTGGAAAATTTCTCATTCCCCTTCTCTATGAAGGTCTACCTGTGGGATTGCTCATTCCTTCTCTACGAAGGTCTAGCTATGGGATCTAAAAAATATTGTGGTCCAAAATATTTCCATGGTATAATACCATGCTACCCATCTGCTGGGCACCATCTATCTACTGGATAACTTTCATCTTGATCAAAATATCTGGGCACCATCCATCTGATTTTATAACTGCATCAAATCACGATCCTTCATTTCGAACTCAAAGACATGGCTCCCTCTTGCAATAGGCTAATAGCTTCTAATCATCATCCTTGAAGTTTTATTCTGTAAGATCCTGGGTGCTTTCTTGAGTTCGAATATTTCTTTCTTTCTATCTTCATACTGGATCAACCTGCTCCCTCTGCATCTATAAGAACGGTACTAGAGTAACCTGTAGTTACCTGCATCTCATCCACTATATCTGAGTATCCATCCTTTTTTTCATATTGAATATTTCTGATCTGCATCTTTAGGAGCCTCCTGCTCCTATATAAGTACTAGATATTGTAGAGTCTTTACTGACTATCACCATATCATACGTCCTTCTCATGTTGTCTAACTTCTGCAAGTCACAACATAAGTTCTTTCTTCCGAGACTTGTAAAATTACTTACAATATGCTTTCTTTGTCACTCTCATGAGTGATCATACATGAAATAAATGTTTTATCTCTTTCTTCATCCTCTTCTTTGATACTTCCTTCATAAGTCTACATAGACACTGAAATAAAACGAGGTTAATTAACATTCTCACAAAAATCTAACTTGTAATGATAAAGTATTGAAGTAAACAAGATACTAGAAATAAACATGAATACTTATCTTTTGTTTTTGTGTGGGGAGGCTCCACGGACTCCACCATTTGCTATCTTTCTTCAACTCAAATATCTTCGACTTAAAGTGCATAATCCTTAATTTCTTCTAAAGCTTTCTTTGAGGGAGAAGATTATTCTTCCTCTGCCACATGTGCTTGATGCTTTCTTTTCCTTTTTCCTTGAGGACAATCATAGGAAAAGTGTCCCAACTTTTGACAGTTGTAGCATCTGATCTTTGAAACATCTTTCTTCTTGTCTGGAACTCTTACGTAGTTAGCTTATTTATTGTTCCTTCTAAAGGAACTTCTTTTTTTCTTTTGAACTGTAAGAGCTTCCTCTTTGTCAACAATTAATCTCTTCTGTTGTTCTGCAAGTCTAGATTCTTCGTGTGTGCAATCTGCCCATAACTTATGAAACTTGGGTAACTTGCTTCTTGCACACACTTCTTGTAGAAAAGGAATCCAAAATGTTGGAAACCCATTTAGGGTTGTGGTTACAAGTTCGTTTTCACTAATGACATCTCCAATAGCTGCAAGCTGATCTCTAATCTGAGAAACTCTCATAAGGTAGGATGTGACAGATTCTGAGTTGTCCATATTCATATTACGAAGATGATTTCTTAAGGTAAGATTCCGGCTAATGTCTTTTCTTTCATATAACCTGCTAAGTGCTTCATACATTTGTATTGCTATCTGTAGTTCGGATATATGAGGGATCAAGTGATCGTTTACTGAATCTGACACGATTCTCTTTGCTTTCTTTTCATTCTTCTTATGCTTAGTCTTTTTCTCTTCTTCATCTGGTTCTGGTACACCCACTGTAACATGTTCTAGGAGATCATTCTCGTCTAGAATCATTTGCAACCTATGCTTCCAAGATCTGAAATTTCTAGATCCTTCCAGCCTGTCTTCTACCCTCATGCTGGTAGCCATTATTTCTTGCAGTGGAAACCCTAGCCCTTCGGGCTATAAAAATAATAAAAAAATCAAATTTCCTGGATCTGAAAACTGAACTCACCAAAAGATGCGATGGACTAAGGCAAGTATGCTGGTACAGTTAGATTTCTGAAAATCCAAATTTTACCCCTTCAAACTTGATTTGCGGATTTCTGGACTGGTGCTTCTGGTTTTCTGGTACTTCTAGTACTTCTGGTACTCTGGTTTTCTGGTACTTCGTGAAAAATAGGGTTTCACTTTCCGGGATATGTAGCCACTGAAAATGTGCACTGAGGATGCCAAAATGTTCCTTGAGGTAGGGCACACCTTTCTAGATGGAGTTGGGGCTGAAAACCTTCTTCAATAAAAATCCCTAATTTTCATGTACGACAACAGTGAAGTTTTTCTTTTTCCTGTGAGAGATGCTCTCTTCAGCTTAGCTTTGATACCATGTTAAAGTTTCAACTATTATTAGGTTACCTTTCTATTTACTAGATAACAATATCATAGATAGGATCACTGAGAGAAACACAATCACAAGAGTACATAAGCATTTATCCTGGGAAACCCTCAAGGGGAAGAAAACCCAACAAAACTTCCTTAATATAGATAGCCAATACAATGCCAAGATAATGAATTAGACAATAGAGAATATCCAACACTAAGCAACAAGCCTCCCTCTCTTCCTTCTTCCGCAACCGACAACTGCAACTTCCTTCAAAACTTGCGCACTAGATGAGTGAGCTGAGTGTGTGTTCAAATGAGGCACTGGCCTCTCTTATTTATACAATTCTGACATGTGTGGAAGTGTCTCTTCACTGGCAGGGCCGTCTTCTTCTTCTGGTGGTTATAACCACCTTTAATATATTTTGGGGCGTCTTTAATATATACTGGGGCTGAATTCTTATTTAGCCTATTACAATTAGGGTTTGACCAATCCGCAAAAGGGGATTTGGTCAATTTCAATGACTGACATGATCAATCCACAAAAGCGGATTGATCTAATCAATAATAAATATATTTTATCTTTATCCACAAAAGGGGATAAGAATATTCTTTGCAGTTACACAATATTTTAACAATATTTACCAGTTCCTTCTTTGAAATGATCTCTTCAATAGTTTGTAGTTGATCTCTTAACTGAGATATTCTCACAAAGTATGATGTTATACTGTCATCATCATTAATTTTCATGTCACGGAGCTCATTCTTTAGACTCATTACCTGTCCAATGTTTCTGACTGAGAAGATGTTTGTTAGGGCATCGTACATCTTCTTAAATGAGTCAATATGGGAGATGTAGGGTATCAATTGGTCTTTTATAGTTTCCACTATGATACTCATGGCATTGATGTCACTGTCTTTGAAATTCTCCAAAACTGCAACGTTATGAGGTTCCTTCTCTTTTCCTTCTTCGAACTATGGTTCCACGATCTTTTCTTTCATGATATCCAACACTTTATTCTTGGCAAGGATGAGGTCAATCCTTGTCTTCCATCCTCTGAAGTTAGAAGCCCCTTCTAGCTTGTTTTCTGACTTCATAGAGTAAGTCATAACTGCTTTGACTTGGTCAACCCTTGATTTTGACCAAAAACTCAAACTTGACATCTTAGCCCGCTGAGAGTATCACGAGATGCACTAGGCTAGGGTGCACTAGTCTATGTAGAAATTAGGTCAATCTCTTCACTTAAGGTGCCTCAATGAGAGGGTTAGGGTTTCGTTGCTGCAACAAAAATTGGCAACTGCAACTGTAACTGACAAAATCCTCCCAATCTATCTTCCAGCGGTTAGACTGTTTGAAGATAGTGTGGGCCCATAACCTGTTAGAAAGTAATGGATGTGCTCGTTTAACCATAGACATTATAACAATATTGTCACCCAACCATACGTCGAAGCCACCCCCGAGCACCTTCACTTTGACAGAGAATCATTCTGAAAGAAAACCCTAGGGTAGATAGCCAAACAAGATAGCACACCTCTCTCTAGGGATAGCACACCAAGCAAGAATAACGAGAAGAGGCCAAGCAAAAAGTCCAAACCATAACCAAGAGAGAATCCCAACCAAAACCAAAATCTACTAGTTGCAGCAGCTGCAACTGCAACTCTTCTCCAAACTTGTGTACCACTGCAGTTGCGAGGTGTGTGTACAAATGAGCTCAAGCACCCTTTATTTATAGTCCTCCATGTCACTTAGCTGGGCCGACTTCTTCTCTTGGAGACTAATAACTTAATATAAATCATTCTCTTGAGCTGACTTATCTTCTAGGGTTCTTAATCAATTACTTAGGGTTTCTTCTTGCTTTCAGAATATTATATTCTCATCAGGTTTACATGTGGAGGTAAATACCTCCCGTAGTGTTAGGGTCCTAACCCGCACAGAGGTAGAACAATATATTTGTATGTAATAAAGGTCAATATTAATAAGGCCTTGCAATAAAATAGAATAAGGAAGATGTAAGAAGACCTAATAGAAGCTTCCGCTTCTAGAAGGATCTTCCTCTAGATGCTTCTTTTTAGTATAAATAGGAGTCGAGGGTATGAGAATACTAGCTTGGATATTATTGTAATAGAGCTCTGCTCAATTGGAGGTTGCCCCCTCGAAGAGGCCCATGAACATTGCTTTCAGATTCAAAGTGATATTTCTGTTGTTATTCTTATATCATTTCAGTGTTATTGTGGTGAATGTTCTGGTTATATTGCTATTATTCTGCCATTGCTAGCATTTTATTTCTGTTCTGCATACATTTTATATCTGGTATATTACAAGTGGTATCAGAGCACTTTCCTCGGCAGAAAGTGTGGGTTAATTTTTTTTCCAGGGTAGAGACGTATTCCAACGTCTTTACGCCACAAAGATCTGTCGTTACGCGTATAAACCCACGGTTGAGGGATTCATACACGCAGGAAATACAAGTGGTACTTAAGTGCACATCTGTTGGCCACCCTTGTAACCCCTGTTGGTACCCCTTCGAGTGGTAGAACATCAGACAACACCTGTGTACGGATCGACCTAGATTACCTGAAGCCCTCTTTAGATAAACCGATCGGTCGCCTAACTGCTATAGTGTCACTGAGAACAACACTCGGGAAGATACTCTCTAGTACCTGGGTAGTCAGGTAGTATGGCTAAGGGTACGGTCTATCCTCCTTAGTTAGTGCCCTAAGATATTGGGCCGAGTACTACTGTTGGACCTCGCATGTATATCAAAGAGTTATAGCACAGGGAAAACCCTTGTATGTAGAACCCTTGAATACCTAACCCTTGGGGACAGAAACATAAACAAATTAAAACAGACAAGATCTATTGTTGTGCAACTGTGTTCGGGTTGCCAAGTAAATACACATTTCTTTATGGTTAAGCATTTGGACATTTCCTCTTTGCAGTATTCTTCAGACCGGACGGTAAAAAAAAATTCACGTCTGGAAATTTTTTCACCATTATTTCAGCCCTATTCCATTGGATTCATCTCTTCGCCCTTATCACATTCATCAATATCATTTTTTTTGGCAATTTTTTTTTTTACCCCGCTTGTGCCTTTTCAGTTCCCCCATCCTCATGGCCCATACTCGTAGCCAAGACTTGGAAGCTTGCTTCAACACATTTATGTCTGGTCTCATTGAGACCCAACAATAAGTGAAACAACTCAATGCCAATGTCACCGCCATCAATACAACCATGCAACCCTCAATGGGCGAAATCAAACAAGACCTCACCACCTAGATTGAATCAGTCTTTTCGGCACTTTGCACCAAACTGCATATCCCTACAGATAACCCTTCCTCTTCCTCACCCCCACATACTGAAGGTGACCATTCCTCTCATTCCCATACCTTGCAGAACCATCACTTTCAACGTGACCTACACCTTCCCCGGGTGGATGTGACCAAATTTGATGGCTCAGACCCCACTAATTGGGTAACCCAAATGGAACATTACTTCTCTTTATACAGCATTACAGATGACTTGGCCAAACTTCGGTATGGTGTTCTCCATCTAGATCAAGAACGTTGGCAATGGTGGCAATGGAGAAAAAATTCTCGTCAAGGGTATATTGCTTGGACACAATTTATGGCAGAGCTTTATGAACGCTTTGACACTGACACCAACCATTTGGGCCGTTTGACAAAGCTGAAACAATTATGAATAGTGGAAGACTTTATAACTGCCTTTGAGCACCTGGATTTTAGAATAGAGGGCATGTCTGATGCCTTTTTCCGAGAGTGTTTTATCAACGACTTCAAGGATGAAATTCGGGCCCATGTCCTCATGGCTCTGCCTGAGAGTTGGGTGGAGGATACCAAAAGAGCTAAAGAAGCACAATAGGTTGTATCTTCTCAAAACCGCAAACCCTCCTTCATCCCTCGCCCTAAACCAGTAAATCCCACTACTCCCTCTGCTCCACTAAAGATCCAGAAATTGACTCGGGCTGAAATGGATGAACGCCAACTCAAAGGCCTTTGTTATAACTGTGATGACAAATATTTCTCGGACCACAAGTGTAAAGAACAAAAGATTTTTATGGCCATCTCCGAGGAGATTTCAGAAGAAGATGAAGAAACTCCCTCTATGTCTGAATCACCTGAATCCACTAACATAACCCCTCCCTCAGACCCTCCCGAAGTAGAACCAGTCATTTCCCTCAATGCTCTCACTGGCTTCTTCACTCCCCAAACCCTCAAGCTAATCGATTACATCAAGCATCAGAAGGTCATCATTCTGGTTGATAGTGGCAGTACCCATAATTTTATTCATCGCCGCATTGCCCAAGAAACTCATTGCTACATCCATGCCGTCAATAATTTCCAAATAATGATTGCCAATGGTGGTTCCATGAAATGTGGAGGGTGTTGTGAAAATGTGCGTCTCCAAATTGGTAACTACCACCTTAAATCCCATATGTTTGCTATCGACATGGGAGGTTGTGACATTGTGCTGGGTGGAGACTGGCTAAGGACTTTGGGTCCCATTCTCATGGATTTTAAAGACTTAACCATGCAATTCGACCAAGAGGGCCACCAATATTGTAACATCCCGCTCTGGCGCACTGAGAACACTTATTATTTGAGGACACTTGCTCGCAAGTGATCTGGACCCTTTTTGGTGTTAGACCTTTTATATTTGATTATGATGTGATTGGCAGATGACATGATGTGTTACTATTTGATGTAGACGGGTGCTATTGACTCAGTTTTATTGAGTGTGTAGGGTTTTTGACCTGGAGGATGCAGAGGCATCGATAGAACCCCTTGGACTCCGGACTGAGTCACGGAGTGTGATTTTGGGTTGATATGTTTATTATGATGTTTCATTTGATTTGATGATTTGATGTTGACATTTCTGACATGATTATTGGTGATGCAGGCTGACGATAGCTTGCCGACCAGACTCACATATGGAGTAAAGCGGCCACACACGATTGCAGAGAGGTTGAGGGAGAGGGGTGGACAGCAGCCCTGCCACCGCCTGCTAGCACTCCCACCGTGGCTCGAACTGTAGGTTAATGATTACCTAGTTCAAGAGGACCCACGATGCCGTGAGGGCCGACTGCGACAGTCGCTCACGATGATTCTAAAGGGCGCGCAATAAGGCAGGGGCCTTATTCCTTAGAACCCTTAGTCTCCTACGAGTTCACCTGGCGGAGTGTTGACTCCAGGGGTTATAGAGGTCTACCAATTAGTCCAGTCGGCGAGTGGCACCCTTGGAGCACGTGGTGCATCCTGAAGGGCACGTCGCACAGAAGAAACTCAGTTGGCGAGTGGCACCCTTGGAGCACATGGTGCGTCCTGAAGGGCA
>ML776671.1:44894-99012 GCA_009831015.1 Picea engelmannii | reverse complement strand
CATAGCTTCAACATGCAACAATGATCAAGATAATTTCATAACAAATAGATGCATATTAGAATAATCACACCTGGGTTGCATCATTCCTCTGAATGTGTTGGATCTTGAGATCCTTCTGGATCTATGGCAAAAGATCCCTTCTCTTGCAAATACTCTTTAGGTTTTAACCATTAAACATATGTAAGTACATACCTCTAATAGCATTTTCAGGTAGTGGCTCCATCTGGTAGCAGCGGTAATCATTACGAAAAACTTCAAGGGTGATTGCAATTGGTTCTACGGCTGCAACTGCAACTGGTACTGCAACTGCAACTTAGGGTGTTATGAGGAAACCCTAATTTTTCAAACTTCGAATTTTGAAATTTTGATTCAGGGGATAGATGCGCTGGGCTGAGGCGAGTTAGCTGGTGCAGTCGGAATTTCAAAAATCCAACTTTTACCCCCTCAAACTTGATTTACGGATTTCTGGACTGGTGCTTCTGGTACTCTGGTACTTCTGGTACTCTGGTTTTCTGGTACTTTGTGAAACTAGGGTTTCACTTTCCAGGAGATCTAGCCACTGAAAATGTGCGCTCTAAGTGCCAAAATGATCCTTGGGGGAGGGCATAACTTTCTAGGGTGATAGAGAGATGAAAGGACTCACTTTTTTAAAACCCTAATTTTGGGGTTCGGTAACAGTGACGTTTTTCCTCTTGCAGATTGTGCTTTCTTCAGGTTGGCTCCGATACCATCTTAATGTTTATGCCATTATTATAGTTCTTTGCATTTCAATAGATAAGAGCATCATAAGAACAATATCATTGAGAAATATACATCCACAAGAGACACAACATTTATCCTGGGAAACCCTCTAGGGGAAGAAAACCCAGCAAAAACTTCCTTATCATAAATGGCTTATACAATGTTCAAGAGATAACTCAAACCAATACAGAAAGTCCTCATCAAGAGATGCGCCACCCTTCTTTTCCTCTCTCCAACTTGTAATTGCAGCTTTCCTCATAAGAGAATGAGCAAGTGAAGTGTGTGTAAGAAGTGAGGCGCTAGCCTCTTATTTATATCAATCTGGAATGTGTGAAAAGTCACCATATGGCAGGGCCGACCTCTCACTCTGGGTGGGTAAACCCACCTTTAATTAATTCTGGGTCTCTCATTATAACTGCTGAGGCCGACTTCTTATTCAACACTTTGTAATTGTCTGATGACCAATCCGCAAAAGGGGATTTGGTCCTTATACAATTACCGACATGATTAATCCTCAATGGGGATTAATCTAATAATAATAATAATAATAATGACATGATTAATCCACAATGGGGATTTAATCCAATAACAAAATAATAATAAGAATTCTCTTCGCAGTTACATTATTTCAACAGTGTTCTAGCAAATAGATCTGGTGTTCTAGGCAGAAGTAGAAGAAGAAGCAAGAATATCTAGTGAAGGCAGGGTGAAAAAAGGATTAGTGAGCATAAAGAAGACTTGGTTAAGAAAGAAACAATAGAGGGAATCAATGTCCCTTGTAGGTTGGTGCCTACAAATAAAAGAGGGGATCAATGTTTCTTATAGGTTGGTGTTAGGGACCTAACCTCCCTAACCTCTCATGTAGGTAGAATAATATAATTCTATGTAATAAATGCCAATATTAATAAGGCCTAGCAATAAGGAATAATAAGTCAAATGTAAGAAGACCTAATAGAAACTTTCACTTCTAGAAGGATCTTCCTCTAGATTGTTCTTTTGGATAGATAGAGTACACATAGAAGTAGAGGGTATGAAAAATCTTATCTTGGATATTATTGTAATAGAGCTCTACTTTGCTGGAGGTTGTCCCCTCGAAGAGGCAAGTGAACATTGCAATCATTAATCAAAGTGCTCTTTCTGGTGTTATTCTGGTATTATTCTGGTATTGTTACGATTATATCATTGCTTCTCTGTCATTTCTAGCTATTTTTTTTTTTTTTTGTTATTTTCTTCATAGTATTTTATATCTGGAATAATACAAGTGGTATCAGAGCACCTTCCTCCACATAAAATTGTGGGTTAATTTTTTTTTATTTAGGGTAGAGACGTATTCCGACGTCTTAAAGCTACAAAGATCTGTTGTTATGCATATAAACCTGTGGTCGAGAGTCATACATGCAGGAAATCCAAGTGGTACCTAAGCACACATCTGTTGCCACCCTTGTAACCCCTATTGGTACCCCTTCGAGTGGTAGCGCATAAGAAAACACTTGTATATAGATCAACCTAGATCTCCTGAAGCCCTCCATAGATAAATCGATCAACCGCCTAACTGTTAAAGTGCCACCGAGAACACCACTTGGGAAGATACTCTCTAGTACCTGGGTAGTCATGTAGTACGAGTAAGGGCACGGTCTATCCTCCTTAGTTGGTGCCCTAAGATATTGGGTCGACTACTACTATTGGACCCCACATGTATATCAGAGAACTATAGGACAAGGAAAACCCTTGTTTGTAGAAATCTTGAATATCCTACCCCTGGGGACAGAAACAAAAAATAGAGCATACAATATCTATTGCCTCACAACTGTGCCTTCTGCATTCTGGTTGCTAAATTACTACACATTTATTCCTGTTAAACATTTGGGCATTTCATTACTGCAGTATTATTCAGGCCGGAGTATAACTCCGCAGGAGAAAAAAGAGTATAGTGGTCCCATCGACACACTTATTTGGGACCTATCCCACTGGGTTCCTCTCTTCGCCCCGATTCCAGTGATACCTATAATTTTTAACACAATTTTTTTTGTGGACCCGATTCGTCTCCAAAACCCTTATTTGGATCCTATCCCTTTGGGTCCCCATTTTCACCCTAATCGCAGTGGTACCTATCATTTGAAACCCTTTTTTCTCTATGGTAACACCCACCCCTCTAGACCCCTTTTGTTTCCCTTATACCATTTGCCTTCTCCTTTGTACAAATGACTACCACACAAGCCCAAGACCTCAATACCTTGATTGTTGACAACCACCAGCAAAAGGACACCATCAATAATCTCACTACCAACATTAGCTCCATCAATTCAACTATTAAGATTCTCAAGGACTAATGTCCCCACATCAAAGACCTCCATGAACAATGTTCCTACATCAAAGACCTCAAAGAACACTTCTTGGGATGTTCCCAGAACCCTTCCTCTTCTAAACAACCATCTTATCAGGATGACCATAAATCTTCCCATTACCAAGGCCCTCATACTACCCACTTTTCCCGAGACCTACACCCTTCTAAAATTGAGGTGAACAAATTTGATGGATCAGATCCTACATGCTGGGTCACTCAAATGGAACATTATTTCTGTTTGCATGGCATTACTGATGATTTAGCCAAGTTTCGTTATGGTGTCCTACATCTGGATCCAGAACGATGGCAATGGTGGTAATGGCGAAAAAAGGCACGCCAAGGGTATCTTACTTGGACACAGTTTGTGGTTGAACTTTATGACCGCTTTGACTCTGACACCCACCATTTAGGCTGTTTGACCAAGTTAAATAAGTTTGGGACAATGGAAGACTTTATTTCCACATTTGAGCACTTGGCTTTCAGAATGGAGGGCATGTTAGATGCTTTCTTTAGGGAATGCTTTATCAGTGACCTCAAAGATGAAATTCGTGCCCATGTCCTCATGAAACACCTACAAACTTGGTTGGAAGCTACTCAACGAGCCAAGGAATACCAACAGATTGTGTCCTCCCAGACCTGCAAAGCCTCCTTTCCTCCTCGCCCTAAACCCACCAATTTTTCCCCTCCCGCACCTCCCCTCAAGATCCATAAATTAACCAGGGATGAAATGGCTGAATGTCAAATCAATGGGTCTTTGTTATAATTGTGATGACAAGTATTTTCCCAGGCACAAGTGTAAGGAACAAAATCTTTTTATGGCTGTGACTGAGGATTTTTCTAAAGAAGATCTTGTTGTTCAGCCTGTGGAGGAACTACTACCTCCTTTTGACCTCACCCCACCCTCTGACCCACCTGACATTGACCTAGTGATTTCACTTAATGACCTCACTGGCTTCTCTGCTCCTCAGAATCTTAAATTAATTGGTTACATAAAAAATCAGAAAGTCATCATCCTTGTGGACAATGTTAGCACCCATAAATTTATTCATCCCCACATTGCCCAAGAAGTCAATTGTTACATCCGTTCCATCAATAATTTTCAAATCATGATTGCCAATGGTCGTTCCATGAAATGTGGGGGATGATGTGAAAATGTGTGACTCCAAATTGGGCAGTATCACCTGAAATCCCATATATTTGTTATAGACATGGGTGGTTGTGACATTGTTCTTGGTTCCAAATGGTTACGCACCCTAGGCCCCATTCTCATGGATTTTAAGGACTTAACCATGCAATTCCAACAGAAGGGACAACAATATAAGTTCCAAGGCATCACTGTAGGATCCTCTGAGATCATCAGTTCCCATTGCATGGAAAATCTGCTCAAAAAGGTCATTCCGAAATTATAGCCTAACTCCACTCCATTCATGCTATTGAGACACCTTCTGTGCATCCTGACCTCCAATCTATCCTCTCCCGCCACCATGTTGTTTTTACCACTCCCTAAGACCTTCCCCGTTCCCGTGGTGTCCATGATCATTCCATCCCTCCCATCCCAGGCAGTATTCCTCCCAATGTTCGGCCTTATCGTCATCCCTTTTCCCAGAAGAATGAAATTGAGAAAATTGTTCATGAATTAATAGAAGCTGGTGTTATCCGTCTTAGTACTATTCCCTATTCTCCCCCTGTGGTCATTTTTGTGGGTGGAAAATCCCTCCTACGAACTAGCACTAAGGGTTTTATCATGCATGCAGAAATGACCTAAAGATTCTTACTTTTTACCATCATCCCATGCCTAGACCCCCATTACTCATATGTAAATACAAGGCTCAAGAGATTAAGTTGACGTACCTTATTCTTCGTGTTTGATGTCGATCCCTTTTCGCGCTTGGTTGTTCTTTGACTGCAACTCTCCTCCCAATGATGACCTGCATTCACTAAAGACAAACAAAGAACTCCACATGCATTTGATCTATAAACTAATGGGTTAGAGATTTAATCAATCATACAATCAATATTCCAAGAATGACAATCTCATATGGCGGGACAGGAAAATCAATTTTTTTATTAACTTCACAATGATACCTTACAATGATAAAGTCAACTACTTCTCCTTGATCCCGGTCTTGAGCTTTTCTTCCATTGTCTTCCAACTTCTTTGCTCTATACTTCTCTTTGCACAAGGATGGCTAAAGGTTGGGACAAAGGGAATGCTCAATCGAGTATAGTTTCTTTACTATGATTCTCCTCTTCCAAATGGGACCCCTAACCCTTCTTTTATAGGCTAGAAGAAGCTAGGTATTTGGTCGAACTTCCGACCATGCATGGCTGAAAGGTTTAGTTAACTTACCCAAAGCTGTGTTCCGTCAACAAATTTCCTTTTTTTGTGCTTTTGTAGGTACACGCAGGCTGTCTTGGGTCAACTAGCGTGTACACGCATGCAGTAATGTAGTAGGGTGCGTGGGACTTTATAAAAGGGGTTTTTAAGAAGAGTTGTTCAGCAGTGTTTTGGCAAAGAAGGAATCCAAGATGGCTTGATGCCAGGTAAGCATGTCTGGTGCAAATTAGGGTTATAACATATGCCCCCTAATGTGTGAGGTCAGAAGAGCATCTGATGGCCAAAATACATTAACAATCTTCATCGATGTGCCTAAAAAGTGAGCCCAGGGACCAAAAATCAGGAGGTGTCATCTACAAAATAATAATTGTCTCATCGAGGCATGCATACCCATGCTCGGGATAAAATAAAATCATGGCTACCAATCAAATACACTGTAGATCCATGTCATATAACTATATAAAGTGTAACCGTGAGCAATACATAGCAGAGCTACATCTCGAAATCAAAAAGATATACGTGTAGAGTATCCATCTTCTTAGAAGCTGATAAGGCCTGATGGCTGGAGATGAGGTCTTTAGAGCTCGAGCAACAAATTCAAAATCTTCAAAACTCAGGTAGGAGTGTAATATGAGTGTACGACTTCACTACCTAGAGGTCTTCGACGACTCGTCGGTCATGAACTAGAGAATCTTGATGATCAGATTGAAGGATTCATTGATTTCAAACAAAGACTTGATTGGACGTTCAGGATGGCCAGGTATGAGGGCAAGAGACAAACTGCAGAGGGGCTGACTCAGGCTTGGGAAAAACTTCCCTTGGACAATAGCACGACAAATGATGAGACTCAGACAACATGGCATTAACATAAGTTTATGAGGCAGGAGGCAACACAAACTCTCCATATGTTTGGAAGAATAACCAAACAGAGGAGGACACAACTCTATGTAGTGAGAACAACTTCCTAAGGTCGTACTAAATCCCAGAGTTTGACGAACAAACGAACATTTATGCTTTATCCAAGGGCGACTCATTATGCTGCCAATAAAGAAAATACTTTTCCCTTCCTCTTTTTGGGGTAAATTTGATTTTTTTTTTTTTTTTAATAAATTTGGAAAAAGAATAAAAGAATGCTATGTTACAAAGGAGGAATGAGTGTTTCAAACATACAAGTTCAAGGCGTAGGGACAAGAATGATGTTCAAAGTAAGGACACTCAGGAAAAATTCTCCAGGGGCCAAGGTGTCAAGACGCAGAGGCAAAGTGCTACAGGGCTTGCATATAAGGCATGCTTTAGATGGTTCAGTTGAGAGCAACATGGAGCTAGCATTAGGCCAAAGACGCGGGTATGCAAATGAAATTAATAAAACACACAATGGTAACATCCTTCGATGTGAGTTTAACGAGCCCAAAGAAGGTAAGACCGATGGTTTTTCATATTTAGAGAGTCTGAAAAAACGTAAAAGGAGACTCCACTAGGGTACCTTTTTCGAAGGTAGTCTAGTCGGTTCGAAAAAGGGGTAAACTAGCACCGAAAAGACATCTATTCAAAACCATTTTAACGAGTGTGATAAAGACAAGATCACTCGGCCATTTTTTCATTTTTAAGGAGTTTGAAAAAAGCTTAACTATGGACTTCGTTAGGAATGTTCTTCTGGACCATTTTAACGAGTGTGAAAGAATAAGGTCACTCGACGATATTTTCAATTTTAGGGAGTCTGAAAAGAGCTTAACTATGGACTCTGTGGGGGTTCCTTTTTTTGTACATTTAGTCCCTCAGGATTGAAAAATGGTTAAAATGATATCTGAGAGTACTCTTCTAGAGAACTGAAGTTCCTTAGAGTATACCTTTGTTCGTACAGTTGATTGTCCGGACCAAAAAATGGGTAATCTACCGTCGGATAGACGTGACTTCAAATTTCAGTTTAACGAGCGTGAAAGGCCACAAGATTGCTCGACAATCTTTTCATGTTTAGAGGGTCTGAAAAGGGCTTAAAAGAAGACCCGTTATGTTTTTTGGGAGTCCCGAGGGTGAGGTCAAGAGTGAAAAGGAATCATGAAAATGAGGCTCAAACTCGTAATCAGGAAAAAGAAAAAGGACTCCCGAGCCTACATTCATTAGTGACAGCATGGACACCATAACGCAACCAGGATCTACCTAGGGCATCCATGTTTCGGTAAGCTCTACCACCAAATAGAGACACTTCTAAAGCAACAATGATGGTTCTGTGTCGCAACCTGATGGGATTGATCCTATGGCAAAGGGATAAAGACAACGAGATACAAAAGTCGGGGTGGAAACCTAACCTACATGCTCAAGTTGATCATTTGAGGTTTTTCCCACGGACCGTCAAAAGTGACCCAAAACTCCAAAAAAAAATGTCCTGATACCCGATCATACCCTTCCAACGCAACTCCTGAATCACTCTAAATGGTTTTTAGTTTAAGGAAAATGATAAGGGGGGCCAAAAAAGTGACAAAAAGGGGCCAAAAAGTCTATAAATAGAAGTTGGCAGCTCATTATCACCATTACTGATTTGGAAATTGACTCTGGACCAAAAAACCCCCTTTGATAAAAGTGGTGATTCCAGGAGCTACAGTGGACGAAACGACCATCTGTCTGGACCAAGTAAGTATAAAGTCTCTCCTCTTGCAATTTAAATCTTTATTTATGCTTTTGGTTTCACGTTTTTGGGGGGCGTCGACCTTCAAAAGGTCAGTCCTAGGTCCACGTGGGTTGTCTTATGACAGGCCGCATGTACACTCGGGTAAAGGAAAAACTGCATGCATGTACACACGACTGTCATCATTACAACCCGCGTGGACCCCTTTATTTAATGAAAAATTTAAAAACAACAAGGGTTAACCCTCCTGAACTTGGTGTTTTGCAGGATGTATGTTCACTGGAGGGAAAGAGAGCATGAGGAGGTTAGTGAGTTGGTCGGGGAAGACCCCAATGTTGTTGCTGCCTTAATGAAATGTGGGCTACTCAAGTTCTTCTTATGTCCTTTTATGTGAGCACAACCTAGGCTACTAAATGCCTTGGTTGATTATTGACATCTCGACGCAGAGGCCTTTATGTTAGAGGGGTAGTCACTGGTGCTTACGACAGAGGAAATATATTTTTTGACTGGCCTCTCCAGGAGAGGGGAACCAGTCAATTTCCAGACATTTCCTTTGGGGCCTCATAACATATCGGAATTGATAGGACTTTATTGTGAGGCTGGTACAGACCGATCGAGCTCACAGGTACCCATAAGAAAGATCACAGACTTACCACTTAGGCGATTGTGTTTCTTATTGGGTGGATGATTGGTTTTGCGGCTCTACATCAGGCATCCCATGCACAGATAGACTGTGCAGTCCAATGCTTAAATGCACAAATATTTAACTGGAGCACTACACTGCTAGATTGTATGAAGAGGCAACTGGCAGATTGTCGGTCGCAGACGCAGAGGAACTTCAGGTTTGAGACTATTCTATGCTCTTTCTTCTTTGAAAGAGTTCCGAGTTTCAGTCCTCCAGTGGTGGTACGAGGACATCAAGCCTCTCTTCCTGTAGTTTGCAGATGGGCAGTGTTACTGCCACAACAGGGTGGTGGAAGGACCAATGAGTCATTTGATGATGATTTCTTTGCTTGGTTGTTGTGACAGATCCCAGTCATAGAGGATTACCCTTATGATGGGATTGATTTCTCGAGAGATCCTAAGATAGCGGTACCTCCTGGCGAGGAGCGAGGAGAGATGGGTAAGTTTGCATTGTTTTTTTTTTTTTTGTGAAACATATGTAATTTTTATGTTGTTTTTTTTATATATCATTTTTTTTATACTAGAGTATTTGACAGATATGTGTCTATTATGTGCAGATGTGGGACCAGTGTGACCTGCGGATTATGCGAGGAACATGCGTCGTCCTCGACCAGGAGTCGCACCTACCGACGCAGGGGGACCAACAGTAGTAGGAGAGCTTCTAGTCGGTGAGGCTGAGAGGGTTTTGAGACGAGTCGAGCGAAACTTTACCTCTCTCACCCGCATAGTCCCTATGGCAGAGATTGAGGATCTGCCACCATCTATGCAATCTCATGTGGTGGGGGCACCATGGACGTGGGTCCGATTGTTTCGACGTTTGGAAAATGCTATTCATCATTGCAATAGGGCCCACAGGCCCTGACCTTAGTTAGTCTAGACTTTTCATGTGTCGAGAGCACTACTTGTATATATTTTTTGAGGGCATAAGCCCCATGACTCGTTACTGGTCATACTTTTGAGGCGCTTGCGTCCACCTATGTACTTTGATGATTATGATATTATATATGGATTTTTATGTCTTTTTGTGTCTTATGGATCATATTTTCCTTTAAAAATGTATTTACATGTTTATGTGTATGTCTTTTTATATGTGTGCGAGATGCCAATCTAAAATTTGATTAGCTAGAGTATCTGTAATTTGGTTTAATCTCCTAGGAACATGAAAATATGTAATATAATCAAAGCTTCGTTCTAAGAGACGTACCCTAAGGAATTGTCGGTGTAAATTCAGATCATGATTATGGTAGACTCTATTTAACTGAGACACAACCCGCTGAGTGTCTAAATAGACCCAGAGATGAGAGATACCAAATGACAGGGCGTCATGAAGCAACTCAATAACTGCACTGTACTCAACGACATTGTTTGTGGTGTCACCCAAGCATATACCTCCGGAAGATAATAACTAGCCTCAAGGTGTAAAAATTACCCAAGCTGCGGAGGTAAGCCTTCGAGTGTGCTGGCTAGCATCGTCTGCGTACCCAATGAATAGCTCTGATTCACTTGACATCTGCCATAGTGGTGAAAGATAACATAAAAAACGACATGTCCATAATACTAAAAGAAACTAGAAAGTAATAGTACAAAGACTATACATATGTTACAAAAAGTTATCCAAGGTGACCTACCTATGAGTAATACTTCTTGAGGTAGAGTCCATTTCTAGGCTCCACCAAAGCATTTCCCTCAAAGTTGACTAGACGATAAGTGCCCTTTTTTAGAACCTCTTTTATGATGAAAGGTCCGAACCACATGGGTTTGAATTTTCCTGCCCCCAAGGGGTCCTTATCTTGCTCATAGACCAGGACAAGGTCGCCTTCAGAAAAAATCTAAGGACAAACGAACCGATCATACTGACACTTGAATTTATGTTTGTGAGTCTCGTTGGCCAGGGCCGCATCATGACGCTGCTCAAGGTATAATGATCATTCTTCAAGTGGAGAAGTGTCTGGCAATAACTGTACTGCTAACTTTAGGGACGGGATCTGACATTCGATAGACAAGACTGCTTCCAGCCCGTAAACGAGTTGAAAATGTGAGAAACCGGTTGCAGTCTTAATAGACGTTTGGTAAGCCCATAATGCCGAGTATAACATCAAATGCCAAATTGACTTCGCTGAGTTGATCATTTGCTGTAGGATGGTCTTAAGAGATTTATTTACAGCTTCCACCTGACCATTTGCTTGGGGGTAGTAGGGTGACGAATGTTCTTTCCGCAACCCAAGCTTTGATGTTAACTCGGTCATCATATGGTTCTGAAAGTGACTGCCATGGTCAGTGACAATCTCTCTCGGGATGTCGAACCTTGCTATTATCTGGTTGAATAAAAAGAGAGCCGCAGTCTCTCCATCATCTTTAAATGTTGGCATAGCTTCGACCCACTTCGTGAAGTAGTCTACGGCTATAATGATATAATGGTGCCCCCTTGCTGAAGGAGGGTTGCATGTAGTGTAATCAATCCCCCATTTGGTGAAGGGACCAACTGTGATGATAGGAAACATGGGAGCGGGATGTGCCCTCATCTTTCAAGAGAAGATTTGACATGGGTGGCACTTCTTGATCAATTCGATACAATCTTTGATTAGTGTCGGCCATAAGTAACCTGCTCATAAAATCTTTTGGGCTGTTGCCAACCCAGACAAATGACCGCCACATGCTTTGGTATGGCAATCGTTAAGCATGATAACTGCTTCTTCATGAGTGAGACATCGGTGCAGGATGCAGTCTACACCTCTTCGATACAACGTATCGTTGAGTATGAGATAATTAATGGCCTAATGGCGTATACGACGACGCTCATCACGAGAAGCAGAGGTGGGGAACTTTAGAGTCTGGAGATAGATAAGTATATCTATGTACCAGGGATCCGAAGATGTGATCAAAAACATATCTCCTCTGATAGGCGACTCTTTAGGCACAACATCACCTGACTCAACCGGAAGTTCCAAAATAAGTTCTGCGAAGACCAACAACTTTTTGGATTTTGCTGAAACGAAATCTAAGTCAAATTCCTGGAGGACGACTATCCATCCATTGATCTTTCCGCCTATTACCTGTCATGTCAACATGTACTGAAACGAATTCACAACAACAATGATGATGGTCTTGCGAAACAAAACATAATGAAGAAACCGTTGAACAACATGGACTGCTGCCAACGCAAGTTTTTCGATATGAGAATAATTGAGTTCCCGTCCGAATAGGCCTTGGCTCAGGTAATAGATCACATATTCTGAGAACAAATCATCTTCTTGAACTAAGACCATGCCGATGGTCGACTCTGCTGCAGCCAGGGATAATAAGAAATCTTTGTTATAGTTAGGTGGCCGAAGTAGAGGGGCAGTTGTGAAGGCATGTTTCAACTCTTTGAAAGAGCATTGAGTGGCATCGTCCCAATAAAAATGAACTTCTTTCTTCAGTAAGCGCATAAAGCCCTTTGTGATCTCGACATAGTTAGCGATGAAACGCCTTAAAAAATTCTCCTTGCCCTGTAGACTCTAAAGTTGAAGGATTGTGCGCGGGGGAGGCAACTGAATTATTTCCTCAACCTTGAGAGGATCGACCATGATCCCTGTTGTTGACACTATGAAACCTAACAGACATCCTGATGTTACGCAAAAGCTGCACTTGTTTGGATTCTAGCGAATCTGGAAGTAGCAACATCGCTCAAAGATAAGTCAGAGGTGTGTGGGATGATCCGTTCTCTTGTGATATCGATATGCTAAATCATCTAAATAGGCCTCGACTATATGCTCAAGGTCATGGAAAGCAAAAGACATGGTCCGCTGAAAGGTCGCTCCAACATTTTTGAGACCAAAAGGCATCTTACGATACTCAAATTTACCCCATGGACAAATGAATGATGTTTTGTGATGGTCTTCGGGTTTGATTTGTATTTGATTATATCTCAAGAAACCATCCATGAAAGAGAAGGCCTCGCAACCTGCACATTCATCAATAATCTGGTCGATGAATGGTGTGGGAAAATTATCTTTTGGACAGACCTTGTTCAAATCACGGAAGTCCGTACATACACGAATCGTGCCTTGTTTCTTATTGACCGGCACAGGATTTGACACCCATTGGGTCAAATGGATAGGATAGATAAAACCGTCTTTTAGCAGTTTCTCAACTTCAACCTTAATGGTTGTTGCTTTCCTGGGATTAATTGGACGAAGCTTCTATAGAACAGGCTTGGCATCTAGATAAGTTGTGATTTCATGTTTGACTATTTTTGGATCGATGCCTAGCATTTCCTCGTAAGACCAGGCAAAAACATCGCAGAATTCTTTAAATAGATCTGTGTAGATTTGAATCTCTTCGAGGGAGCAGTCAGCTCCGATGAAAACATTCTCCACGACGCCAGGGATTCTGGAGATATTGATCGATATGGTTTCAGTGATGGTTTCCATATTACCCTCAGCATAAACCTCATGTGTAGCTAAGGGATTAATATGACAAGACCTATCTCCAATCATAGTCAAGGTGAATTCTCCTGCTTTGATTCTGCTTAACTCTAGGAGGAAGTATGATCTGTGATTGATATCGTCCCAGGGTTTGTCCGGACTAGTCATTGCTTCAATTACTATTTTGTCAGAGGGCAAGACTAAGTCTAACGAATCGGTGTCAGCGAGAGAACCTTGAGCCCAAATAGGCTCTAGAGGTGGATCTAACTCTTGTGCAGAAGTTGGATCTGTGTCGACTGAATCTTGCTGGACTAAAGAGTACGCTACTTTAGTTGCGGACAAGGGCATGGACATGCCTGGGTGCCCTATCCCTTCCATCATGGCCGATGGGGAATGAAGTATCCACGGATTGTTGAAGTAAGTCGTGCGAAACAACGAAACTTGGAAAATCTCAACCTTATGGTAGTCGGATATGAACTTGACATCGCCTTGAGGGGGCGGGTAATCAAAGGTACCCATCAAAGATGGGCACAAACCAACCCTTACGTTGACTATGCCTGGTTGGGGATTATCAATCATCGGGACTGTGGATACCCCCAATGAAGGGTCAGGTATGGAGAAAGACAATTGATCAATGGTCACAATCCGGTCCTCGCGTGGAAACAACAAGACCCAAAAAACTGTAGCAACAACTGCTTGCATGGCGTAAGTCCAACTCCTTTCTAACAAGAGATTGTAGTTGAAGGATGCGTCGATTACTTCTACCTCGACACACATGGTCTTCCCTCCTAACTGCACGAGGAAAGAGGGAATGATACCATCTGGTCAGAATGAACGACCGTTAAAAGAAGTGAGAAGAGTAGATGATGGAGATAAAATGAGATGACTAATGGCCTTCCAACATGCCAATGACATAATGCATGTCGAGGTGCCCTCATCAACCACTGTGTGAAAAATATTTTGAGTAAAATTTTTTGTGGGGTGAGCCACTACTATCTGAAATTCTACGTGGTAAGGTAGACGAGGTTTTAAGTCGGTTGTATCCAGCATGATGGTACCCGGATTACAAGTCTTGGTAGATCCTAAAGCGGCTAACAAAGCTTTCCTCTGGGAAGGGCAGCTTTGGAGGACCTCCAAAGTGGACATTGCACAAGGGGATTTAGACAAATCCTTGACCAAAGAATAGTTCTGGGCAGCCCTTGCATTTGGGTTGTGAGAATCTTTTTTGAACGCGCCTTTTGGGATGCATGTCATTGTTTCACCCAAAGTCTTCTCGATCTGGAGAGGAAGAGATGGGAGTTTGACTTCTTTTCCCTTCTCAGAAGTTCTTGGCTTACTGTAGTCATGCGCTCTAGTCGATATAAAAGCATCACCCTTCATCATATACACATTCGCAGATGCGGGATTGTTCGAAGACGGAGAGGGTCCTTGACTGCCCCCTTCTGCGCTTGTAGAGGCTTGGGTTAGGTTTTTCCCATGTTGAAATGGATTGGTTAACACGGTAGGCTATTGCTGTGTCACAAACTTTTGGGCCTCTGCAAGCTGAGGACATTGGTGGGTCGGGTGGTCTTCTGCGCACAGGTTGCACGGATACCTCGCCTTTCATTTCTTAGTGTTGTCCCCGCCAACATTATTAGTGGGTTTCTTATCCCCCTTACCCTTCTTTCGTTGTTTTTTCTTTCCTTTAGGTTATTGGGTGGCCTTTGGATTTGCCGATTTCACTGTGTGTACATCCGACGTTTTAGTAGGGGGAGCAGCCAAAATAGTAGTTTGGCTGGCCGCTGTGTTTTGTATAGACAATTGTTGCAATTGCTTCGTTAGTTGCTCAACAAGATTTGTTTGTGTTGAACCAACAATACAATCAACATGTGGTCCAACTCTCTGTCTGGTTTTATCAAGTATTGAGCATGGCGCATTTGGCAAGATCTCGTATAATAAACCGGACTGAGAATAGATTAACTCAAGCTGTTGAGCTCTCATGATGGCGTTTTCTTCGGAAAACACTCCCGATGTCGCGACATCCTTGGATAACTGTGGGACCAAAGACTTAAGTAACCACTCGAGTAGGAATGCTGGTGGGACTAGCACCTTAATTAAACTCTTCCAACATCTCCATTCTCAGATGTGATCAGAGATATGATACACTTTTGTCTGTGCGAAATTGGCCAGCAATTTTGTGCCAGCGTCGTATCTCACAGGTAATTGGAAATGGTTTAGGAAAGCCATTGCCAATTCGCCGAAGGAAGAGTATCTTGAGCAGTCGAGCTCAATGTACCATTTCGCGGCACTCCTAATGAGAGTACGTTGAAACAATCACAACTGTACAGAGTCATCTTTCAACGAGTTAGACGAGCACAAAAGATGGAAGATGGTCACATGATCTCCTGGATCTTCATTAGGCTTGGCTTCGAACTTTGGTATGTTCGAAGGAAACTTTGTCGACATAGGGGGCCAACGCGGATCGTGACAGATAGGGTCATTCAACTACCTTGTCAAGTCTAGAAAATGCAAGGTTGCTAGGAAAGGTAGTTTGGGTTATTGGTGATAACCATGGAAAAAGGGACCTGGAGTTTGACTGGCACCAGGTTGCCAGGAAAAGTTCGGCTGCTGGCCTGGGTTTTAGTAAAAACCATGGCCATGACCAGCGTACATATTTTGCATGTGAGGAGACATCATCGACTGATTCCCAAAATAGGACGTAGACGGTTGGGCGTGCATTACATTCGAAGGACTTTGGGAAGGGTTGCCCCATGTTGATCCCATGGGGATAGGCATAGTACCTTGTCCGGGGTTCCATTGGTTGTGAAAATAATTTCCCCAGATCGACATTCCTGACGAGGGAACTAATCCCTGCCAAGAATTCCAAGGCCTTAATGCGGAAGAAGTTCCTGGGTTTTCCCCCTGTGCAGGAATAATACCCTGCATAGGAATAGGTTGTCCGTAACCGAGATTGCCCCTAGTCGGGAAAGAAGTTGATGAGAAAGCGTTGTTACTAAATGCATCGAACAAAAAAAATGGTATCGAACCTACCAACATATTATGTGAAGGTGGTCCTTGACTCCCTGCTCCAAATAAACTATGGTGTGTAGGTGGCCCGGCGGATTGCTGGTGGGTGCCACCGAGCGAATGGGATGAAGGAGGTATATGAACTCCCCCATAAGGGAAAGTGTTAAAAAGAGCTAAAGTGCCCCCCATGTGGCCTTACAGAGGAGTATTAGAGCTCCCTGCCCCCAGACCTAAAGTCTGTGAAGTGGAGTAGGAAAGTACAGGACTTGTACCTGAGCTAGGCATCCCGTATGAGAACGGAGGGCCTGTCGCACTAGGTGTGAAAGGGGTTGTGGACGCCGCCATAGACGAGATCAGACCACTATGCGAGGTGGAGGTGGTCGAGACCATGGTGGCTCAGACCGGTGACGGTGGCTTAGGAGGTGGAAACTCTCCTGTGGTGACAACCGTAGTGGGAATTGAAGAATTCTCAGAAGGAGTGACAACATTTGTTTCCATTTTTGCATGCAACATTGTCTGACACTTGTAAGGGTGAATCAGTACGATGATGGGTGCCAAAATATTAGTGGTTGGAGTTTCAGATGGACTAAGAGCTTTCGCTCCAAAGTATAAAGCAGTCATTTCCTTCAGATGTTGGTCGGGTACAATTTCTTGTGACCCGGTTGCTTCAAAAGACCCTTGTTGGTCTAGCTTTCGCCTTAGTGGTGGCAGAGGTGGCTCCAGTGTAACCGGTGATAGGCCCAGTAGCCTTCGTGACCGACGGAGCTCGTGATCCTCCACTGTGTGAGAAGATCAAAGACACCCTAGGGCTTTCTATTCGTTCAAGAAAACAACACACACTAAAAATGTCCCTCCAAGATAAAACAAGCAAACACTAAACTAATTGGAAGAACAGTTACAACAACCAACATTAGAGCAA
The DNA here is from genome assembly GCA_009831015.1 of Picea engelmannii. Classification (NCBI taxonomy): domain Eukaryota; kingdom Viridiplantae; phylum Streptophyta; class Pinopsida; order Pinales; family Pinaceae; genus Picea; species Picea engelmannii. The sequence goes on along the minus strand of ML776671.1, from coordinate 81,951 downwards.
CTTACCGGTGCAAGTGCAACTCGAACACGGAAGCACCCTCCGGGTATACTCTGCAAAGAGTGGCCCAATATCTGTCCTAGGTACCGCGATATACCCCCACAGTCACCTATGTATGTCTCTAAAAAGATAGGCAACTAGGTTGCTAATGCGTGAACAGTCACCAGGCGGGTATAGTTGAAAGTCGGGTAGACCACAATGAGCAGGGTATCGAGCCCGAAACCTATCAAGGGTGTCGAAGGCAAGTGGTATGGAAGACAACTGAGGACCTCGAATGGATTTGAGACCCACGAAGCTCCATGGCAAATGTCATCGACGAAATCCCAAGACAAGCCCTCTATATGTGTTCTCCACTACGATTGGTCCAACTTTGGAGGGGTTATCTCCGCTACCTTTCTGCACACGACCTCGTGTTTAGCCCCTGTGTTAGAGGGGGGTCCCAGATAACTTTCACGATACTGGACTTTGACACTCCCTAACTCAGACTCCAATGTTTGATTTTAATGGCCTTGAAGAGTTTCCTCTCCAACCTAATTCAAGCCCCTAACCCTAAACTAGTTGATTGACCCTACAAACACAAAAAGTCTAATGAATTTTAGATTTAGCGTTAATTTTAATGGCTTGTCTTATGTCAAAGGTTATGAAAGTGAAACTAGTGATGTTTGAAAGACGAAAGCAAAATAAACAGAAAGCTAGAAACAAAAAACCTTCACTTAACTCAAATCTTAAACAACTTTTCAAACTTAAAAATTTTCTAAGATCTTTGAACAACAAACTCAAAGAAAGATTTCACTCGACTACGAGCTACTTATGATCTAAGTAAACCTTCAAGAACTTATGAAAGAAAAGACTTTTCCCTTGTTACTAATGCAAAACAACACTTTTTAACCAAACAAAGAAATAAAAGGTTTTTATTTATTTTTTTATTATTTGAATCCTCACAAAGCAAAAAGGAAAAATATCAACAAGTCAAAACCAAGAAAACTTCTGGCCTAAGCGCAGATCACAAAGAGTCACTTTAAAAATCACACACAAGAAAATTAAAATTGGACTCTCACACTTGTCTAAAAACCCTATAAAAGAAAATTTAGAGGAAAACTTATTAATGAAAAAGAAAGCTATTGCTGTGATCAAAACTAAGTTACTGACCGCTATGACAGAGACCCAAAAGCATGAGAGGTATAACTCTTGTCAAAGGAAAGGATGACTGCCTCACCTTCAACAAAAATTTTCTCCACAAGCACACTGCTGACAGTTCAACATCAAGTGTGTGCACGGGAGCTGTGTAAATTCAGAGCACGTGTACATGTGTGCTGGACTTATACATGCCACATGTATCTATGAAACTCTGAGACAAATGAAAGGCTAAGAAATCCAACCCAGGTAGAGACCACGTTTATTGAGAACCAGGATCTCTTGAAGACTCAGACACTTACTTTAACAGAAAAAAGAAAGCAATTCAAGGAAAACTCCATAGAACAAACCAATCTGAGGTGAAATCTAAGCTATAGACTGCCAACAACAAAGACTAGAAAGAGTTCCATAAAACCCCTGAGAATGACTATTTCTGACAAGGAAGAGGATGAATGCCTCTCTAAAAGAAATTTTCTGGAATCATACATGCGATTGACACTTCCTCAGCTAGCATGTACAGGCGAGCTGTGAGAAGGTAGGGTGCGAGTACATGCGTGCAGACCTTATACAGGCCGTGTGTACCTCTGTGGGTCTCAGAAAAGAAAAAAAATGTAGTCAAGCAAGGAAACAGAGATAGCTGGTATGAAAGACCAGAATCTTTGTTAGCTCAAACTTTTGCAGAAACTTTAAAAACAAGGAATGAAACCTATTTTTAAGAATACCCAAAAAATATTCCTAGAAACCTTAGAGATCCCCAGTACGATCGCCAATATTGCATGGATTCAATTTTCTTAGGATCCACTCGGACACCATCCTTGCCGACAATATGACCTGGGTATTCCACTTCGAAGGCACATTTAGATTGTTTTAGAAAAAGTTGATGTTTAGAGAGCATATGGAGGACTTGATTCACATGGGAGAGATGGGATGTCAAATTTTTACTATAGATGAGAATATCATCAAAGAAAACAAAGACAAAATGATGAAGAAAAGGATGGAAGAATTCATAATGACCCTCGTGAATGCGAAATGCAGTCTAGGTAATGTCTTCTTCTTCTTTAAGAGACTGCGTGTTTTTCTGGGTTTAATGGGATATTATAGGAAGTTTGTTCGAAATTATGGAAAGATTGCAACTCCTCTCACTTCCCTCCTTAAAAAGAATTACTTCACTTGGACTTCAACTACGGATCATGCCTTCCAAGACTTAAAAGATTCTATGTGCTCAACCCCTGTCCTATCTCTCCTATACTTCACAACGATATTTGTATTGGAATGTGATGCTTCCAGGAAAGGAATTGGAGCCGTCCTCATGCAAGATGGTAGGCCCTTGGCCTTCACTAGCAAACAACTTTCAGAGCGACATTTGGGCCAATCCATTTATGAAAAGGAAATTTTAGCTATTCTGCATGCTGTGGATCTCTGGTGTCCTTATTTATTGGGTCAATGATTCCAAATCAAAACTGATCATCAGAGTCTCAAGTATTTCCTCGAACAACAAATTTCATCCTGGCACAACAAAAATGGGTGACCAAGATATTTGGCTATGATTATGAAATCATTTACAAGAAGGGAGAGGAAAATGTAGTGGCTGATGCTCTTTCACAAAAATACGAAGAAGATGGGTCCCTTTTCTCCTTCTCCTTCATTATACCAGATTGGCTCCAAGCTGTTTGTCAAGAATGGTTGCAAGATCCCAAAATTTCTATCCTGCTCCACCAATTGCAATACAATTTTTTCATTTCTCGAGGGTACTCTTGGAATAATGAAGAGCATTGCTACAAAGGCTGTTTGTACTTATGCAAGAAATCCCAACTTAATTCCACAGTTCTTTCTGAACTTCATGTCTCACCCACAACCAGACATTCAGGGTTTACCAAAACTTATGAACGAGTCAAACGTTCTTTTTTCTGGGAGGGTATGAAGCATGACATCTGGACCTTTGTGGCTGAATGTGAGGTATGTTAACGCAAAAAGGGAGAATCTGTCAAATCCCCAGGCACACTCCAACCACTTCTGATTCCCCCTGCTATTTGGCGATATATTTCTATGGATTTCACTGCAGGCTTACCTAAATCAGGCAATAAGTCAGTCATCATGGTGGTAGTATATCGTCTCTCCAAATATGCTCATTTTTTTTCTCTTCAACACCCATTCACAACCACACAGTGGATCAAATCTTCATGGATAATATCTTCAAGCTTCATGGCATGCCTAATTCTATTGTCTCTGACAGAGACCCCACTTTCACCAACAATTTTTGGCAAGAATTGTTCAAGCTACAGGGCACCCAATTGCATCTCAACACTGCCTATCACCCCCAGATGGATGGCCAGACTGAAGTTATCAACAAGTGTTTAGAAACATATTTGAGGTGTTTTGCATCTAAGCGACAAAATTGGTGGGATCAATGGTTACCCCTAGTTGAATGGTGGCACAACACATCTTACCATACAACTACTCACATGACTCCTTTTTAAGTAGTCTATGGCCAAAATCTCCCATCAATTCTCTCCTATATGCCAGGGGTCTCGAAGGTTTAGGAGGTTGACAAAAATCTTACAATCTGTGAGGCTATTCTTCATGCCCTTAAAGAAAATTTGGTCATGGCTCAAAATCACATGAAGAAACAAGTAGATCAAGGTCATTCTGAATGCCATTTTGTTGAAGGGGACCATGTATTTCTTAGATTACAACCTTATAAGAAGACTTCATTCAAAGCTCAACAATGTCAAAACTTGCACCCAAATTTTATGGTCCTTATACAGTGCTCAAGAGTGTGGGATCGATGGCCTATCACCTAGCTCTACCCAATCAGTCGAAATTCCATTATTTTTTTCATGTTTCCTGCTTAAAGAAGGTGATTGGAACTAAGTGCCAAACTCAAACAAGTCTCCTTGAGTTGGATGATGAAGGTTCCATATGGTTGCAACCACAAGCAGTCTTAGCCTAGAGAGAGAGTCTTCTCTGTCAGTGCACCATCCAGGAACTATTACTCCAATGGAAAGATACACCTCCAGAAGATGCCACCTGGGAGCCAACCACCTTTCTACAACAATTCCTTCATATGACGCCTTGAGGACAAGGTTGTTCTTCAAGGGGGAGGGCATGTTAGGGACCTAACGTCCCTAACCCCTCACGTTGTTAGAATAATATAATTCCATGTAATAAAGGCCAATATTAATAAGGCCTAGAAATAAGGAAGAATAAGTCAAATGTGAGAAGACCTAATAGAAGCTTCCTCTTCTAGAAGTATCTTCCTCTAGATTGTTCTTTTGGATAGATAGAGTATAAATAGAAGTAGAGGGTATGAGAAATATTGTCTTGGATATTATTGTAATATATCTCTGCTTCGCTAGAGGTTTCCCCCTCGAAGAGGCAAGTGAACTTTTATATCAGTAATCAAAGTACTCTTTATGGTGTTATTCTGGTATTGTTCTGATTATATCATTGCTTCTTTGTCATTTCTAGTTAAAATATTTTTGTTCTGCATACTATTTTATATCTGGAATACTACAGTTGCTGCCTACAAATACCAGAGAGGATCGATGTCTCTAGTAGATCGATGCCTACAAAGAATAAAGGGGATTGGTGTCTCCTGTAGGTTTGTGCCTCCAAACAACAGTGGGGATTTGTGTCTCCAATAGGTTGGTGCCTACAAATTTATAAAATTATTTTTTTGTTGTTTTCTCCCAAAAGGGTTTCCATATTAAATATTATGTCTTCTTGTTGTTATATTTATATGATTTCTTCATTATGGTTTATGAATGTTAAAAATAAAAAGATAGCCTTATACTCATTCACCCCCACCCTCTTAGTATAACTGTGTGCTCAACACATCATTACTCACCTAATCATTTAGTTAGGAAGTTTTATGCAGAAGAGTCAAGGAGTAGCCCAAAAGTGTCTCATGTTAGGCATCAAAGAATAAGATATGAGTTGGATAGCTTGTAAGGATAACTTAGGAAGCTTAAGCCACCAACCTTTGACGATGAAAATAGAAAGGGAGATGATGTTGAAACTTGGTTTCTTGGAATCATATTTAGTATTTTCAATTGCATAGATACTCATCTAACCTATAAGCGAGGATTTCCATATACCATTTGCATGAAAGATATTCTACATGGTGGGATCAATTGAAGAAATTCAAGTACATTGATGAGAAAATGATTTCTTGGAAGCAATTCAAGAAGTACTTCCAACATCGGTATCTTTCAAAGAACTACTATGACAAGAAGATGCAGGAGTTCTTTGAACTCAAGTTGGGGAGCATGACCATGGAAGAATATGAAAATAAGTTTTTGTATTTGTTGAGGTATGTGGGTTTTATCAAAGAAGAGAAGGTGAAAATATAGAGGTTCCTAAGTGGACTACCATATTTTTCCAAAGACAAATTCAATTTGATGAACCTAGAACTTTGAGAGACCATTAGAAAGACCAAGTACCTATATGAGCAAGGAAAAGGAAGAGAGAATTTTAAGAAATCGTGGAACGATAAGAAGAAGGGGAAATCAGATCAGAGAAAGAAGGGATTCAAACCTTATTTCAATACAAATAGTGCTAATGCATATCAACTAAATCAGACTACTAAGAATGAATCCAAGATGGAAGACTCCTTGGGAAAAAAGGGTAAGGATACCAATAAAATGTTAGGGATGTAAAGAAGATCACATGTACAAGGATTGTCCTCATAGAGAAGACAAAATGAGGACAATGCACAACATTCAAGAGGATACTACAATGGAAGCCCTGGGTAGAGATATTCCAAGGATATATCTAGCCCTGGAAGATCGACAAGCAAAGCATCCGTCTCATATGATTGAGGTGGAAGATAAGATTATAAATCAATGTGTTGCTATTTTAATTGATTCAGGAGTAAGTCATAGTAACATTGATTCTAAAATAGTGGACACATTTTGTATGATGAAAATTAATTTGAAATATCATGGTTGGTTCGGCTAGCCACTAGGACCAAATGAAGGATCAATGATATTGTCAAAGGTTGTCCAATAGATATGAATGGAATGAATAAAAATGTTGATATGAATATCATACCATTAGGATCTTATGATATCCTAAATGGAATGAACTGGTTGGAAAAACATCATGTTGTCCCATATTGTCATAATAAGAATTTTACATGTCTTGATGAAGAAGGGAAGAAGAGCATTGTGCGAGGAATTCCAAGACCCATTTCTATAAGGGAGATTTCAACCTTTCAACTGAAGAGATTTTTTAAGAAAGGATGTCAATTGTATGAAACTCATGTGGAGGAGCAAAACAAGACCAAAGGGCCAAGTCTTGAATATTTTTTAGTATTACAAGAGTTTGAGGATATATTCAAAGAAATACCAGGATTTCCATCAAAGAGGGATATATATTTCTCTATTGATTTAGTACCAAGATCTTCCCTAGTATCAAGGACTCCTTATAGAATAAGTACACCATAATTAAAAGAATTACAAATGCAGCTAGAAGAATTGTTGAAGAAATGATACATACACCCAAGTGTTTCACCTTGGGGAGCACCAATACTCTTTGTGAAAAACAAGGATGGAACGTTGAGGCTATGCATTGACTTTAGATAGCGGAATAAAGCCACCATGAAGAACAAATACCCTCTACCCAAAATTGATGATCTCTTTGATCAACTAAGAGGAGAAAATATTTTTTCAAAGATAGACTTGAGATCGGAGTATTATCATGTGAGAATCAAAGAAGAAGACATCATTAAGACAAATGTTAGATCCATGTATGCACATTATGAATTTGTAGTAGTGTCATTTGGACTGACCAATGAACCAACTATATTTATGTGTTTAATGAATGACATATTCAGAAATTATTTGGATAAGTTTTTCATTTTGTTCTTGGATGACATACTTATTTATTCAAAGTCAGAGGAATAATATGAACATCACTTGAGATTGGTACTGCAAGTGATAAGGGAGCATCAACTTTATTCCAAGCTAAGCAAGTGCTCTTTTTACCAAGATAAGATCCATTATTTGGGGCACATCATTTCGCAAGAAGGCATCATAGTGGACCCAGACAAGATTAAAGCCATTAGGGGATGGACAACGTCAAAGAATGTTTCAGAAGTTAGATCTTTTATGGGATTAGTCAGATTCTACAAGAGGTTTATAGTGAGTTTCTCTAAGATTTCACATCCCATCACTTCTTTACAAGATAAGGGAATTAAATTTCAATGGACAACATAGTGTGAAGAATTTTTTGATTTATTGAAAGAATTACTTACTAGTGCACTTATTTTGAAAATTGTTGATCCAAATGAAAATTTTGTGGTATGCACAGATGCATGCAAAGAAGGAATTGGTGGAGTCCTCACTCAGAATGAACATGTCATTAGTTATGAATCTAGAAAGCTCAAAGAACATGAGAGGAATTATGACACACATGATTTGGAGCTTTCTTCCATATTTCATGCATTGAATATGTGGAGGCACTACTTAACGGGGAATAAATTTGAATTAAGGACAAACCATAGTGGTATGGAATATTTGTTTGAACAACCAACTTTAAATGCTAAGAAAACAAGATGGATATAATTATTAAGTGAGTATGACTTCGACATCAAACATATCAAAGGAAAATAAAATAAAGTTGTTGATGTATTCAAAATAGGGGTACATATCATGCGTGCTATATCAATTAATATGCATCAATCAAATTTAAAGAGAATAATTTTACATGTTATTATTACAGACCAACATTACCTACAGGTAAAAGAAATCTTACAATAGGAAGATGTACAATAGATACTTAAAGAGTATAAGATGAAATAAAATGGAGTATTTATGCATAAAAATAGAATTTATGTTCCTAATTCTGAAGAACTAAGGAATTTAGTGTTAAAAAATATGAATAATGTTCCATATGATGGAAATCCCAGTTATTAGAAAATAATTGCAGCAATAAAAAACCAACACTTTTCGCCATGAATGAAGAAGAATGTTTCTAATTATATTTCTAGGTGCATGGAATGTCAAAGAGTGAAGGATGAACATAAACACCCATCAATTTTGCTATAGTCATTTCTAATCCCATAATGGAAATGGGAAGTGGTAACCATTGATTTTATCACTAAATTGCCAAGGAAAAAAATGCAACATGATTCAATAATGGTAGTGGTGGATAAATTAACAAAGACTCCTCATTTTATTCCAATAAAGATGACTCATAAGATAACTAATATTGTAGAAATTTGCATGAAGGAAATTGCTAAGTTGCATGGAATACCTAAGGAAATTGTTTCAAATAGAGATTTGAAGTTTACTTCAAACTTTTGGAAACGATTGTATTAGAGATTCGATACAAATCTGTATTTTAGTACAACATACCATCCATAGTAAGATGGGTATGTTATCCCATAGTTTGTAGTTTGGGAAAATCCCAACCCAAACAACAAGTGTGTGACACAAATGGAAACACATATCACTGTCACCTCAATAGATGTCCCCCTCATTTTAGTGAAGGACAAGTCCAACACAAGAGAGGCTTCCCAGGTGACCCTAAGGGATTGCAAGGGGAGAAACAAGGAGTATGATAAAAGCCTCAAAGCCAATGGGGAATCAACAAGAAACCTTATTGTCCCAAAATTGTAGCAATATATATATATATATATATATATATATATATATATATATATATATCAACAATGAATAAATTATGACGACTGCAAATTAAAGCATCAAAATCAAATGTATGATATTGAAAAATAAAGCTTGTAAATAACACACAATATTCCAATGATTAGACCAAGTCTTTGATGACAAATAAGGCTTGTTAATGAATGTTATCAACAAGTATTTATGATATCCCAATGGCTGCAAAAAACGTTTTCTACAACAACAAGTTCTAGCCACTAAAATAAGCTAGTAAGCCACCCCAAACAATAGTCTTTAGACAATAGATCAAATATTATAGATTACAAGTAAATTTCAGCGGTAGAAAAATTGTAAAAGAGTAAGAGAAAGTGAGTTTGATGCAACCCTAATGGACATAACTTAATTTTTATTACAATAATTCAATCACTTGGCAAATCAAGACACCCTTAGGGTGGAACATAACTTAAAACATGTAAAATTTAAATCAAAACTTGAACAAATCAATATCTCAAAATTCACGTTTACCAATGTAACATTATTCAATCTCCAATGCAAAGATTAGTGTCTTATCTATTGGGTAATGGAGTCTCTTTCTTTGAGCTAGTGTTTATGACTCTTCTAGGGGTGTAAACCCTTTTACTCCCTAGAGAAAAAAAACCTTAGCAAGGTTTTGCTACAAGGTTGTAATCCCTTTTACTCCTTGTAGAAACCTTTAAGCCTTTTCAATAACAATAGAAAGAAATTCTTTGATGGAGGGTGTATGCCCTTATACTCCTCCAAGGGTTTTGACAAAATAATCTTGAAATCAAGAAGAAACACACAAAATTACATAAATTTCTTACCTGATCCAAGAGATAGCATGAAAAACACTTACTTATCAAAATAATTCCTCCAAATTGCCAAGAACATGCATCCAAGAAAAGTCTCTAGCCTTTATTCCACCACTAGACAAGTGTTCCATCCATTTTTCAAAGGAGACAAGAGATAGCGAATTGTCGAAGGAGGGAAAAAATTTCAATCCAAGAGTCATGTAATTCTCAAGTGATGATATGTGAAAATGAAAAAGAGATGGCCTCTATTTATATGAGGCCATCTAAACTATTTTGTCCACATCAAATTGTCAAGAATAAATTAAAAGAGGGTTGACCCCCTTTATTTTCCTTTACAACATACAAATATAAAAATTACATAAGGTAAAACCCTCAAAAGGGTGACGTCATTCTCTAGAAGGGTGATGTTGAGCCTTTAAGTGATACATTGGGCCTCAAGATGCAAATCGTTGGGCCTCCAAAGGCCATGTGTCAATATCTCATGCACTAGAGTGTCATGCCATGCATATTCTTCCTTCAAAACACATCACATCACCTTCAAAACCATCAAACCCACTAAAACCCTAGCCTCTGAATGATGTCAAGGGCTTAAAAAGTGATGTCCTAGGCCTCCAAAGGCCAACATCTAGGTGTAATGGCTATGATGTCATCCTCAAATGATGTTAGAGTGCCTCCAAAGGAAAATTCCTCTATCCTTTGCACACAAAGGCTCCAGGGTGATCTGGTCAACCTGTGGGGTATGACATCCATCCTAGTCATTCTCAACCCCCCATGGAGGTCAAAATGGCATAATTCCTCCATGTCTAGCTTTCAATTGGCAATCCCGCAAAGACGAAAAAGTACACCCTCCAAGGGTCCACAAGTCACATGTATCATGCCAACTAAGTCACATTTAACAAAATAACCACTCGAACATGTGCATTAAATCCCCCCTTTTCAAACTAAACAAATTCTCAAAGACCTTATAAAATTTGCCAAATTTAATTACGGGAGGGTTGTCATGATGCCATATTGGGTAGGCCAATCCCCAAGTCATGGAGTGTTTCCCAAGCAAACCCTCTTTAAGTAATGTACTGAATATGAGGTGGATGGGGGTATGACTTTTGGGCATGGGGTTCTTGACATATCAAGGGCTCACATTCTCTCATTTATGGACGAATTTGTGGAGGGTGTGTTGCATTCTTCATTTGCAATGCAACATTTTTCCAAGCCCTTATTGCCATTCATTTATTATGGTCCAAAAATTGAGTGCTATGTGTAATGAAAAGTGAAGAGAACTGTAATGCCACTTGAAGTTAGAAAACATTGAGTGCCATATGAAAGGAAAGTAAAAGACACCACAAATGCGTTCTCCCATCAAACAAGACATTTATTAATTATTTGTTAAAAGGTCTTTGATTTTTACAGAGAAGAATTTAATTGTTCTTAGAACCTCAAGGAGAGCATCTAGAAGGAAAATTCAAGGATTTTAAATTTTGTGAGCTACAAAACCTCTAGGCCTTTAGCCCCTTCTTCCCATGAAATGAGGTATAAGCCCTTGTTGGGGTCAATGAGCTCAAAATCCCAAAATATGAGGAAATGAAAAAGGGAATAGATGTGGAAAGTGGTATGTGCAGGAATGGTATGATGACCCTTCAAGGAGACCCCTCGATAGAAACCCTTTTCCTAAGGGTGACCCACTTACTAGGAAACCATGTCAACCACCAAGGTGAAATGAGGAAAAAGGTATAATTTCAAAGCAAATATTTGATAATCAATAAATGACTCTTTGCAACATGATCAATTGCTTCAATTATTAAAGTGACACTTACCATGAGACCAGATTTGTTACCACATGAAGCAAGAGTTGTTGTCCTCTCAGGGCCAAGCTGGTGTAATGGACGTTGTTATGCTGGTGTCACTGAATGGTGATGTGTGGTAGAGAGAAGGGTCTTTTTCTACTCAATTTGGGCTCATCTAGTCATCATGGGTCTCGACACTCCATGTCTTCAACTTGAGGGACTCGAGACATCATCTCCTTAGTTACCCCTAGCTTAGGGGGGTCACATCTGGTTCCTACACGGGGACATGTGCTTGCTGTAGAGCGCATGAGAAACTCAACATATTATAGTAATACCCATGCCTACACATACTCAATCAAGATATTAGAGCATTGAGGGGTGTCTTTCTCACCCTTATTTCATATAATCAAAGCTTCAAAATTTCAACTATTCCTTAAAAATAATTTTTTTCATTTTTCAAAAACTTCTAACTAACATGCAATATGATTCAAGCAAATGCATCACAACAATTATGCATAAATGAAATAAATAAATATGTAAATAAAGGGATGAAATAAAATGAAACCACACTATTATGAACACAAAAAATGCAATGCAAGAAATCAAATAACCTACCTACTTACCTAGGTCCCGAGAGCCCATAGACGTTGAGTGCCTAGTGACGTCAGGTGAAATCATACAACCAATGAAACCACCTGATCATCTCATCAAGGTATATCCCCCTCTGCTTAATCATGTGATACAACAAAGATAAGTCAATGACACAATAATCATGAGCATAAATAAGCATGTGATCAATCATAGAAAGAAACTTTTGGAGGTGAGTGGGAGGGAGACAATCCTACTGGAAATAATAGCCACAAGATTGATCCACCCATATTTGAATAGGGATACTACATATAGATGATGGTTCATCTTCTTCCTTACTCACATGATCACTGCTTCCTAAAGACTGAGAGGAGATGAGAGATCCAAAGAAGACCTTATGATTTCCCAGAGAAACAGGTACAAGACAAGGGACATGCATAGATATGGAGACATAACACTTCTCCATATTCAAAACATGTTGATTCTTTATACGTGTTTGCAAATCCCTTCATACTTACTCATGCTAAAAATATTGTTGCCTTATGGGATGGACCGATGACTTTTTTGAGCTGGCCAAGTCCTCATGTCCATCAAAATTCGAGCACGAAGATGGTTGAAAATATTCATCATATAATAGTTCTGAGTGTTCAAAAGGATAATTCCCAAGGTATGGCTAGAAATCAACATAAGTGAATTGCAACTAGTCATCCTTGAGTGGGTGATAACTATCTACACTCATATGATCATTGAGCTGCAAAATATCTGGATCATCTAGGCATGGGGAACAATCCTCTAAAGGTGACAACACACCATTATTCATTTGAAAAATAACCTTAATGCTGTAAATGGGATCCTTATAAAAAATGAAACAATCAATTTCCCATCTCACCTCCCAATATGTATGAAATCATCAATGTGTTGATCAACCATATCGGATAGGTCCTCCATGAAATCATCTTTATCATTGGGACTAATCACTTCATCTTCATGTATAGGAGGAAAGCAAGGCTAGACACCCTCATCTTCATCAAGTAGAAGAACGTATATCGATGTCTCATTTGGGTTCTCAACATGTTGCACTTCATCGAAACCTTCTTCTTCTTGGCAGATTTCTTCATGGGCGTGTTCTTTAATCACTTCTTCATACACAAGGTCTTGTTCTTTAGTATATTCTTGAGATAATCCTTTTATAAGATTCATTAGATGTTCAACGACTTCATCAAAAACTTTTTTCTCTTCCATCTGCAAAAGTGTCTTTGTGATACAATAAGTTCTGGGAAAGGGTTCATCCTGTGGTGCCATAATTCCATTGTCTGAAATTCCACTTCAATGGAGTCGCCTGATGAGCTCAAGTCTCATCGAAAAGGGTATCTTCCTTTAGTGGAGTCACTAGATTATCTTTATAAAAATTTCATCAAACGTTGGAATGGAACTTCCCTCAAGTGGAGTGGCCAGACAAGATAAGGATAAATGATTTGGGATAAACTTGCCAAGTGTCATTATGGGACCAGAAAGGATTCAAAATCCTCCTTGGCAACAATTCCAAAAATGTTATCGCACAGTTTGTAGTTTGGGAAAACCCCAATCTAAACAACAAGTGTGACACAAATGGGAACACCTATCATTGTCATCTCAATATATGTCTCACTCGTTTTAGTGAAGGACAAATCCAACACAAGGGAGACTTCCCTAGTGACCCTAGGGGGATTGCAAGAAGCTATAGGAACACTCATATAGGTCAAGTTCAAGGTGAGGTTTGAGGCTTGAGAAAAAATCCTTTGGAGTTGTTAAATGGTTGCCAAGTTTGTGTACCTACAAAAAAGTGTTATACAAACCAAAACAAGGCAATATATGATGACAAAAGCCTCAAAGCCAATGGGGAATCATCAAGAAACCTTGCTGTCCCAAAATTGCAGCAGTATGAAATAGATCTATCAACAATGAATAAGTTATGATGATTGCAAATTAAAGCATCAAAATCAAGTGTATGATGTTGGAGAATAAAGCTTGCAAATAGTAGACAATATTCCAATGATTAGACCAATACTTTGATGACAAATAAGGGTTGTTAATGAATGTTATTAGTAAGTATTTATGACACCCAAATGGTTGTAGAAAACTTTTTCTACAACAAAAAGTTCTAGCCACTAAAATTAGCAAGTAAACCACCCAAACAATAGCCTTTAGACAATAGATCAAATATCACAACTTACAAGTAAATTTCAATAGTAGAAAAATTGTAAAAGAGTAAGAGAGAGTGAGTTTTCTGCAACCCTAATCGATGTAGCTTAATGTTTATTACAACGTCTCAATCAATTGACAAATCAAGACACCCTCAGGGCACAAGATAAATGATGCAGGAGCATCACTCCACGTCATCAAGCCCCAGCCAACCAACACGCGTTAAATGGAGAGGACAAGCGTAACCCTCTCACTTTCAAATTTCAAATTTGAATTTAATGTATTAAATGTTGTAAGGCCGAAGAGCCAAAAGCCATGCATGTGCATAGGCTTTAGTTAAAGGTTTCCTTAAATGGTTGTAAGGCTGAGATCTAGATCTGATTCGAACTAGACAACCATTCAATGTAATTGAATGTAAATTAATGAGAGTTGGTGAGGATGGAGGGAAGTGCTTGAGGAGCCCCCTTTTGTAAAAATATATTCTTTTGTTTAGAAGAGGAGGAGAGGAAGAGAGGAAGAGAGAATAGAGAAGAGAGGAGAGTCGAGACTCTGTTGTAGTCCGAGCGCGAACACATTGTAATCAAGCATTCTTGATTAATACAATCATAGCAGTTTTTCCTGCATGTTGTTGTTCATGTGTTTGTGAGTTCACGAATGAATGTCATCTGTGTGTGTTATGATATGCTATAGATGTATGAGTAGATGTGCATTTGCAGGGATAGATAGATTTCCCTATCTGTTGAGTTCTTTGATTTTCAGGTTTGGGTTCTTTGTGGTTTCATGCAAGAGTGCATGACAGAGTACTGTGGTCTCTAAAAACCAGTGCAGGAGTGCACTTATGAATTCTGCGGAATTTCAGACAAAGATGTGCCAGGAGGGTGCACTAGCTGAAGTCATTAACTCAAGGAAGAATCCTCAAGGTTGCTGAACACCCTGAAGGAAGAACTGTGCAGAGGAGAGCACAGAGAGGAGAAGCAGAATTGCTGAGAATTCTGTAAAGGCTCTGCCAGGAGGGCATTGAGTAAATGCACAGGATGCATTGAGCTAGTGCATAGAGTGCACTTCTGAATTCTGCGAAATTTGGATAGAGCTGTGCCAGGATGGCGCACCAAAGGAAGTATTAGACCCAAGGAGAAACCTCAAGGTTGCTGAACACCTTGGAGGTAAGACTGTGCAGAGGAAGGCACAGAGATAACATAATCATTGAAGGTTTTGTAGAGCTCTACCAGGAGGGCATTGAGCGAGTGCGAGGAGTGCACAGGAGGAGCTCTATTTCGAGTTTAAGGAAGACAAAACGTTTGAAGCTCTGTGAAACTCTGCCAGGATGGCATCAAGAAGTTGCATAGAGTGCACAGAAGGACTCTTTTCGAGTTCTACTGGGGAAGAGAAGTGTCAAAGAGAGACACTCACAGAGTTACTGAATACTTTTTTAAGCCAGCAAGGAAGGCTTGAGTAGAAGGTCATCAGGAGGACACTAGATTTCCCTTTGAGGACACAGAAGGGCGAGTCCCCTAGAGGCTCGGGTAAATAAAACTCAGAACGGATAGCAAAGTTGTGTGCAGGGACCCTGCAAGGAGTGCAGAGGTCGAGAAACCTTTTGAGGTTTCTGAGTGAACAAAGCTCAGAAGGGATAGCATTCCTAGAACGCAAGAGATATCCAAGGGAATTGAGCTCGCAGAGGAAGAAAAATTTGAGGCTTTTGAAACTTCAGAAATTCTCCCAAGGGGAGGAAGGAAGTTCTCAAGCTCAGGAGGGAGCACAACTGTTGTTAGATCAGCTTGAGAGGCGAGATCTAGACCGTCGAGTTTCACATCCAGACAACAGGAGGAGAGAGCACAGGGAAGAGAAACAAATATGGGCTGTCGAATCTAGTGAAAAGGTCCGATAGTCGTCGGATCCTGAGGAAGGCGCACAGAGTTTAACCTATAGGAGGTCGCGCAGGAGAAGATTTGAAATGGACGGCGGGAACACTTCGTGGAGAAGTGCCGAAAATCCTGTGGGCCATCGGATATCACAAATCTGTGAGAAGGTTAAGGCTGAGTGCCTTTTAGCATTTTGGCATTTCGGGGTTTGGCATTTCGGCAATCTCAATGACAAGGAGCTGGGGCACTTTGCATTGAAAACCCCAAAGTCGCAAAACACGACGTGTCCTTGGAGCAGGGCTGTGGTCACGGAGGAAGCAGCCATTTCGGAGTCTGGGAGGTTGAAGGACCAAGAACCATCTGCATTCGGAATCGTGGAATCGTGAATTCTGAAATCTCGAAAAGTGGGCCGTGGTCAAGTAGATTCTGACATTTTGGGACCTGGAGATTCGAAATATAGAAAACAGGGGGAGCACTTGCATCACGGTTTCCTGAATCGTGAAAGCCGGTAGCACTTTGTCGTTAAGCCTTTTCGGCATTCCAGGACCTGGGTGTTCGAGAGGCCAGGAGTTGGGAGACGTGGAGTCTCGACTCATGAAATCGTGAAACCCCGAAAGCATTTGGAGGAAGAGCACGAGCCAGAGTCGTTGAGCCCATTTTGGCATTTCGGCATTTCGGGGTTCGAAAAGTAGAGGAGGCGAAGACTCATGCCTAGTGCACGTTGTGTGTAGGTGGGGTTTTTCATGAAGGACCTATGGATAGAATTCATGGGGTTCCAGTGAGGGCCCAAAAGAACTAATTCAGTTCTACGGATTCAAAGAAGATTGATCCTGTGTGGATCTTGGCCCGAGGGTCGAGGGTCTACGACATCAATAAATTAAAGCATGCAAAATTTAAATCAAAACTTGAACAAGTCAATATCTCAAAATTCATGTTTACCAATGCAACAATATTCAATCTCCAATGAAAAGACTAGTGTCTTATCTATTGGGTAATAGAGTGTCTTTCTTTGAGCTAGGGTTTATTACTCTTATATGGGTGTAATGCCTTTTACTCCCTAGAGAAAAAAAACCTTATCAAGGTCTTGCTACAAGGGTGTAAGCCCTTTTACTCCTTGTAGCAACCCTTAGGCTTTTCAATAACAATAGAAATAAATTCCTTGATGGAGGGTGTATTCCCTTATACTCCAAGGGTTTTGACAAAATAACCTTGAAATCAAGAAGAAACACACAAAATTGCAGAAATTTATTACCTAATCCAAGAGACAGCATGCAAAACCCTTACTTATCAAAGATATTCCACCAAATTTCCAAGAACAAGAATCGAAGAGAAGTTGCTAGCCTTTATTCCACCAATAGACAAATATTTCATCCATTTTGCACAAGAGACAAAAGATAGAAAATTTCCCAAGGAGGGAGAAAATTTCAGTCCAAGAGTTACGTAATTCTCAAGTGATGAGATGTGAAAATGAAAAAGAGATGGCCTATATTTATATGAGACCATCAAAAGCAATTGGTCCACATAAAATTGTCAACAACAAATTAAAAGAGGGTTGACCCTCTTTATTTTCCTTTACAACTTACAAATATAAAAATTACATAAGTTAAAAACCTCAAAAGGGTGATGTCTGTTGGACCCGTGATATGGTTAATTTAATAATGATGATTAGATCCTTTTTAACCAATATTATATGTGTATTTTACTATTTTGAAGAAGTTTTGAAGGATTCTTGTATCAAATCGCCATAGCTTATACCAGGTATGTATGATTGATGTTTTATGATAGTTTCAAGTTTAATTCAACATGATTTAATGATTCCAAGAAGCTAATTCATGATTTGTGTGTCACAGGGAAAAATCACAAGGCATTTTTCTATCTAGCACTTCGTCTGGTACTCCAACCGGCACTACATCCGGCATTGCATCCGACACTAAAACCGTGGGTGAGTTGGAAGTTGTTATATCGACGACCAGTGATGGGAAAATCGATGACATGGGTTTTTCTTGTGCTTGTGGCCTCTATCTACCGAGCTTCTGACAACTTGGATTCAGTTGTTATGCTGAGCGTTGATTGGCTCGCTTAGTTTCTAGAAGCCACCGACGGTGAAAACACATTTAGTTTAATTTACTGTTTTTAGAGGAGGTCGACCCTTCCAGTGGTCAACCTCTCGACTTGTAACTCTTATAAATACCACATCAGTGGTCAAGCAAATAGTTAGTAGAGGTTAAGTTCAGAATTGTGAAGTTAGCATTGTTTTTGTTGTTTCAAGACATTTTCCATAAACTTGTGTAAAATTGTGTTTTTAATTTAAAATGATGAAACCGTGTTGCTTGAGCTCATGATTCATTGTTGAGAAGTAGCCACGACCTTCTAGGGGGCCCACCAGTGATCTGGGTGAATATTTAGTTAGTTAGTTTGTGTATTTGATTTATGCAATTGCCATTTCTTCTATTTTCTGTTATAAGCATTTCCATCATTTTTCATGCGGTGTTTGTTGTTCATAGCTTAATTGTTCAATTTCCCTTTTTGCAGGTTTCTTATGAAGGATAGTATTAATATGCCATGTATTTTTAATTAAATAGGAAATAGCTTAATCTTAAGCCACTAACCCCG
This sequence comes from Picea engelmannii, assembly GCA_009831015.1. Taxonomy (NCBI): domain Eukaryota; kingdom Viridiplantae; phylum Streptophyta; class Pinopsida; order Pinales; family Pinaceae; genus Picea; species Picea engelmannii. The sequence goes on along the minus strand of ML776671.1, from coordinate 63,340 downwards.
ATGTATGATTAAATGATAGTTAGAATTTTTGTATGCTGAAATAGAATAGTCAGAAGTTAAAACAGAGTATTGAGTTAATGGTTTCCTTGACAAGGTTTCGATGGATGATTAGTTGTTATCTTTGATTTTAATTCTCAGTTTGTTTATCTAGTTTTCTTATTAATTCTCTTGTCATATGCTGAAATAGAAATAAGATTTTGAGTTATGTTTTTATGAGTATTTCCATTTGCAATTTAAATGGTTAAGAATAGGATTAGTTTAGTTTACTTCATGCAATTTCCATTCTAGATCTAGATTGCAATTTTAATTTGAAGTTTGCTTTTGAGTCTAGTTCTTAGTTGTAAATTTATAGTAGTGTGAATTTTCTTACATTAGCATAAGAATGCAATTGAATTAAATAGAATAGTGTTTTTATATTGTTGATGATTAATGCATAAATTGAAGAATCACATGGATTTTCAGGGTAGTTGATATTCCTTCTATAATGGCCAAGTTCTCATTAGATTACCTGTTTCATACCTTTCACTTTTCTATAGAAGTTAATATTGAGTTTATCCCTCTTGAGTTATCATTAATTGTTAAATGCAATCGTGATATCATAAAACACCGAAGACATAATCATCAACACTATATTTGAAGTTTTTTTGCTACTGTAGATTAGAGAATAGTTTTCTTGTTATTATATATTAAAGAGTAGTTGTTGATTAGTATTTGAATGTTGTCATGATGTTTTTAATTCAATAGGTTAAGATTTCCTTTTATATATTAGAAGTAATTATGAAGTTTATCTTAAGAATAGAGTTCACTTGCTTATTAATTTGATTAGTTACTTGTTGAGTAATTTTTATTAGTTTACTTGCTGCAGAAGTTTCCATAGGTTAGTTATTTGATTGCTTATTAGTTTACTTGCTGAATAAGTTTCCATAAGTTAGTTTGAATAGGGTAATTGCTTGCTTGTTTATTTTCTTACTTCTTGTTGCTCATTGATTTTGAATAAGATTAATTAGATTAGTTTGTTGTTGTTATTGTTAATTAAATAGATTAAATAGATAATTTTATTTTGCTCATTGTAATGATTACGTTAACTTCCTTAAAGTAGGGGTTTCATTTGCTTTCCTAGGACAATCCATCGATTCATTGTTCAAAAGTTACTTAGGGTAAATTGTTTAAGTTCCTTGATAGGGTTTGATGATTGATAGCCTTTGCTTAAGTAGATTAACCCTTAGATAGACCATTTCTTTAGTTAGACTATACTACCTCTAGATTTTCTGCCTTGGTACATATAGTGCCACAACTCTAAGTTTACTTACCCCAGGTTGACAATTTAATTGAGGTTTTTTAGTGCATATAAAAAACTCATAATTTTTGGCGCCATTGCCGGGGAGTTGTTTCAAGGTAGGAATTAGATAATTTCTAAACCTTAGCATTAGTTTGGTGGTGGGCGAACTTTAAGACGAGAGGTAATAACCCGCGCATCCGCTATAGAAGGTTCCCCCAAACCCAATGGTAGTTTTTGTTTTTGTTTGCTTTCATGAATAGAACTAGAGGCCCAAAAGGTAGATACATTAAATCCAAATCATACCTTTCTACCAAGGTTCCTTCCAACCTTTTCAGGGGAAATAACATTCCACTCATAAGTTCTGTAGATCAATATCGAAAAACAGGAGCTAGCTCAACTCAAAGAGATAAAGTTTTCTTTGAAGAGACTAAGACAGGGAGCACTATAGAACATAAAATTGAAACATCAATAATAGTGGGACAAGAGGCAAGACCACTCAAGCCTTCTGTAGAACCAAACAATACAACTTTTGTTTTTTTACCACCATCTGGAGATCCTAACTTTGAAGACATCATAGACCCTGAATAGGTGAATAATTTGTTTGGTAGTTCATCCAATATAATTGTCTCTCAAATTGACACTGAAACTTTGGCACCAATAATCTCAACCGGCTCGAGTAGAGTCCCAGACATCCAAGCAGTAGGAAGACCTTCCCATCAGAAGGATACCTTTATTAGACAAGAACCTTGGGATACCTTGTTCTCTTCAAAGATAAAACCACCTAGGTACTCTCTTTTTGGAAACCAAACCAATATGGATGATCAGGAGGATCATAACAATGTAAGACACAGGGAGGATGAAAAAGCTGGAAACCAAACCGAAACTACCTTCGAGTTTCCAATTTTGGACACCACACCAAAGGTCAATATGAAAAATATTCCTCTCTCAGCACTACCCACATTTTATGGTAAAATAAATGAAGATCCATATACCTTCCTATTTGAGTTCGACATCTTGTGTAGGAGCTACAACTGCTTACAAGATGCCCATAAACTAAAACTTTTTCCTGCCACCCTCAAGGACTCTGCACTAAGATGGTTCATGGGGTTGGGAGAATATAATATTAGGTCTTGGGAAGCCATGAAAGATATCTTTCTTAAAATGTACCAAGACCACTACAGGACCAAGGAGTCTCATAACACTATTTTCAAAATCCAATAGTTGGAAGACGAGAATCTCGAGGATTATATGGAATGGTTTGCTTATATCTCCCAGAAATCAAAATATCATGACCTTCCAGATGATGCAGTTAGGGCTCTTTTCCTTAAGGGAATTTCAGAGGAATACCTAGAGATCCTTAACCTGATGGCATCAGGTGACATCTCCCATAAACCATTTGTCGAAATCTGTGAAATGTGTAAAAATTACTTAAGGAGTAGAGCTAAAACATGAAAGAATGTTTGGGACCCTTATAATAGAAACTTAAAACTAGTTAGTTCAGGTGGTATCACGAGAGAAGAGATAGGGAACCTTTTAGAAAACTTCAAGATAGATATATTAAGCACAATAGGTTCCCAGTTGGACACCCTAAAAATTAAAAAATAAACAGGAGGAGGAAAATGTAGCAATGAGCATATATTTCTCAAGATGCAGAAGGAAGCATTCCTCAAGGGAATGCCCATTGGATAACATTTCAGTTTTTGGCTTCTGCACGAAAGACCACTCAATTGAAAAATGTCCATAATTGCCCGGTTTGTTAGCCATATATAGGAGTGGGGATCCTAGGGAGTCCTCTTATGCACCTAGGAGGCCATGGCAGCCTAGGAACCAACCTACATACCTAGATCTACAACCTCAAGTTCCACCCTATTATCAACAATGACAACAATGGAAGTCACCAAGTTGGCAAAACTAGTCTTCACAATACCAACATCCTTGGCTTCAAGGATGGAGAGGAGGGCATAACCAATGGAACCCTCAAGACCCACCTGTCCCTATGTCCAACCATCCTTACCCTCAGTTTCCACCGAACACTCTGCAGCTTCTGCTAGGTTTTGTTCCACCACCTTTACCTCCTATTCCACAACAACAACCACAACAATATTAGAATGCAAGCTCCCCAAGACCAACATTATTACTAGCACAACTAGTGCCCAATCCCAATAATAAACCAACTCAACCTCTTCATAATGTTGGGTTGCAAAACTCCCCTTGTTCTTGAATGTTTTCTGAATTTTTGACTGTACATATGTAAATAATTTTGAATTTTGTTGATAAACAATTATAGAAATTTCTGTAGGTATTTATTTCACCCGGAGCAGAAAATTTCAAGGAAATATAAAAGAAGGATTATTTTTCGAAACATTTCTATACTTGAACCTTGTTTTCTACTAAGCATCAAATAAATAATGACTTGCTGTAATTAGCCATATTTTTGCAAAGATTTTCATCTTCTTTTTCTTAAGGCATCTTAAATAGCAGTTGCTCTTAAACCTTCACCAATATATAAGGAAGTGATACCGTAACCATCAAGCTTAGAGGTTACTCGTAAAGTTTCCCCAAGGAAACTGAGTAAGTGAGTTAAGTATCTTCATTAAAGAGTAACAAGGAGGTCTAATTAGCAGTTAGTCATGGAAACATCACAATAATTTAAAAAACAAACATAGGAAGAAAGTGAGTTGAGCCTTAAGATACCTTTCTGTTCTTTCCCAATGGTACCATCTACTACACACTAAAAATACTTTATTATATCATATCTTTAGATAGGCTATGTCCGCTTAAGTACCCCTTACATCAGGACAATCACTAAGGAATATATAACGAAAAAGTCATCCTCTAACATAAATACCATCCCAATTGAAAAAAAAAAGAAAAAAGTTGTTTTCAGAGCTGTCCCCCCATATTCTTGCATAAAACAATCTTATACTAAAATCTTAAAAGATGGAGGGCCAGTCTTTGAGGGTGTAAGACACTAATCCGTCAGGATACTAAATAGGTATGCTGGCAGCGGGTACCAACCTATGGTATGACTAGGTAAACCTGCCGGAGTACTGAATAGGCTTGCTGGCAGCGGGGTATTCTACCTAGCAATGATGGTAATCTAATAAAAAATAAATAAGAAATTTAAACTTGTCTTGATGTACAACATTACTTGTAGACAAAGCTGACATGAAGTATGTATGGTCAAGGTAAGGTTAATGAACTCCATAAATTTTCCATTGGGAACTAACTTTGAGACTATCTTGAAACTCTCTTGCCTACCTCTTCTTATCTATATATAGGATATCTTATCCTATAGGTGGGGCCATCTTCTAACCGTCTCGTCAGACCAATCTATGAAATTTATCTTTACACTTAACAAGCTGTAAATCTTTGGCTATTGAGAGAATTGACTGGTTTCCTATATTTTTTATTGTGAGGTGTCACAATACTTAGGTGTGGGGGAGGGGTTTCATGAGTTGACAAATGATAACACTGCCTAGAAGAATTAAAATCTTTGTAAAAATTTCTATGTATTGTTTTCATAATACAAGCTATTATATCAACAATTATTTTATTTTTGAAATTCTAATTCCCTGTGTGTTATAAACTATTGTATATTTCCTTAACAAGCCACTTAACTGGTTTATTTTCGTTATCGACTGTTCATTAAAAAATTGAGATTACATGTATTATGCGAGATAAAGGAATGGATCGAGTAAGCATGGTGGCAAAATAAATAATAATGGAACACTTTGCCTCTGCTCCTATTCACTGTGACTGTCAAAGTCATTCTAAAACTGCAGGCTATCCATTACAGGAGGAAAAAAATTGCATTTTGCACAGAGGTACCATATGGAGTGTCATATGGATTGTTGTATGAGGTGCCATTTCAAAGACCATATGAGGTGTCAGACGATGTGCCATATAAAAGTATACACCAATAACTGTCCACAATTTCAGGTAACCAGGAATCAATTGCATTTATTTGAATTAGTTCATGGCAATTAAGATAAAATGATGCAAACCTTAGACATTTTCATGATCAAATGTCCACGTCAAAGACTTGGACATTGATCTAACCTCTTCATCATTATGATCTCCTCCCAAAACATGCCTTCAAATTCGAAATCGACGCTCACACATGGAAACTCGTGTGTGTGAATTCATTGATGAATGCATCCGTTCCATCCTAGGTGCATTAAAAAATGTAGGAATCACTCAATTGGTTATCCCATTTATTCCTCACGCTCAGTCTCTACTCATTGCGTTCGCCTCTGTGTAAACGTGCTCAACCTCTGCTTAATCGTGCCCATCATTGGCCCGATTGCACCCATCCTTTATCAAATTTCGCCCTCTGTCCATTTATTTTCCATGCTGTCATCATGCCTAAGCGGTATGAGCCACCCTCCTATGCTGACCTCTTCACCATCCCTGAGTTCACACATTGCAGGGAAGTGTTCCTTCACGTAGGCTGGGGGTCATTTTTGGCTCATTTGCAGGGCCACAACGATGACATTTCAATGCAATTCACCCTTGGATTTTATGGAAAGATGGCACACATGGGGTCTCTCACCTTTGTGGTCTCTGAGGAATCCATAGTTGCAACCACAAAGATTCCAAGAATTGGGGATAGATGGTTTAAAAACCACCAGTTACCACAATCGAGCTATAACAGGGTTTTCAAACCTGGATTTCAGAACATCTCTGGAGATAAAGGATACTCCAAGGAGTGGATTAAAGAGGAGCTAATTAATCCTCTCATAGTCATCACCAGGTTGATCACATGTGAAGGTAGATATTTCATCTTTAAAGCATGTCACTTTCGATTATTAGCTCACTTTCAGTTCAATAAACCATTGAATTTTCCCTTCTACTTTTTAAAGAGTCTTGAGAAGATGTCCTCTCAAGTGAGGAAGAATGTAACCAATCCCCATAATAACCTATTTCACCACGACCTTATCAAACTGCTTGTCCTAGCTGAGTTGGAAAAACAAGGGAAAACGTGGGATGAATTCATTTACCAATTTGAAAACCCTCATCTTATAATCAAGACTAGCAAGAAGAAATTGGATCTAGGGACTGTTACTTCACCCAAACCCCATTCTCTGAAGACTCCAAACCCTCATGCTCAAGCTATTCATTTACTGGACCAAAAGTCCAAGAAATTTTTTGATACTCCTGTAGCCTCATCGAGCAAGAAGACCAAGAAGCCTATTGCTAACCCCCCAATGCCTTCAACGTCTATTGATCCTGCACCCAAAATGATACAAGAGGTAATTCAACAAGACTTCCCTGTGGTCCCCACAAATAGGAGAGGAGCTAATCGATTTAATAGAGGATATTTTCGAAAGAGTACTCAAAACACAAGAGGAAAACCTTATGAAAAACCCCTGACCACTTCAGACCCTATCCAAGTACCCTCTGATCTCAAAATCCCTCACAAAATACTTAGGGAAGTGTCTACAGACGAATTGGAGCCTCATAGAAAGACAAAATCTGAACCTGCTTCTCCTTATAAACCCCATATTACTCCTTCCTCATAGATGCCTACCACCGATCCTAAAACTGATAGAATTTCTACATGTTTCAAGGGATATAAGCCCTCCTTCGAGATATCTGATCCTACTCCATCCATTGAGAAGTTACAACATAAATATTTTCGGCTACTACAACAATTGGAAGAGAGGAAGACTTTAGATGAGCATCTTCACCATGACAATGCAATACTCTAAGCAAAGGCGAATTCCCTTCAACGATTGGTTGACAAAATGACCAAAACCAATCGCAACCTCAGAGCACAATTGAAACAACATAAGAGGCACAAGACAAAATCTTCAGGGCAAGAAGGAGAAGCTTCTAAAGCTAATCCTTCTCAGCAAGTCTAGTCATGAGGAACAATTCATTTTTGTTTACAATGGGACCTACAAAATCTTAGGTGTGGGGGTAATGTTGGGCCCGTGATATGGTCAATTTAATGATGATGATTAGATCCTTTTTGACCAATATTATATGTGTATTTTTCTATTTTGAAGACATTTTGAAGGATTTTTGTATCAAATCACCATAACTTATACCAGGTATGCATGATTGATGTTTTATGATGGTTTCAAGTTTAATTCAACATGATTTAATGATTCCAAGATGCTAATTCACGAGTTGTGTGTCACAGGGAAAAATCACTAGGATTTTTTCTATCCAGCACTCCGTCCAGTACTCCATCCGACACTGCATCCGGTACTCCATCCGGCACTGCATTCGACACTCCATCCGACACTAAAACCATGGGTGAGTTGGCAGTTGTTATATCGGTGGCCAGTGATGGGAAAATCAATGACAATGGTTTCTCTTATGCTCGTGGCCTCTAGCTACTGAGCTTCTGACAACTTGGATTGGTTTTTTATGCTGAGCGTTGACTGGCTCACTTAGTTTCTAGAAGCCATCGGTGGTTAAAACACATTTAGTGTAATTTACTATTTTTAGAGGAGGTCGACCCTTCCAGTGGTTGACCTCTCGACTTGTAACTCTTATAAATACCACAACAATGGTCAAACAAATAGTTAGTAGAGGTTAAGTTTAGAATTGTGAAGCTAACATTGTTTTTGATGTTTCAAGACATTTTCCATAAACTTGTGTATAACTATGTTTTTAATTTAAAATGATGAAACCATGTTGCTTGAGCTTGTGATTCACTGTTGAGGAGTAGCCACAACCTACTGGGGGGGCCACTAGTGGTCTGGGTGAATATTTAGTTAGTTAGTTTGTGTATTTGATTTATGCAATTGTCATTTCTTCTATTTTCCGTTATAATCATTTTCATCATTTTTCATGCTGTGTTTATTTTTCATAGCTTAATTGTTCAATTTCCATTTTTACAGTTTGCTTATGAAGGATAGTATTAATATGCCATGTATTTTTAATTAAATAGGAAATATCTTAAGCTTAAGCCACTAACCCTGGTGTATGATTAAATGATAGTTAGAATTTTTGTATGTTGAAATAGAATAGTCAGAAGTTAAAACAAAGTTAAAACAAAGTATTGAGTTAATGGTTTCTTTGACAAGGTTTCGATGGATGATTAATTGTTAGCTTTGATTTTAATTCAATATATAGTTATCTTTCACTATATATTAGTTATATAACTATATAGTTATTTTATTACTTAATTACTTGATTTTAATTCAATATAACTAAATAGTTATTTTATTACTTGTTGTTGCTTAGTGAAAGATAACTATATATCTGTATAGTTATTTTATTACTTACTGAAAGATAACTATATAACTATATAGTTATTTTATTACTTGTTGTTGCTTTGATTTTGCATGGATGATTAAATAGATTAAATATATAGTTTTCTTTTGCTCATTGTAATGATTCAGTTAACTTGCTTAAAGTAGGGTTTTCATTTTCTTTCCTAGGACAATCCATCGACTCATTGTTCAAAAGTTACTTAGGGTAAATAGTTTAAGTTCCTTGATAGGTTTTGATGATTGATAGTCTTTGCTTAAGTAGATTATCCCTTAGATAGATCATTTCCTTAGTTAGACTATACTACCTCTAGTATTTTTTCCTTGGCACATATAGTGCTACAACTCTAAGTTGACTTACCCCGGGTTGACAATTTAATTGAGGTTTTTTAGTACATATAGAACACCCATCAACATCATTCTTTAGAAGGGTGATGTTGAGCCCCTAAGTGAGACATTGAGCCTCAAGATTCAAATTATTGGGCTTCCAAAGTTATGTGTCAATATTTCATGCGCTAGAGTGTCATGCCATGTGTCTTCTTCCTTCAAACCACATCACGTCACCTTTGGAACCATCAAGCCCACCAAAACCCTAGCCTCCAAATGATGTGAAGGGCTTAGAAAGTGACGTCCCAGGCCTCCAAATTCTAATTTACATGTGCAATGGATACACTATCATCCTCAAATGTTGTCAAAGTGCCTCCAAAGAAAACATCCTCTATCCTTTGCACAAAAGGATCTGGGGTTCTCTTTCCAACCTTTGTGGTATGGTGTCCATCCTAGGCATTCTCAACCCCTCATGGAGATTAAAATGGAATAATTCCTCCATGGATATCTTTCACTTGGAAAGGTCCTGCAAAGACAAACAAGTACGCCCTCCAAGAGTCCACAAGTCACATGTATCATGCCAAGTAAGCCACATTTAACAAAAGAACCACCCGAACATGTGAATTAAATCCCCCCTTTTCAAACTAAAAAAATTCTCAAAGACCTTATAAAATTTGACAAATTTAAGTATGTGAGGGTTGTCATGGTTCCCTATTGGGTAGGCCAATCCCCAAGTCATGGAGTGTTTCCCAAACATACCCTCTCTAATCCATGTAGTGAATATGAGATGGATGGGGGTATGACTTTTGGGCATGGGGTTCTTGACATATCAAGGGCTCATATTGTCTCATTTATGGGTGCCTTTGTGGAGGGTGTGTTTCATCCTTCGTTTGCAATGCAACATTTTTCCAAGCCCTTATTTCCATTAATTTATTATGGTCCAAAAATTTAGTTCTATTTTCAATGGAAACTAAAGAGCACCACAATGCCACTTGAAGTTATAAAACATTGACTTCCATATGCAAGGAAAGTAAAAAACACCACAAATGCATTCCCCCATCAAGCAGGACATTTATTAGTTATTTGTTAAAAGGTACTTGATATTTATGGACAAGCATTTCATTTCTCTCAAGACTTCAGGGTGCACATATAGAAGGATAATTCAAGGATTTTAACTTTTTCCATCTACAACACCTATGGGCCTTTAGTCCCCTCTTCCCATGAAATGAGGTACAAGCCCTTCTTGGGGTCAATGAGCCCAAAATCCCAAAATATGAGGAAATGAAAGGGAAGAGGTGTGGAAAGTGGCAAGTATGTGCGGGAATGGTACGATGACCTTTCAAGGAGACCCCCCAGTAGTAACCCTTTTCTTGAGGGTGACTGAATTACTAGCAAACCATGTCAACCACCAAGGTGAAATGAGGCAAAAGGTGCAATTTCCAAGAAAAAGTTTTCATTATAAAGAAATGACTCTTTGCAACATTCTCAAATGATTCAATTATTAAAGTTACACTTACCATGAGACCAAACTTGTTACCTCATGAAGCAAGACCCGATGTCCTCTCAGGGCCAAGTTGGTGTCGTGGACACTGTTATACTATTGTCGTTGAATGGTGATGTGTGGTAGAGAGTAAGGGATATGGTTGATCAATGTGGGCTCAATTGGTCATTTGGCACTTGACACTCCATGTTTTCAACCTGTGGGCCTCAAGACATCATCTCCTTATTTACCCCTAGCTTGGGGAGTAATAGGGAAATAGAGAGAGTAAACCAAGTGATTGAAGACATGTTAAGAATGTATGTGATGGATAAGCCATATAAGTGGGAATATTATTTCCATTTGTTTGAGTTTTCCTACAACAATGGGTATCAATCTTCATTAAAGATGAGCTCATTTGAAGCTCTATATGATAGAAAATGCAATACTCTAGTGAGTTGGGACAACCTTGCAGACAAAGTAGTACTTGGTCCAGAATTTCTCAAGGAGATGGAACAAAAGATGGTTAAAATCAAACAAAATTTGAAAGAAACAAAATATAGGAAAATGAGTTATAAATATAGGAGCATGACAACCATAGAATTTAAATTGGGGGAGCATGCATTTTTGAAAGTGAAGCCTAAGGAGGGCTCACTGAAGTTGAACAGTTGTACTAAGCTAGTAGCCAACACTGAAGTTGGACAGTTGTACTAAGCTAGTAGCCAAATTTTGTGGTCCATTTGAGATATTGAACAAAATAGGGCCAATTTCACACATGCTTCCATTTACTACTTCCATGAATGTGCATGGTGTTTTTCATGAATATTTGTTGAATAAATATGTGCATGATCCTAACCATGTCATTGATTGGGATTTGATTCAGGTGGATCCAGAAGGAGATTTATAGATGCAACTAATGTGTATACTAGACAAGAAGGTCATGGTGCTTTGGAACAAAGCCATAGGGCAGGTGAAGGTCCAGTGGTCATGATACAACCCTAAAGAAGTGACATGGGAGTTGGAAGATATAATGTGAGAGGAATACCCGTAGTTGTTTTTTAATTTTTGACAAAAAATATGTATATATATGTACACCTACATGGTGATATGCACTGAGGACAATGACAAAATAAGGGGGAGAGGAATATAATACCTTATTTTTGAGTCCTTATATTAATAATGTATTTTTTTTATTTGATGAAAGGCTAGAGTACTTGTAAATTTGAAAGGCTGAAGAGCCTAACAATGTAATACTTTGAATATAATAACAAAAATGCATCGCTAGATGTAGGATGGATAAGGACGGAGTTATAGGGGGCTATGATTCCATGAGAGAGGGGGATAAACGGGATAAGAATTTTATTGTATTTTATTCACTCATCTTGGATTTAGTTGGGAAAAGTGGTTACATGAGCTTACTGGAGAGGCCACGTGGTGAATTATTGCATGTAATTATATAAACCATGTTTTTGGTTGTTGGGGGGTTCCTCAATTATTGTGTTTGTTTCACTTCATTCCTCATTCATTTTTTCTTTCTCTTGTTCTTGGTTTTGTTATGGGAATGAATTGTTGGATAGAGAGAGAGTCATTGCTAGTTGGTTGCAGGTAACTATTGGTTATTCCAACAAGAAATTGATGTCTTTGTGCATGAGAATGATGTCATTTGTGAAAGAAATGTATATAATTTAGAATCCTTGGAGTTTCCATCATTGGTATTTTGTGACCAGTAGCATTGGATCCCTAGAAAGAGGTGGAAAAACTCGAGGAACTGCATTGCAGAGAAGGGGGTTCATTTCTTTGGGTTGTGTAGGATGAATGGGAAAGAGAGATGAAAAACTAGGATTTGATGTGTGGTTGAGTAAATTGTGAGAGCTTTATGCCTGATTGGTGTGAGTTTTAGAGTTGAACTAGGCACCCATCCTTGTCGATTCATAGCCTTGGCTCGAGGGTGGCTTGTTTATATGATTTAAGTGCGACAAAGTGTAATTTTGGGTGGAACGTCTGACATATGCAACCAGTTGGTGAAATTATATTTTAAAGATAAGTTTATGTTCTCTATTCACATTTTATATTTCCATTGTGTTTATATGTGGTTGTCTATATTTTTAATGCTATGCATGTTCATGAGAAATTCCATTTTCATATTATAGCATTTCTTGATAATTTCATGATTTCTTGTTTGGCATGCATGCTTCTTGATTTCTAAAGAACATTATCATATTTCTAAATTCACCTAAAAAAGTGAATTATTGAGGTACCTAAGTAGTGGGTACGTCACACCAGTCCATTTCAAGAATACCACCCAAGGTTGTAGGTCACTTACTAGACAATAACATCCCCCAAGCATTAGGAACATCTATAACCACAACATCCATTAAGAGGGATATATCTGGGTAAGAGTTAAGCCAACCTTGAGATCCTTAATAAGACCAAAAACATGAATAACTCTTGAATCGATCCCACATACATTCTTGTAGGGTCTTGTGATTTTTATACCAAGATAATTCATAACTTTCAGAGCCATAACATAGTAGAAGAACCATAATCAAGCATTCAATTGTGAAGAAGGAGGTTATTTACCATTAAGGTAATGAAGAAAGGTGCATGATATCCATTCTTGTTGTCATAATTAATGGTTTGAAGGATTACGAGAGGGTCTTCAAGCTCATCTGGAAGACCTTAAAATAAATTTTTTAACTTAGTCTTTTGTGAAGGAATATTAGTGATTTCTATGAGAGGAATAAGAACATTGATTTTAGTCAAGTCAATATCCAACTCTATGTTTTAATCATATTTATGCAATGTTAGAAAGGGAGTAGGGTTAGCACCTATTTTGTATGGCCTAGGTTGAGAAGCCTTATCTTATTGTAAACAACATTTATTCCTAAGCTTATCCCTAGATTCTTCATCCATAACATTCAAGATTTCTAATTTGTCCATCCTAGCAACCCTATCATTCTCAAGCTCCCATTGTTCTTTAGTAATAGTGAGAATTGTTTGTGAAGGAAAAACATACATGGAACCTTATTCTTCAACTAAATTCATATATTCTAGAGAATTAATGTCATTCAAATCTTGATCGTGAAGATGATCATATACTTGATCCTTCTCTAGCACATCAACTTTGTTCAAAAGGGCCTCTTGAGCCTGCTTTATTTGGATGGCTGTTTGGTCCAAATTTTGTTCTAACAATGTTGATTTTACTTTATTTATTTCCTTAGAACAAGTATTAATATTGGATACAATTAGTTGGTTTCAATCTTGGATGCCCATTCTTGAGCTTCCAATAGGGTGCTTGCCAGATTTGTCTCTTAAAATGAGACTCAATTTCCCTTCAAAGACATGAACATATTATAGGAGAATTTCTTTAGCCTTTGGTATAGTATCATGAAGAAAATATCTTATCAAAGTATTATTATCACACAAACTGGAGGTTGGGGAAAGACCAACCCAATCCACAAGATGGCGATAACGGTGGGAGCATCTATCCACTGTTACCTCAGATAAACCCTCTCCTCACTTTAGTGAACCCTCCCCTCACTTTAGTGAATGAGAAATCCAACACAAGGGGGAATCTTGGGTGACATTAGGGGAAATGTGATGGAAAGTGAAACTATGGAAGTGATACTCCTATAGTTCAAAATACTAAGTGGAGAATGGCTTGGAAAAGAGTCTTGAAAGTGGTCACTAGTTTCCAAAAGCTTGAGTACCTATGGAAGATGATTATACTTGCCCAAGACACAAGAAAAGACGAGATACAAGCCCAATAATCCAATGGAAAAGCAAGTGAAGATTGATTTACTAATTAGAAGCAGTATGTAATGATATAAATCAGCAATGAAATAGTAAAGATATCTTCTAAACAAGTAACTAAAAGTCCAATTAAATATGCAAGAGATCAACTAGAAATTACTAGTATAATTCAAGTATGATAGTACAAGACTTTAGCAACAATAAAAGGATGTTAGAAACAAGTATTGAAGAGATATTATATCAGCCTTATATATGTATCAAACAAATGCTACATCAAAAAATTCCGACCATTGAAACTTGCAAGTAAACCACCCTAAAAGAAGCACAATAACTAGTAGATTAACTTGGCAGTTTTTTAACAAAATTTGACGGTTAGAACATGAGCAAATTTAAAAGTTATGAAGTTGTTTGTTGTAGCCCTAATGGATGTAGCTTAAATTTATTACAGAAGCAATAAAACCTTGGAGAATCAAGATGCCCTAGTGGCCTTGACAAGCCTTAATCATGTAGAAAAGATTCCAATTTAAACAATTTCAGTGTCTCGTGATTCTATGTATCCCAATGAAATGATTTTATTTCTCCAATGCAAGTTATTAGTGCCTTTAAATATTAGGTTATGGAGTCTTTAAAATGAAAGAGATATTTTTTCTACTTCCTTGTGGGTGTAATCCCTTTTACTCCCCAAGGCAAGCAAGACTAACTAAGAAAAACCCTAGGAGGGTGTAAACCCTTTTACTCCTCCTAGCATTCCTTTACGCAAAAAATTATTCCAAGACAAATATGATGGTATTATTGGGGTTGTATTCCCTTATACTCCCCAAAATCTTAGAATATTAAACTTTCAACTAAGAAAATAAGAAACAACAAGAGAGATTCCTTACCTAGTCCAAGCATTAACAAGATAAACTCCTTTTAACCAAGAAAAATCCACCATAAAAGTAAGAAATAGTCTCCAAGAAATATAGCTCCTTAATTATTCATACAATATCCAAAGAAAACCATTACAAGACATAATATCAAGAGAGATAGATAAAATTTCCCAAATAGGGTGCAAATTTCAGCCAAGGGATCTCTCTCCAAGTGAGAATGCTATGATAAAAATGAAAGAGTTTGATCTCTTTTTATACAAATCCTCTAAGATAATGTTTGTCCACTTAAGAAGGGTAAACCATAAAATAAGGGAAATATTTCCCTTAGTTTTTCCCCTTTAAAAACTAAATTCAAATTTAATTATAAAAAAATGCACATAAGAAACCCAAAGATGACGTCAACCCTCTAAAGGGTGACGTTTTGACACTTTTTGCAAGTAGTTGGAGTAGAGAATGAAATTCGTTGGGACTTATGGGGCCTCCATCTCATGTTATAGGGTTTCCTCCTTCAATCCAAGTCTTCTCCCATCAAAACGTTCCAAGTGTCCATCATCAAAACCTCCACCACCAAAGCCCTAGCCCTAGGATGACATCAAGCTCCTCAAGTGTGACATTTTTTCCTCAAGAGAAAAACGTTGGATTGGTAATGGGCTAGGATTGATCCTCCAAGGTGTATCTCAAGAATCCAAAGGATACCATCATCATCCGGTGTGTGGGCCATGGTATCCAACCTATGGGCTTCAAGCCCCAAGGAAGCCCAAGATATGCTTGTTCCTCCAAATCTGTGCACCAAGAAAGGTCCTGCAAAGACAATGAATATGCCCTCCAAGGATCTCAAGTCAAATGCATCATGATAGGTAAATCAAGTCAATAAAATATCCATCTAGGCATGTGCATCAAAAACCGCCTCATCAAACTAAACAAGTTCTCAAAGACCCTATGCAATTTGCCAAGTTTAGGTATGGGAGGGTTGACAAGGTGACCTATTGGGTGGATCATTCCTCAAGTCAAGGAGTGTTTCCCAAGTGAACCCCTCTCTAAGACATGCAAAGAATATGATACAGATGGGGGAAATACTTTTGGGCATGGGGTTCATGATATACAAGGGATTGTAGTGTCTCATTTATGGGTGCCTTTGTAGAGGGTGTGATGCACCTTCATTTTCAATGCATCATTTTTCCAAGCCCATTTATTGACATCATTTAATTAAAATACAAACCCTAGGTAGTCCGTATTGGTGAATCAATTAGCTGGGGGGGGTAGTACTACATAGTCACTTGAAACTAGAGTTAAACATAGTACCATATGCATGGGAAGAAAGGGACACCGCAAGAGTGTACACACCTCAACAAGTGGTATATATATAATGTGAATTTTTCACTAACAAAATTGGGTCATTTTGTGACGACTATTTCGACGCTCTTGCAATGTTATGTCACGGATATTGCGACAAATATTAAGTCTACCAAACATAATTTCATGTGACGTGGCATGTGCGATGAACCTTGATTAATGTTGCAAAAGATATGATAGTAGGGAAGTTGTCACAATTGTGACAAAAAAAGAAATATTGTCACCAATACGACTAAGTAAAGAATTCGCCGAAAGAGCGACACAGTAGGGAAATCGTCGCACACTCGAAAATATAGGCAAAGTAAGTGAAACAATTGCGACAAATCAAATTTCGAAGAGTTCGTCGCATTTGCGACGAACACAGGGTATATAGCGACAAAATCGCTATACAATTTCCGTGGTTTGTACAACAAGTTCGTCGCAAAATTTGTACCAGTCGTCGCAATTGAGACGAAAACTGTTGTGATTTGTATAGAAAATTCGTCCCAGGATTTGTTCCAGTCGTCGCAAGTGAGACCAAAACTGTTGTGATTTGTATAGTGAATTCGTCGCAATTGAGATAAACATTTTCTTGGTTTTTATAGAAAAATCGTCGCAGGATTTCTATAGTGAGTCGAAATTGCGACGAAAATGATTTATTAAAAAAAAAAATTAAAATTTTATTTTTGAGCCAAAAAAAATAAATAATAATTTTGAAGAAAGGGGGCATGTATTGGAAGAATATTATAGGATATGAAGTTCATTATATTCTTGCAAACATTTCACAAAGGTAAATTCTCTGAAGTAAATAAGGTATGGGTAGATCGCTCTGCATGTGATCAAGCACCATCTAGTTTTGATTTCAAGAGTACAAATATGGAGTGTCACATCCAATCAAGAGTTACCCTCATATATTTATAGTTAGTCTATAAATTCATCTCAATAGGCCCTCATCTATATTAAAAAATTCAAGTATGCTAGAATAGAGAATGCCTTTTGTTGAAAGAATTATCTAAAGGTCTTATTTTCACATTCAAGGGGGAATTAGCCTAGGAGGAAGAATGATCCATTAAATTGGGTTTTTTATGGTTATACTAAGACATCTAGATAATATGTCTTGTCCAATAAAGACAAGTTCTAGTTGTAGAATCCCTTAACATAGTGAAAATAACATATTTTGATGAATGCTTGGCATAGGAGAAATTCAATGAGTCAACCAAAAGATATATATGTAACAAAATATATTTGATATGGATATGTTATTAAAATAGATAACATATACATATCAAATATATTTATATGTGTGATCTTTACTAAACATATAAGTTGTAAGGTTGACTAAGCTCATCACGAGAGGCATTGAAAAACAAAGGATTTTTATGGCTCCCTAAGAAGGTTTGTCTCTAGATGCATTCATGGATTTTCATCACAGTTGGTTTTATTAATATTTAAATATTTTCCACATTTCAAATCTTGTGGGAATATTTAAAATGAAGGGCCATTCCATTTATTGGGAATATTTAGAAATATCATTCTAAGTCCAAAGCTTGTGGGAATCTAGTTGGGCAAGGCCATGGTTTCTAACATAAGGAGGGCTAATACTAAGTCCTATCATTACATTTCTAGACATGTGAGGACAAGGACTTTGTTTAACTTGGGTTGACTTCTCTAAACTGATGCTTCAAGAAAAGTAAGAGAATAAAATGCTCAATGAATGCTTGGAAGGAAAACACTTACTTTATTAAACACAACACACCAATGCACCATTACTCATAATTAGTGATGAAGCAATATACAATGTTCAAGGTGAAACTTTCTAAGTAAAAGGTACATATTCATTCACAAGATAGTCGTCATTTAGAAAATTTCACATGTGCAAGAAGTGAAGCATGAACAAGTACTTATGAAACATTTAAGCATGAAATTGGGTCTTTATGATAGCAATGAAATAGATCATCATTGTAACAAGTTCATAACCAATATAAGTTTGCATCCATTCAATAAGTATATGCCATGAAACACATGAAGTGTCACTATTGTAAAGAGAGAATAAGACAACAAGCTCAATGTAATAACTTTAGAAGAAATACAATGCTACCATATTAGAAAATTTCATTATTATATGTCAAGGAACAAAAAATATATCATTAACCAAACTTTTCATTCATTCATCAACACTC
>ML776671.1:29377-41726 GCA_009831015.1 Picea engelmannii | reverse complement strand
TTTTTTAAAGGGACAAATTAGTTGACATATGGTCAAAACTCTCTCATTGTTGCCATTATTGTGCCCTCTAATCGACAAAGTGAAGATTTGAATTTATGTCAACATTATAACAATGAGTGTTTATATCATGAACCTCTATATGGTTTAACATCAATATGAGAAGATTAAAGTAGGAAAATATGAAGAAAGTCTTGAAACCTTGAATAATCCTCCACATATTGTAGACATGAAGATTGAGATGATGCACATGTCTTATAAGATTGTAGACACCAAGTCTTATAAGAGAAGATAAAATTATCATTAAGTGTATAACAAAATTACATTCACAGATATATACAAGCCATAGAAATAGCCTTGTGTATATTATCAAATGAAAAAGTACCCATAATGTCAATGCATTATATGCATCATTACATGTTCAACTATATAATGTACATCTTACTGTCTTATAAAATTATTACATGACATCATGAATTTCTTTTAGTCTTCTTTTGTGCTTTCCAGGTCTTAAGTAATTCATCTGTCTCGATGTTTTTTTTTACTGGGTGCTCTTCAACAACTAATGTTGTTTCAGTCCTTTCACGTCGAGCACGTCTGGTCTCGTACCCATGGCGTGGATGCTGCTGTGAGGGGCCATCACCTACAAAAATAAAAAATATTAAATTTATATGGCCAATTTTTAAATATCATTGAAGTAGTTCATTAATATTAAAAAAAAACTCTGCAATATAATTATTTACCTGGTCCTCTAGTCAGCACCATTGGAATGGCTTCCGACCCGTTCACCTGATATTCAAGTTGAGGAGGATCAACTATGAAATTCTCTGCCATTGAAACGTCAAAATTTATAAGTGCAAAATTATTAATTATATGATTAATATATAGACATTTTACCATCGTGGGCCTCAGTCACATGAACATCTTGGGGATGCACGTCACTGGGATGGGGCTGCTAGGGAAAACCATGATCTTCTGGCAGTGTTTCACTATCAATGCTTTATTGTCCAATACTAATGGTTTCATTGATAGTGCTTCTCCCCTGATTAAAACAAAGTAAGACATTAAATTATGGACGATATCAAACATTTACGCATTTTATAAGTAATGAAAGGTTAATGTGGACTGATTTTTATTTACCTTATCCCGCAAATTGGATCTTGGGGTATGCCCCATGCTTTTCCTATGATCAACCATGACTTTATAACCATACTTGTAACCAAGTTGAAGATCTTCCTCCGTGGTTTCAGTTCCAAAGTCGTCACCCTGCATTGCATAAGGGTATGGTTTTTTAATGTTTTTGGCTGCAATTACCTGAAAGTTGTAAGGTCATACAAATAATATTCTTAAGATGTTTGGTTACTTACGATTCATGACTGTAACCTTGAGTAGCCACCCTGGCCTAGCTTGAGTTGGCCATGTTTGAAAATCCTTGCTTTGGTTGCCTTCGAAGTGTTAGGCAACCTATCATCAAAATTTTCAAGTATGTTATATATAACCACACTTTTATTTAGATCTAAAGAAAAATAAAGCTGGTATTGAAATCAAAATATTGTAATTTACCTTGGTGTACCAGTTATTTGTTCTCCTGATTTTTTCAAAATCTTCTCTTTTTCATCAATGATCGCCTTCCACTCTTTCTCTGGAATTGAGGGAGGACACTCATACCTAGGATTTCCTGCCAAGCTTCGTCTATAAGCATCCCGCGTATATTTTAAATATTCACCGACTACAGAGGTGACCACTTTTTGATTGAACGTGTCTACTCCAAAGAGACATTCAAGATAATCCATAAGTTCCTTTTTGAGGTTGGAATTTTGGCAATTCCACCTCATGCGTAAGGTTTCCCCAAAAATCATCAAGGCCTTTCTCTCTAGGTGCCTATAAAAAAGGTCATTTCCTACAGACAAAAACATATGATCATTAATTTAAAATTAATAATCTAGATGATTTTTGTATGATAAGGACAACATTAAACGATTAAAATATGAATTAAAACTACATGGGAGTCTTGATAGTTTTAATGGAAGTCCATTATCGTCGACAAAAAATGTGCACAGAAGGGTCCCTATTCTTGTCACACAACTAGCTCTAGGAAATGCAATCATGTCAACCACATCACCATGAGCCTCATCTCTGCCACCATCTCTAGACTTTGACCGAGGTGTGGATGTTTGGCGGTGTGTGTCATGGCTCCTATCTAAATTAGGTGTGGAAGATGGAGAAGTAAATAGTACTCTAGCAGCTGTATGATCGCTTGCATCAGGACTCTGTAGTGTCTCTGTAGTGCCACTACTACCAACACCGGGCTGAACAGGCTCCAAAAATGACTTTATAAAAAATAAAATGTTTTTTTGTGAGATAATGTAAAAGTTAAAGAACAAAGTATCATAATTGAACATATGAGTACATTAAAAAAACACTTTAAATTATGGTTATTACCTTATATGTGTTAAGTTGTGACATAAGGAGCTTGATCTTTTCTTTGACATTGGGAGTTTGATCTGGACGATCTAAGAAGCTAGCAAGTTCCTTTTTCTCTTTAATGTTTATTTTATTTTATTAAGACCATCAGATCAATGGATGAATAAAACCCCTCCTCATCGGCTGAATCATGATCAACATGGTCTGTGGATTACATATAATTTCAATGAAAACAATGTTATTTCAATAAAATTATATAAGAAAATAATAAAAATAACGTAAAATGAAAGTGGAAATTGATAATCATTTACATGTTCTACGACTGGCCCTTTTCCACGATCATCTTGCCACATTATAATATAATTAGAACCCCCAAATATTTAAAAAATTGTTAATGATAACAAAAAAACTGTTAGGGTCCTAACCCACACATAGGTAGATCAATATATTCGAATGTAATAAAGGTCAATATTAGTAAGGCCTTTCAATAAAATAGAATAAAGAGGATGTAAGAAGACCTAATAGAAGCTTCCACTTCTAGAAGGATCTTCCTCTAGATGCTTCTCTTGATAGACATATTTAGTATAAATAAGGGTTGAGGGTATGAAAACCCTAGCTTGAAGATTATTGTAATAGAGCGCTGCTCGACTGGAGGTTGCCCCCTCGAAGAGGCCTATTAACATTGCTTTCTGAATCAAAGTGTTATTTCTGTTGTTGTTCTTATATCATTTCTGTGTTATTGTGGAGATTGTGCTGGTTATATTATTGTTATTCTGCCATTTCTAGCATTTCATTTCTGTTTTGCATACTTTTTATATCTAGTATATTGCAAGTGGTATCAGAGCACTTTCCTTGGCAGAAATTGTGGGAATTTTTTTTCAAGGTAGAGATGTATTCTGGCGTCTTTAATCCACAGAGATCTATTGTTACACGCATAAACCCGCAGTTGAGGGATTCATACATACAGGAAATACAAGTGGTTCTTAAGCACATGTCATCTGTTGGCCACCCTTGTAACCCCTGTTGGTACCCCTTCGAGTGATAGCGCATCAGACAACACCTGTGTACGGATCGACCTAGATTTCCTGAAGCCCTCTTTAGATAAATCTATTGGCCACCAAACTTTTATAGTGTCACCGAGAACAACACTCGGAAATATACTCTCTAGTACCTGGGTAGTCGGGTAGTACGACTAAGGGTATGGTCTATCCTTCTTAGTTAGTGCCTTGAGATATTAGGCCGAGTACTACTGTTGGACCTCACACGTATATCAGAGAGATAAATCATAGGGCAAACCCTTGTCTGTAGAACCCTTGAATACCTAACCCTTGGGGGATAGAAACATAAGAAAATTAAAACAGACAAGATCTATTGCCGCACAACTGTGTTCAGGTTTCCAAGTAAATACACATTTCTTTCTGGTTAAGAATTTGGGGATTTCATCAGTACCGTATTCTTCAGACCAGAGTATAACTCCGTAGGTGTAAAATAAAAAAAATAAAAAAATCACCATTATTTGAGACCTATTCCATTGGATTCATCTCTTCTCCCTCATCACATTCATCCATATCATTTTTCAGCAAAATTTTTGACCCCGCTCGCCCCTTTTCAGTTCACCCATCCTCATGGACCATACCCGTAGCCAAGACCTGTAAGCTCACTTCAACACCTTGCAATCTGTTTTCCTCGAAACCCAAAAAGAAGTGAAACAACTCAGTGCTACTGTTTCCTCCATCGATTCGTCCATCAATGCTACCATAAATAAAACCATGTAGTCCTCAATGGAGGAATTCAAACAAGAACTGACCACCCAGCTTGAATTTGTCTTTGCATAACTCTGCACCAAACTGAATATCCCTACAGACGACCATTTCTATGAAGCACCTCCAAAGACTGAAGGTGAAAATTCCTCCCATTCCCATACCTTTCAACCCCATCACTTTTAATGTGACCTACACCTTTCGCGGGTGGATGTGACCAAATTTGATGGCTCGGACCCCACTGGTTGGGTAACCCAAATGGAACATTATTTCTCTTTAGACGACATTACATATGACTTGGCCAAACTCCGGTATGGTGTTCTCCATCTAGATCAAGAACATTGGAAATGGTGGCAATGGAGAAAAACTTCCCGTCAAGGGTATATTGCTTGGACCTAATTTGTGACTGAGATTTATGAACGCTTTGACACAGACACCAACCAATTGGGCTGTTTGACAAAGTTGAAACAATCAGGAACATTAGAAGACTTCATAGCTTCCTTTGAGTGCCTGGATTTTCGAACAGAGGGCATGACTGATGCTTTCTTTCGAGAGTGTTTTATCAGTGGCCTCAAGGAGGAGATTCAGGCCCATGTCCTCATGGCTCAACCCTCAAGTTGGGTGGCAGCTACTAAATGAGCTAAAGAAGCACAACAAGTTGTATCCTCTCAAAACAAAAAACCTTCCTTTATCCCTCCCCCTAAACCCGTAACTCCCACTACTCCCTCCACCCCATTAAAGATCCAAAAATTGACCAGGGTTGAAATGGATGAATGCCAACTCAAAGGTCTTTGTTATAATTGTGATGAAAAATGTTTCCTGGGTCACAAGTGTAAGGAACAAAATATTTTTATGGCCATGTATGAGGATATTGTGGAAGAGGATGTTGAAACTCCCCTTGTGCATGAGTCACCTGAAATCACCTACATAACCCCTCCCTCAGACCCTCCTGAAGTCGAACCCATCATTTCCCTCAATGCTCTCACTAGCTTCTCCGCTCCCCAAACCCTCAAGTTAATCGGTTACATGAAGCATCAAAAGGTCATCATTCTAGTTGATAGTGGAAGCACCCATAATTTTATTCATTGCCGCATTGCCCAAGAAACTCATTGCTACATCCATGCTGTCAACAATTTCCAAATCATGATTGCCAATGGTGGTTCCATGAAATGTGGAGGGTGTTGTGAAAATGTGCATCTCCAAATCGGTGACTACCACCTAAAATCCCATATGTTTTCTATCGACATGGGTGGTTGTGACATTGTGTTGGGTGCAGACTGGCTAAGAACTTTGGGTCCCATTCTCATGGATTTTAAGGCATTGACCATGCAATTTGACCAGGAAGGCCACCAATATAAATTCCAAGGCATCATTGTTGGTTCACCTGAGGTCATTAGTTCCCATCGCATGAAAAAGCTGCTCAAGAAAGGTCATTCTGGTGTCATTGCCCAACTCCATGCCATACAAGCAACAGAGACATCCCCGGTGCTGCAAGACCTCCAAGCCCTCCTTTCTAAACATCAAATGGTATTTTCCACTCCCCAAGGACTCCCTCCTTCCCACGGTGTTCATAATCATTCCATTCCCCTTGTACCCGGAAGCCTTCCTCCCAATATTTTTCCATATCGCCACCCCTTTTCACAAAAAAATGAAATTGAGAAAATGGTCCAGGAACTCCTTAATGCAGGCATTATCTGCCCTAGTATGAGCCCTTACTCTTCTCCTGTAGTCATGGTCCTGAATAAAGAAGGTTCATGGAGAATGTGTCCTGACTTCCGTTCCCTCAACAAACTGACCATTAAAGACAAATTCCCCATTCCTGTGATTGATGACCTCCTGGATGAATTGAGTGGCGCCCAATTCTTTACTAAACTTAATCTTCGCTTGGGCTATCACCAGATATGTATAAAATAGGTAGACATTCCCAAGGCGACCTTTCGAACTCATGCAGGCCACTATGGGTTTTTGGTCATGCCCTTTGGCTTGTGTATTGCCCCCTCCACCTTCCAAATCCTCATGAACCATGTCTTCTGTCCCTTTCTCCGTCATTTTGTCTTAGTTTTATTTGATGATATCCTCATCTATAGAAAAACCTAGATAGACCAATTTACTCATGTGGATCAAGTTCTCCATCTACTCTCTCAGCACCAACTTTTTCTGAAACAGTCTAAATGTGCTTTTGGTGCCTCAGAAGTAGAATACTTGGGTCATCTGGTTGGCAAGGATGGCATCAGGGTGTATCCGAAAAAGATTGAAGCTATGAAAAACTGGCCTCACCCAAAGACTCTCAAAAGTTTGCGTGGACTTCTGGGCTTAACAGGGTATTATCACAAGTTTGTTAAGAACTACGAAAATATTGCAACACCTCTCACTTCTCTGCTAAAAAAGAACTCTTTCACTTGGACTCCAGCCGTTGCTCAAGCTTTTCAAACCTTGAAGATGACCATGTGCACCACTCCAGTTCTGGCCCTTCCTGATTTCACAAAGACCTTTGTGTTGGAATGTGATGCATCTGGGAAAGGAATCGACGTTGTCCTTATGCAAGAGGGTCGACCTTTGGCCTTCACCAGCAAGAAATTGCCTGAAAGGAATCTGGGCAAACCCATTTATGAAAAGGAAATGTTGGCTATTCTTCATGCTGTTGATCTGTGGCGTCCTTATCTCTTGGGGCAACTCTTCCAAATTAAAGCCGACCATCAAAGCCTTAGGTACTTTATGGAACAATGCATTTTCTCCACGAAGAAACAAAAATGGGTGACTAATCTCTTTGGCTATGATTATGAGATCATTTACAAGAAGGACAAAGACATTGTAGTGGCAGATGCACTGTCCCGAAAATATGAAGAAGAAGGATCCATTTTTTCTCTTTCCTTCATTGTACCCGATTGGCTCCAAGCTGTGTGCCAGGAATGGCTACAAGATCCCAAAAGTTCACATCTGATCCAACAATTGCAGACCAATGCTCCAGCTCCCCCAGGGTACTCTTGGCTCCAGGATGAGCTTGAATACAAAGGCCATTTGTATTTAAGTAAACAATCAAAGCTTAAATCCACGGTACTTTCTGAGCTTCATGCTACACCCACAGTGGGGCACTCAGGGTTCACCAGAACCTATGACAGGGTCAAACGTTCCTTTTTCTGGGATGGTATGAAACAGGACATTCGTAATTTTGTCGTTGAATGTGAGGTGTGTCAACGCAACAATGGAGAAACAATCAAATCTCTGGGCACACTACAACCGCTTCCGATTCCACCTGCTATTTGGAAGGATATCTCTATGGACTTTATTACCGACTTGTTAGAAAAAAAATGCGGAAATAAAACACAGAAGATACAAAATACAAGAGAGACACAGATTTACGTGGTTCACCCAGTGTGGGCTACGTCCACTAGAGAAATTTCCAGGTCCTTTCTTTATTATTATCCAACAAAATGAAGGGATACAACCTACAACAAAACCCGTTGTAACTTCCTCTTCTTTCTCTCATAGTCTCCTCTCTCAGAATACAATACTTGCCAACCTACATAGCCACAACACATTTCCCTCATAAAAGAGGATTGCCTTCTAGGGAAAAAAACCCTAACATAATCTCTATCTTTAGATATGCGACCATATAATGAACGGTCCATACTTCTGGGGTGTACCACATGGAAGAGTGTACATACTTCTGGGGTGTAAATACTTCATGGGGTATAAACACGGCTGAAAGTAAAAGACCTCTAAATTAGGAAGATAATCAGGCTCCACAACCAACATGGCTTACCCAAATTAGGGAATAAATCAGTCATAATGGTGGTTGTGGATCGCCTTTCCAAGTATGCTCATTTTTGTGCTCTTCAACACCCATTTACTGCATCCACGGTGGCCCAAATTTTCATGGACCAGGTCTTCAAGCTTCATGGCATGCCGAACTCTATTGTTTTTTATCGTGACCCAACTTTCACAAGAATTTTTTGGCAAGAACTGTTTAAGCTATAGGGCACCCAATTGCATCTCATCACAACTTATAATCCCCAGACTAATGGTCAAATGGAAGTTGTCAACAAGTGTTTGGAAACATATCTGAGGTGTTTTGCCTCTGAGAAGCAACATCAGTGGGCTCAATGGTTACCCCTAGCTGAATGGTGGTACAACACTTCCTACCATACAGCTACACGCATGACTCCTTTTGAAGTAGTATATGGATAGAATCCACCTTCAGTTCTCTCATACTTACCGGGTACCTCGAAAGTCCAGGTGGTTTACCAAACACTTACAGTTCGAGAGGATATTCTTCATACCCTTAAAGAGAACTTGGTCATGGCACAGAATTGCATGAAGCAACAAGCAGATCAAAGTCGCTTTGAACGTCAATTTGCAGAAGGGGATTAGGTGTTTTTGCAACTGCAACCATACAAGCAAACTTCCTTCAAGGCCGAGCATTGTCAGAAGCTAGCACCCAAATTTTATGGTCCTTATACAGTTCTCAAGCATGTGGGGCAAGTTTCCTATCAGTTAGCTCTACCCAGTCAGTCGAAGCTACATCCTATTTTTCATGTTTCATGCTTAAAGAAGGTGATTGGAACTAGGTGCAAAATTCAAACCAACCTTCCAGAGTTAGCTACAGAAGGATCCATTTGGCTACAACCAGAAGCAGTTTTGGATCAGCGTGAGCATCACCTGCATGAGAGAACCATCAAGGAAGTGCTAGTCCAGTGGAAAGATATCACTCCGGCAGATGCCACTTGGGAACCAGATACCATTCTGCAACAGTTTCCACATCTCAAGCCTTGAGGACAAGGTTGTTTTTAAGGGGGCGGACATGTTAGGGTCCTAACCCGCACATAGGTAGATCAATATATTCAGATGTAATAAAGGTCAATATAATAAGTCCTTTCAATAAAATAGAATAAAGCGGATGTAAGAAGACCTAATAGAAGCTTCCGCTTCTAGAAGGATCTTCCTCTAGATGCTTCTCTTGATAGACATATTTAGTATAAATAAGGGTCGAGGGTATGAAAACCCTAGTTTGAAGATTATTGTAACATAGTGCTGCTCGACTGGAGGTTGCCCCCTCGAAGAGGCCTGTGAACATTGATTTTTGAATCAAAGTGCTATTTCTATTGTTGTTCTTATATCATTTTTGTGTTATTGCGGAGATTATGCTAGTTATATTACTGTTATTCTGCCATTTCTAGCATTTCATTTCTGTTTTGCATACTTTTTATATTTGGTATATTGCAAAAACAATGTTAAAAATAATATTTACAACAATGTTAAAGATAAATAAAAAATATAATGCAATAAGTAGAGGTTTCTTAAAGAGGTGTTGCATAAGAACCTACACACTATTAGTCAATGTTTATATTCGATTCAAATGGTAATCCACTAATAACTCTTCCCCAGGAGCTATCTTTTTTATTGGGTAGAAGACTACCCGATTCTCTTCATGTCCCTCATATATGCAATTCGGTTGTTTGTTTGTTGTCCTGGGTCGTGTGCTGTTTATAAACCCTGTGATATTGCCGGAAGCTTTAGGCCTTCCATCAATATAGATAGTCTCTCCCTTATTTTTATCCTTGTTTATTAGTTGTATATAATTTGCGGCGAGTGCATATCTTCGCATACTTCGCATGTATCGGACCAACTGCATCCAATCGTTATAATTGTAACACGGTCTGACATAGTCCATAAATTCAGTTACTGTATTGTATTTTATAATTATTCCATCCATGGAAAATAGCCCCAAGCCATGCAGGGAGGATGGTGCAATGCGATATGTCCTATTGTTGACAACGAAATCAACATCTATAGGAGGTAGTTCCTTAGGTACCCATTGTTTCACCAGATGCTTATACCTGAGTGGAACCTCTATGTCTCCTATGTTCTCATCATCATAAGAGCATGATCCTCCTTCGCCAAGAAAAAATTTCATGCGTCTTCAAAATTTTATTCTGACTTTTTCACCTCTGGTCCTTGTTTGCTTATCATATCTACTAGATGCTGTCACATTTCCCTCTATTTGTCCTAAGCTTTCCTCACTCGACAAAGAAACATATGACATGTACCTGTTTGGTTGTACCTTCGGTTGCATGTGCATGTGTTGTTAGTTAGTATTCCATAATAATCCTAGTTCTAATTTATGAACTTTTTTTTCTATATTCAAAGTTCTAAATAATTTTTTTATATATTTAGTTTTGGATGCACAATTAGACTAGGATGCAATTACCAATATTTGTGGTCAACCACCTAATTTAATGTGATATACCTCTTGATTTTGGACATATTAAGGACATAAGGATTTAAAAGTAAGATAAAACATTCATTTACATGATCTAGGTTCCTATTCATGCCCCCCTTCATTGGACCAAAAAAAAACACGATTCAAAAATCCATCCTCTCCTCTTTTTAAGAAAACATGACTCAAATACATCCTCTCCCCTTTTTATTCCTTGCAAAGCAAGGACTATAATAATCACCTCATGTGAATAATTCATATGTATAGAACATGTAACAAAAAAATATTTAAGTTATGGTAAAGTTATCGAATTTTGTATTTTCCGCCATATTAATTTTTTCTTGAGTTGTACAAATTGTGTAGTTTTTAGTGTTCTCTAAATAAGATGGTCTCTATCCCTATGGCCATTGATGGTATCTCTTGAGATGGTCCCCACAATCTAAGGAATACCGAGAAAATAATGTGTTGTATTTTTCAAGATAATACCCACAATACATTTTAATGTTAGGGCAATGAAAGAAACAAGCCAAAATATTAGACAATATATCACATACAAACAATAGACAAGAATTAGGTTGCACAGGGTGAAGAGGGATTGTTGACTATATAAGAAGACGTGGCTATGGTGAAAGAAGAAGAGGTCAAGGTGGTCGACATGGAGGATAAGGTAGATATTAAGAAGGTTTTTTTTAACCTATATTGGGAGTAAGAAAAGGGAAGGATGCACTTTTGTGAAAAACCCCTCAAATAAAACCTGGAAGGAAACAAAACAATATGTACTCATATTTGAAAAGACAAAAAGAATAAGTTAATGAATCCATATAAATTTTAAGAAAATTGGATAAAGAAGAATAATTTCAAGGCTCCAGATGAAGTTTTGGATCCATCAAGTGAGGAAGAATCCATATCAAGGATGATAGAATTGATGACTATATTGGATGCATCATGTTGTCGTTGAATGTGAAGAATGTTACTTGTCAGTTACCTTAATTTACCACCTCATCACTTGGTCAATGTGTCATGCCACTATTGGATGTGAAGAATTCCAAATTTCAACTATCCTTGTTGCCACCTCATCATCTAGTCCCTATGTCAAGTTGTCATTAGATGTGAAGAAGGATTAAGGCGTGAAGATGGGTGGATTAGTTAGCTCTGGTTACCACTTGGTCCACATGTCATGTTTTCATTAGATGTGCATTCTGAAGAATGCCACAAACTAATGCTTAAAGATCCTAAGCCAAAAACACATCCTGATCTAGAATCTATAGCAGAAGCTACTGTGAACCTCAACAAAGATCCTGAAGGGTAGATAGATCGAAGAAATTTCATTTTTTGCAATTTTGAAAATGACTTCAAAGACTTGCAGTTTCGACAACTTAACTGAATTTGAAAAAGCGTTGTTAGCTATCGAATCCCAAGACTTTCGACAACTTATTCTACTTTGTTTTAGGCATGTAAGTTGTCGAAAGCACATACACAGGAAAAACGCTAGTATTTTTGCCCAGATCGAATATTTTTGCTGCCAAATCATTTGAGGAAGGTTTCAAATGAATTATAACTTTAAAATGGATAAATATCATCCTCGTTTTCAGGGTTTAGTGGCAAACACGAAGGATAAAAGGCTCAAAATTTATCTTATTTTTGGTTGAAGATTTTCCCAGGTGCCAGAAAAGGATCTCGAGTTGCCTTGTCATCACCCAAAAGACTGCTGCTGAAGATGTCGAAGATTGTTGAGGTTTATAGTGATGTTTTTATGGACTCATAGTCCTATGTGTTTGGACTCCTAGCCCTACATGTCTTAGAAGACGCAAGGTTTATGTTGAAAAAAACTATATTTGAGGTGAAGACCATAGATGAGATTTACTTAAATGGCACTTAAATAGTTCTTTGTAGAGTTGAATTCAAACCAAAAGTTCCCAAATGTGAACAAAATCCTCAACCTCTTCATGAA
>ML776670.1:3805515-3830921 GCA_009831015.1 Picea engelmannii | reverse complement strand
CATTTCACTTGAAATGTCTTTTGGAAATCAGGCAACACCAGAATTGGTTGTTCTGTGATTTTCCTCTTCAACAGATTAAAACTCTTCTCAGCCTCTTCTATCCAGTGAAAAGATTTGTGTCTTTTCTTCACTGTGTCCATCATTGGTGCACTAATTCCACTGAAATTCCTGATGAACTTCCAGTAGAAACTAGCCAATCCGTGAAAAATTCTCACCTCAAATATGCTCTTCAGTGATGGCCAATTCTTGATCACCTCCACCTTATCTGGATCCATCCTCAATTTATCTGCAAAAATAACAAAGCCCAAATAGATGAGTTTTGTCTTCATGAATGAGGATTTCTTCATGTTTATCAATGGCTTCTCTTGCTATAATCTCTTCATCACTGTAGCTAAGTGTTTTAGATGCTCTGCCTCTATTTGACTGAAGATCAGTATATCATCCATATACACAATGACAAATTTTCCGATGAATTCCTTCAGGACTTCGTTCATCAACCTCATGAAGGTACTTGGCATGTTTGTTAACCCAAATAGCATAACAAGCCATTCATATAACCCTTCGTTAGTCTTGAAGGTTGTTTTCCATTCATCACCTTCCCTCATACAAATCTGGTGATATCCACTTTTCAAATCAATCTTCGAAAAAAAATTTGCTCCACTTAAGAAATCCATCAGATCATCCATCCTTGGCAATGGAAATCTGTACCTAATGGTTATCTTGTTGGCTTCCCTTGAATCAATACACATCCTCCAGCCTCCATCTTTCTTTGGACTAAGTACTGTCAGAACAACACATGGACTCAAGCTTTCTCTAACCAACCCTTTATCTAACAAATCATAGACTTGTCTTTTGAACTCTTCATTCTCCTGTGGTGTTAATCTGTACATTTCTTTGTTTGGTAAACTGGCTCCAGGTATGAGATCAATATGATGACTCACACTTCTGATTGGTGGAAACGAACGAGGTAGTTCGTCCACTACTATGTCAGTGAACTCTTCCAGCAATTCCTAAACCTCTTCTGGTAAATCATCTATCCTTGTGCTGGTTAAAACAATCGTTGGCTTCCTAACCACAATGAATTGTGGTTCCTCCTTCTTCTTGACCTCGTTAAGGACTTCCTTCCCACTCATGAGAAGTACAATGTTGCTTACTTCAGGTTTCACTTCCTTATCTTTGATTGGAAGTAGCATGTGAGTTCTCCCATTCTTCTCTAGGGTGTATGTGTTCATCCTCCCATCATGGATCACATTTCTGTCATACTGCCATGGTCTACCCAGTTATAGATGACAAACATCCATGGGAATAACATCACAGAGTATCTTATCATTATATCCTCCTATCTTAAATTCAACTAAACATTGTTTAGTGACATTTACCTGATGTCCTTTTTGTAGCCATGAAACTCTATATGGACTTGGATGTTCACTCGTCTCCAGCTCCAGCTTTTCTACCATCTTTGTTGAAATGAGATTATCCATGCTACCACTGTCCACAATGACCTTGCATACCCTATCCTTGGTTTTGCAAGTAGTCCGAAAAAGTTTGTTTCTTTGTACTGGATTTTCCACCTCCTTCTCTGGCGTTAAGAGAACTTTTCACATCATCAGCGATCTTCCACCTTCAGCATCCTTTGCCTCAACATTTCACCTCTATGATTTAGCGATGTGAGTCTCTCCACTCTCTTTCTTCTTTTCTAGACATTCATAAGATTTATGTCCATTCTTTCCACACGTGAAGCACTTTATTACTCCATCTCTTCCTCTTCCTCTACCTCTAGTATGAGGAAAAATATTATTATAATCATAATCTCCTCTTTGTTCGGTATGTTTCCCTCTCTGTTCATCATATTTCCCCCACTTTGAGGTTCCACCTCTTTCAGTTCAAGTCTGAGGTTTCTTCCAGTCCTCCTTGGGTTTCTGGTTTTTATCTTGGACAACTGATTTGCCCCTGGCTTGACTTCTGCCTTTCCCTCTCTGACCTTGTTTTCGGCTCAGCTTCTCTTCAGCTTTTAGGGCCATCTGATAAGCATCTTCCACCATTCGGATGTTCATCATACTCATCTGATCCTGAATGTCATATCTCAGGCCATTCATGTACCTGGCAACCTTTTCATCATCGCTTTCTCGATGACCTGCCCTGATGTTTAGTCTGTAGAATTCTTCAGTATATTCCTTCACTATCATTAGCTTCTATCTCAAATTTTTCATTCTTTGAAGCAAAGTAATCTGGTAATCTTCAAGAATGAATTTTTCTTTCATCTTCGCGATCATCCTATCCCAACTCTTGATTTTCTGCTTGCCTTTGCAGCGTCTGTCAGCTTGTAGTTCATCCCACCACAATGTTGCATGTCCTTTCAACCTTGTGATCGCATGTCTGACCTTATTGTCTTCCTCGACATCTTCATAGTCGAAATAAGTGTCCAGAGCTCTAATCCAGTCTAGAAGCTCTTCAACGTCTAGGTTTCCTTCATAAACTGGGATGTCCATCTTTTCCCTGACACCCATCCTTGCGACAGCTCTAATCAAGCATTCATTTGCGGCATCTTCTGCTGAAAATTCTTCTTCTTCATGTTCAACTTCATTTTCACTTTCAGAATCACTAAGATCCCCAATACCAACTATGTGCCTATGTGTTGTCTCCATGTCCTCAAGTCTGGCGCGTAAATCACGCATTTCTCTTTCCATGGTTGGGTCAGGCACCTGCCTACCTCTTCTTCTTGGAATTTCCCTTTCCTCTGGCAGATCGGGTGTTTGCATGTCCCTTCTTCTTGGTGGCATGGTGAATTTTCCTTTTCCTCACTACAGAGAGTAAAGAACCCTTTCTGGGCTCTGATACCAAACTTGACGCAGACATCACCTTTGCCTCGGCAAAGCCTCTACACTGACCTCCCGGTCTTAATGGATCGTTCTAACTTCACCTTCGAACTGAAGTGGCTCTTTCGATTCCTCACTAGAATCTCTGTTAAAAACTCAATTCACAGGTTCTCCCTTTTCCTCTGTCACAGCTTTTGCGCATACCTCGTCTCTTCTCGATAGGAATTTTGGGTTTCGAGATTTCGCAATCCTTGTTCTCGACAACCTCAACCTTCTCGATCCCCCAATCTCCATTATGCCGATATACCAAAATGGATCTAACTTCGACTAGCCCCCTGGGCTATACCTTTGGTCCACATGACCTTCCCTTATATGACCGCAGTCCCTTTCGGGGTTTCACGACTCAAGCGCCCGACCTCTGGGTCTCTCGACTCCTGAATTGCCAAGTCCTGAAGTGTTGAGATGCCCTTCCCTTTCAGGATCCTCCCCCGAACTCCTAGGTTGTTTCCATGCATCCCCTCGAGATGGATGGTCCTCGATCATTCACAATTTTGTGAAGTCAAATTCCGATGTCCTCCTGTCCTCCTGAACCCTGAAAATATGACATGTGAAATGTTGATGGCTCTTGATCGTCACCACCTATCTCTCCTGACGGACGATCCTGATTCAGTCTCAGGATTTCATGACTTGCGATTCCCCGATGTCACAGTTTGTTTGTCATCTTAAAACCCCGGTAGGCGAAATACCGATGGGTGCTTCATCTCTGCCACGTGTCCCAACAGATGGATGGTCCAGATCAAGATCAAGGTTTTCACTATGAAGTGACCCAATCTCTTGTCCTCTAGACTTCTGATATCCTGAATTCCGAAGTTTCGATATCTCGATGCCTTTCGGGACCTTCACTCTGCCTGTGAGAGTTTAACCCCCGTGCAACTCCTGTCAGATCCTACGGTTGACGTTTAACTAGGTGAGGATCCAACAACTCACAATCTCCTAAGCTCAAAACTCTGGTAATAACCGTAACCTCCTTACTTCTCTATCAAATCGGATGGTTCGCGGGATTTTGCTAATTCTCTACAAAGAATTACCTTCGACAACTTCGCAGGTTCGAGTCCCTTTGAGAGTTTCCATGACTTCGAGTCTTTCAAAAAAATCCTGCACGCACTCCTTACGACAAACCTTCAAAAATTCTGGTGTTGAACACCTTCGACTCCACACACTCCTTGTAGCAGCAGTCCTTCAATAGTTTCTCGGGTTTCAAACCCTAGATTCAAGCTTGGTCTGTGCACACATTGCACGACTCCTGTGCCTAACTGCACCTTTGAATAAATGAGAACAAAAGCTAACCTATCTAAGCTTTTAGAGACAAGAGCTCTGAACCCTTTTTGTCAACGTACTCCTTGCAGACAATTCAACTACACTCCTTGCAGGAACTCTCGCTCAAATAGAGAAACAATTGAAACTCATTTCCTAACTCTTTCTCTCTCAGAATTCAAACATTTAACAAGAAATCATCCATACACAGCATAGAAAGCAAATGTATAACAGAAAGAGTAAAATTATGAACATATCATTCAACATACACATACAAGAAACAACTACAATGCCATGAATCTGAATTAAGACTTCTTCTATTAACTTAATCTCTGTACATGGGTGTTTTTCAATTACAGTTTCTCTGTTCCAGTTCTGTATGCTCTCTTCTCCTTCTCAGTAATGTTCTTCACTGCGCCCCCTACAATATTACAATGAGGGTGTCTATATATGTTTTCCCTTCACTCCTAAAACTGTCTAATCAAAGAATTCAAAGCTACCTACTAACATAAATGCCTTCATAGTCCTTCAGACGGGAGTGGGTCACTCAAGGTATGATTACAATCTATAAGTATACCTCTCCTTAACTATTACATTTACGTTTGGCGCATCTATCTTCAAAAGTTTTTAAACAATTTATCATGTGTCTAAAATGTATTGGTGCTTTCCCTACACTCTCTTGACATTGGCGGTGCTCCTGCATCAAATTTTGTAATTCCAAAGAATGTAATTCTTAAATACATATAAGAAAAAAACATTTTGTGGTTTTCTCCCGCATTGGGTTTCCACGTAAAAATATTGGTGTAATGTGTATGTGTATGATTGTTCATTTGTTCATGGTTTATTTACTCTACACTTATTGGATGATAATGCTATATTGATCATAAAGATAAATAACACTTTCATACTGTGGTTAAAAGGATTAAAAATATCTATTCCTGATTCACTCCCCCCTCAGTAATCCAACACATACCTCCAGAAGCATTGATAGGTAGTGGCACAATCTAGCAACAGAGACAAGAAATGATGAACATTAGAACTTCAAAGGTGCTCCAACTTGTAATCTAAAGGTAGCTCGATATGTGCTAGGTTAAAGTGCACTAGGAAAACCAAAAATTAAGCCCAACATTCCATAGAAACTTTTACTGCAATTGGTGCTGCAACTGATGCTACAACTGTCACTGCAACTGCTGCTATAAATGACACTGCAAATGGTGTTGTAACTAGTGCTACAATTGACACTACAATTGGTGCAAAGGAAATGGCACAAAGAAATTGGCACTGCAACTTCATAAATTTGCAAATCTGATCTAGGGGAAAGATGCACCCTACATAATTGATCTTCCTAGTGGGTTTAGTAAGTGCTCAACGAGCTTGACAATGGGAGAAAATGAGAATATTCCTTCTACCGGTTAGACTCTTACGAAGGAAACCAACTCTGAAACCATTTTAAATTTTGGTATGCTCGTTTAACCATAGAAAATGTCACATCATTCTCACCCAACCATAGGAATTCACATATTCCACCCCTTAGCACACTAACCTTTACTTAGAATAATTATGGCAAGTCTACACTAGAACCAACAGATAAACCCTAGCCACAATAATTCTATAGAAACAACACAATAACCATACAAATATAGCATACCTTACACCAAGAGAAGAACAAGAGAGATACCATAAAGACTGCTACACCATTCCTCCAGACTTGCACCCTCTCCATTTGCAACTATAGCTCTCCAAAATTGCACCCTAGCTACCCCTACAGTTCCTCCTTAGACTTGCGCATTCTAAGTGAGTGAGTGTACAAATGAGCTAAGGCATCAACTTATTTATACTTATTCTTCTAGTGAAAATTTCCCACAAGGTCAACCTGTCTTTTCTAGAAAATATAATTTACTTTGACTTTTTTGGCATGGCCGACTTCTCTTTCTAGGTTTCTTATTTCTTTATTATTATTCTCCTTCGGCCAACATCTCTTCTAGGGTTTCCACACATCTTTTTAATGGTTCTCTTACTTCCAGAATATTCTAATATAAGTACAAATGTTACAATTGTAGGTTAATACCTCGCGCAGCTACCAAAACATCAACAAAATACATTGTGGATCACATCTTGGAGTCTTCGAATCAGTCTCACATTCTTTCATTTCCCCCCATGAAGTTCATAGGAATTTAAACATTTTAGAACACCCATTTTGTTCAGGTCTTGCACTCCTTCCCAACACCACACTAATCGCTTGAGTGCTTAATCTTGGTGCTAAATATCCATAGAACCATGATTGAAAAATGTGTGCCTATCAGATGTCAGAATGTCGGCATCGAACCTTCCATCATAAGGTCATCCCACCTTATTCCAACCCAATGCAATAGAGTTGATCCGATAGGTTGTACTAATGGATTTTCAGGCTTATTGAGTACTAGGGTTGTCGAGAGTCTCGGGCCACAGGACTATTGGGGTCTTGCACTTAACACCATTCCACACTCTATTCATTTCCCCTATTTGGTGAATCACTATTGTTTCATTGGGGTGATTGGCCACCGAGCCATCGACCACTGGTCTTCTCACCTACACCTTTAATAAATTTGTTTCCGGTCCGGTTGGTTACTGGAATACTAGGTGCTGAGATCACCGATTCTCCCGTATGTCGGGTCTATCAGGCCCTCAAAATAAACACTTAGTTTCTCATTTCATCGGGGGTCGATAATTCACTTTGATCCTTTAATAATTCTTCCCAAATAAGGAATGATTGGATCATGGATTCCCGACGATATTATTTCTAGAGCTATATCATCGTCGATCCTTCCACTAATCGACGATCAATCTTTTTCCTCACTCGAATATGTCTTCTCCTTTCCATATAGACTTGCAACATGCTCGTAGCCTCCACATGCATACACATTTGGATTCAAACTTATGGATTTATCATGGTTTATTCACACATATTGACCCATAAAATAGAACTCACAAAAATACACAATAATACATTTCATTATATCGAGGTCAAACACAATATGGCCTCTCTAGGCCAGGCCACCCTATGGACTGGTTTTACATTGTACCTGACCTCCCCTCAAATGCTTGAAAGGATTACATTATATAGAGAAAAAATACAACAATGATAAGATCATGAAAATATTCGATCTATCCTTAACCAAATCTCTAACATCTCTCAGAATATCAAAAAAAACTCTATTGTTTACACACTTTTTGAACAAATCATGTCCTCAAGGCCACATTGTACCTTCCAAAAGCTTCTATATTTTGAATTTGATTTGGGGTTTTTTTTCTCTTGCATTAGACTTCCAAGGTAGAAAATGTTTTGTGACCTCATGGTCATGCGTCTTCATTGTTGCTCCATATTCACTCTTTGGTATTCCTTTTTCTTCATGCATCACTCCATCATACATTGAGCTTCTCCTCATGCTCAACAATGAGCTACAATGAAGCCTTTCCTCTGTAGAAATTCTCCACACATACTACCCAATACCTCATCAATATTTCTCCTAAGCTTGACCTTTTGGTATCACTAGTTCTTTCTCCTAGAACCCTATGAGCACCCTGTACTCTAGGATTCTACACCTACCCACTCACATGCAGAGAAATCTCTTTTTGTTCTCTGATACCACTTGATGAAGAACAATTCTGGGGGATTGAGTTGTCTATGTGTTCAATCCTCAAACCTGTGGGTTATCTTCCCACATGTGGACTGGTCACGTCCATGGAAAAAATAGACTCCTAAATCTCCCTCGAATACACTCTAGATCACATCTCATAGTATTCAACTCAGTCTCACATGATTTCATCCCCCCCATAAAGTTCATAGTAATTTCACCATTTTCAAACACTCATTTCATGCAGGTCTTGTGCTCCTTCCCAACACCTCGCCAATCAATTGAGCGCTTAACCTAGGTGATAAATATCCATAGAACCAGAATAAAAAAACACGTTCCTATTAGATGTCATAATGTCAACACTGGCCCTTCCATCGTAACATCATCTCGCTAGATTCTAGTGTGATCCAATAGATTCGATCCAATAGGTTGGTGTAAGTTTTAAACCTGTGA
This sequence comes from Picea engelmannii, assembly GCA_009831015.1. Taxonomy (NCBI): domain Eukaryota; kingdom Viridiplantae; phylum Streptophyta; class Pinopsida; order Pinales; family Pinaceae; genus Picea; species Picea engelmannii. The sequence continues at coordinate 3,822,724 of ML776670.1, read as the reverse complement.
AGTAAATAAATGCATACATATTCTTAAGCAAAACATAAATTATTCAATGAATCATACACATAATACACAGAGATTTATGCTAAAAACCCTTAACCGGGAGAAAACCAACCTTCCTTGGTGCCACACCTTTCAACTCTTCATTTTATTAATTTCACCATTCACCATACAATATATACAATATTTTAGGTATTTCGTAGCTACCAAAACCATAATCCATTAATCCAGGATTAATTTAGAAAACTGCTAAAAATAGCAAAATCCGCTAAAATAGAAAAAACCACCAATTTGTTTTTGGGGCGCTGCCTTGAACCCTGTCGGCTCCGAGCTACCGCCCAGAGCCGAACGCTGTGTGTAACCAGGGTGGGGAAACATGCCCCCCCTTGGGACCCCCCCAGGAAAGCGTCCACCACACACGACACTAAGAGCGAAGGAATTTGGGATCGTCAAACGCAGTTGTCGAATCTGACGTGCCCACACACACACATGTAAAGAATATAACACATACCCAACAGTTTGACTACCGTATTTTTGGGCTTATCAGGTACTGAGGTTGCTGGGATTGTCAGGATTGTCAGGCCACTAGAATGACATGGCCTCGAACTTAACACCATTCCACACTCTATTCATTTCAACGATCCAGTGAATAACTACCAGTTCATCGAGGTGCTCGGCCACTGGCCCATCGGGGCACCAGGCCATTGGCCACCAGTCTTCTCACCCGTGCCTTTAACAAATTTGCTTCTGATCTGGTTGGTTACTGAACTACTAGGCATCAAGATAGTCGGTTCTCTCGGACGTCTGGTCTATTGGCCGCTCAACACAAACACTTAATTTGTCATTTTGTAGGGGGGCAATAATTCATTTTGAGCCGTCAATAATCCTTCCCAAAACAAGGAACGCCTGGATCATGGCTTCCTCATGACTTCCTCACGATATTATTTTCAGGGATAGATTGTCATCGATCCTTCCAGTGATTGATGGTCAATATTTTTCCTCACTCAAATACATCTTCTCCTTTCCATACATACCTGAGACATGCTCACAAAATCCACATGCATACACATTTGGATTCAAACTTATGAATTTACCATGGTTTATTCACACAGATTGAACCATAAAATAGAACTCATGAAAATACACAATAATATGTTTCATTATATTGAGCTCGAATACAATACAAACTCTCTGGGCTATGATGACCTCTCAGCTAGTTTTACATTGTACCATGCCTCCCCTTAAATGCTCGAAAGACTTACATTATATAGAGAACAAATACAACAATGATCAGATCATGAAAACATCTAATCTATCCTCAACTAAATTGCTAATATCTCTTAGAGCATGAAAACAAACCCTATCATTTACACACTTTTCAAAGAAATCAAGTCCTCAAGGCCACGCCGTGCCTTCCCAAAGCTTCCAGATTTTGACTTTTATTTGGTTTTTTTTTTCTCCTGCATCATGTTTGGGGAATTTCTAAGATTTCCACCAAAGAGAGATATTGACTTCTCTATTGATTTGATGCTTGGAGCTACCCTAGTGTCCAAAAATCCCTAAGAATGAGCACACCAAAGCTAAACGAGTTGTAGATGCAACTAGAATAGTTGTTGAAGAAGAGGTACATATGTTCAAGTGTTTCTCCTTGGGGTTCCCTAGTTCTTTTTCTGAAGAAAAATGATGGAAATCTGAGGTTATGTATTTCCTTTAGACAGCTAAACATGTTTACAGTAAAAAACAAGTATCCTTTGACAATGATTGATGATCTTTTTGATCGGTTGAAGGGAGAAAATATATTTTCTAAGATTGACTTGAGATAAGGTTATCATGAAGTAAGAATCCAAGAAGAAGATACTAGCAAGATAGCCTTTCAGACAAGGTATGCTCATTATGAATTTGTGGTGGTGCCATTTGGCTTGACAAATGCAACAACTACTTTTATGTGTTTAATGAATGGAGTGTTCAGGTATTACCTGGACAAATTTTTTATTGTATTCTTGGATGATATTCTTATCTACTCCAAGATAGAGGAGGAGCATGAGCAACATTTAAGCATTATGCTACAAGTATTAAGAGAACACCAATTGTATGTCAAGTTGAGAAAGTGAAATTTCTATCAAAAGAAAATCCATTATTTGGGCCACATTGTCTCAGAGGATGGCCACATTGTCCTCGAGGATGTTGTCTAGCTAGATACAAAAACAAAGAATATTTCAAAAGTTATATCATTTATGGGTATGGATAGCTATTATAGGACATTTGTTGCAAGTTTATCCAAGATTGCACACTCAATTAGTTCATGGCAAAACAAAGACATAAAATTCAAATGGACTACCAAGTGTGAACAAAACTTCCAACACTTGAAATATTTATTAACTAGTGCACCTATTTTAAATATTGCAAGTCCAGATGAAGATTTTGTTGTGTGCACCAATGCATGTAAAGAAGGGATTGGTGGATTACTGACCCAAAATGGGCATATAATTTGGTATGAGTCAAGAAAACTTAAATAAGATGAAATCAATTATGCTACCCATGATTTGGAACTTGCAACCATTGTTCATTCATTGAAAATGTGGAGACATTATTTCATGAGTAGAAAATTTGAGCTGAGAACTTACCATAGGGGTCTGAAATATTTGTTTGGATAACCGATATTGAATGCCAGACAAACTAGATGGATGAAATTTCTCAACGAATATGACTTTGACATCAAGCATATTAAAGGGAATGAGAATAAAGTGGTTGATGCACTCAACATAAGGGTACATGAAATGCATGCTACAACTATTAGTATGTACAATTTAGATTTAAAAGACATAATTTTAGAAGCCGTGACATCGAACCAACATTATGTGCAAATTAAAGAAAAMTTACAATAGAGTAATGTACAAAATAAATATAAGAATTACAAAATGAAAGAGGATGGAATTCTCTTGTACATGAACAAAGTTTATGTTCTTAATTCTCAAAAATTGAGAAATTTAATTTTAAAATAAATGCACAATGTGTCATATGCTAGACATCTAGGATATCAAAAAACAATTGCAACTGTAAGAGACAAATATTATTGGCCCAGAATGAAGAAACACATGGTTGATTTTATTTCTATATGCATGGAATATCAAAAGGTAAAGGATGAACAAATACATCTAGTAGTATTGTTATAGCCATTGCCCCTTCCTGAGTGGAAATGGGAAATTGTTACCATAGATTTCATTACCAAGTTTCCAATAACAACATGGAAACATGATTCCATCATGGTAGTGGTGGACAAGATTACAAAGGCTACACATTTTATACTAGTGAAGATGACACATAAGGAAACCAACATTGTAGAAATTTATGTGAAGGAAATTGTTAGGCTACATGGTGTGCCTAAGGTAATCATATATGCCATAGATACCACATTCACTTTCAAGTTTTGGAAAGGATTGTTTAAAGGATTTGGAAACAATTTGAATTTTAGCACAACTTATCATGCAAAATCAGATGGGTATATGGAGAGGGTCAACCAAATAATTGAAGATATGTTAAGAATGTATGGAATGGATCAACCTTCCAAGTGGGAAGACTACCTTCATTTGGTTGAGTTTTCTTATCAAAATGGGTATCAAAAATCATGGAAGATGAGCCTATTTGAATCCTTATATGGAAGAAAATGCAACACACCGGTGAGATGGAATAACCCAACAGACAAAGTCATTATTGGGCCATAATTGCTGAGAGAAATGGAAGAGTAGATGGTAAAAAAAAATAGAATTGAAAGACTACACAAGATAGAAATAAAAACTATGCATACAAGGGAAGAGCACCCAAGGAATTTAAAGTGGGTGAGCAAGTGTTTATGAAAGTGAAGGAAAAAATGAGTTCAATGAAATTAGGAAATTTCCCAAAGATAGAAGCGATATATTGTGGGCCATTTTAATTTCTAGAAAGGATAGGTCCAATTGCATACATGCTTGCATCCATGAGAGTTCATAATTTGTTTCATGTGTCTTTATTAAATAAGTGTGTTTCTGATCCTAACCATGTGATTGATTGGACTATGATATAGGTGGAGCATGAAGCAGAATTTTGGGTGGATCCGATACACATACTAGACCAGAAAGTCAAAGTGCTTAGGAACCGATACATCAACCTGGTAAAGGTTCAATGGACCTACTATGGTCCTGAAGATGCCACATGGTAACATGAAGAGTAAATATGGGAAGAGTACCTACAATGTTTTGCAAATTATGAGGGAATATGAATGTACATTTGTACATATGTGTACAAATACTCCATTTTGTTGAAGATGGATTTCTTGGAGCCGCAAGTCTAAGAATTCCTATTTTACCTGTATCGGAGCCCTGGGAGGGAAGTGGGATGACATGAGATACTACGATGCAGAGAAGGGGGTACACTTCCTTGGGTTGTGCGGGTTGAGGAGAACAAGAGATTACTGGTTGGAATTGCTGCATGAGCCATTAAACTATGAAATTATCAAGTATTTTTATGTAATAATTTATGTATGTATACATGTACACATGTATGGTGATGTGAATTGAGGACAATGCAAATTGTAGGGGGAGGGGATCATGACAAACTAGTTTTGATCCCTAATGTAGCATTGTATAATTGTAAATATTACGAATGGTCGTCGGCCAAGATATGTAATATGTAAACATTATACACACAAAATAATGAAATGAAATACACCGCTGATTGTAGATGAGTAAGGACAGGAGTAATGGGGGAGTAAACTCGAGGCGGTTATTTGAAGAGAGTTTGCTACTATAGTAAAGGAATTCTGGAATGATCCAAAAATTTTGTTTGAATTGGAGGTTCAACATAGATTAGTATGGAAATTGAAGACTTTAAAACAATGTATCAAATTATAGGCAAAAGAACAAAAAAAGAAATAGGTAAGAAGATTAGAACAACTTGAGGGAGAACTACATGATTTATTACAAGAGGCAACAGAAGATGTATGGTGTCGAGAAAGGGACAGACACTTAAAGATTTTGGAGGCTGAGCGAGATAAAATTATTCTATCTGAAGAAGAATTATGGAGACAATGAAGCAGAGCCATGTGGATAAAAAGTGTTGATCAAAATACAAAATTCTTTCACCATTTTGCAAGCTTCAGAAGGAACAAAAAGCATATCTGGGAGATCAAGGATGAGAGTGAGAAAGTTCATTTTGGGCAAGATGTGATAAAAAAAGAGGTTGCTAGGTATTTCCAAAGTTTTTATGACGAGTCAGAACATTTAAATATCACTAATAAAGTTTATACATCCAAACATTATTCTCTTTTACTCACTAAGGAAGATTCTAAAACTCTTGATAGACCTTGTACAAAGAAAAAACTTTGGGAGGTTCTCAAGTTATTTGCTAAAGACAAGAGCCCGAGGCCCGATGGATGGACCGTCGAGTTCTTTACTCACTTATTTGACTTAGTTGGGGATGATTTGCTAGAAGTGGTGGAGGATTCTAGGATTCGAGGAAAAGTGTTCAAATCTTTAAACTCAAATTTTATGGCTCTTATTCCAAAAGTAAATAACCCTACAACTTTTGGTGACTACAGACCTATTGCTCTCTATAATCTGTGTTATAAGTTGATTTCAAAGATAATTTCCAATAGGATAAAACCTATCCTTTCACGTTCCATGTCGGGAGAACAATTGGGTTTTTTAAAGGGCAGACAGATCCTGGATGCTATTAGCACGACATATGAATTTTTGCACAATATAAAGGTGAAAAAGTTAAAATCTTTGATCTTGAAGCTGGATCTAAAAAAAGCATATGATTGCATCAATTGGGATTTTTTAAGATCGACTCTAATACAAACAGGTTTTAGTATACAAACCAAAAACTGGATTTTGATTTGTGTGATGATCCAGATGGATGTCAGTGGCCTCCCACCTATTCCAACTAGCTCATTTTGGCAGTTTTCCAGTTTGGCAGTTTTTCCTCTAGTTTTTGGGTCCTTGACTTGCGGGGCCGTTTTGAGACCCTAAAAAATGTTTTTTAGGGATAACCATAATTAGAATGACCTTTGATAGATTGCAACAAAATGTGTAGTCTTCGGATATGCCTTTCCAACGGGTTATTGTGCACCTAAAATGAAGATTGTATGCAAAAGTTACAACCCCGAGAAGTTGATGTACTAACTTACCCAAATGGGGCCCACATGACTTTCGGTGCTTCATCTCCTAGGGTTAGGTTTTTTGGATGTCTAGGGTTTTTGACATTCATGTTTATTGTAAAAATTCCTTTAGAGCCTCATTGTAATCATCTTCTTGCGAATGAGCGCAATTGTCACATATCTTCTCAGAGATAAGCCACCACCATTCTAGCAAGCTTGTTTCCACTGCATTTTATAGTTTCATCTTATTTCCTTATTGAATATAAACCAATTTTACTGTATATATGTTATTTTGTGTTAAGCATATTCACAAATATCTTCCATACCTTGTGCACCAAGATGGGTATCAAATATTCTGAGTGACATCTAGTGCTCAAGTATTGTGGTGGTTTTCATATATACATCCAGGCTGAAATGGAGTTTCTGGACATCTCATCAATGGGTGCGACCTACTGATATGACATCAAAATCGAGTAGAAGCTCAAACAAAAGACGTGAAAATTTGGGCCTGGGAACCCCTCACAACAAAATCCAGGAAAGGGCGACCCCAACCTGCATAACAAGGGAAAGAGAAAATAAGTACAACCTCAGGACAACCCGTCCAAGACGTAAGTAAAGAAGGACATAAGAAAGACAAAGAAAGATACGGGAAGTGGTGCAACTTCCATAAGATCCCCTGACATAACATTGTTGATTGCCGCTCGAAGAGGTCACTGGGGGCTAAGGTGAAATCCTCTGAATCAAATGTGGGTTCCGACTCTGATTCAGAACTAGAAAGGGGGAGATAGATCATTGATGCAGAACCCAGGGCTATCGTTGCTACCAACAAGCTCCAGATCGATCAACTAGACAAGACAGGGGAAGGCTGTCACCTTTTTCATTCACAAATGTGGGTGAAGGGTACCCTGCTGCACTTCATCATTGATAGCGGTAGCTAGAAAAACCTCATCTCAAAAGAGGTTGTCAAGTGACTTGCTCTGCCAACAACACCACACCCCCATCCCTACACCATCGGATGGCTCTGCTAAGGAAGCGACATCTGTGTTAGCCAACAATGTCGCTTGTCATATGACATCAAGCCCTTCAAAGACGAGGTATTATGTGATGTTTCCCCTCTCAAAGTTTGTAATGTTATTTTGGGCCAACCATATTTATGGAAACGTCATGCTATATATGATTCTAGGCCTCACAGTGTTATTGTTACTTTGAACAATAAATTGTACAGGATACCCAAGGTAGTCCCACCTAGTGTTATTTCCTTGATCTCTGCCAAACAATGTAGAAAGGCCATCTCTCGGACATGGAATTTTTTCTTCTTTGTGATTCTCTCTTAGAATGACCAAAAGATCGTAGCCACATCCAGGGTCTCTAGGGCTAACCTCTCCACACAACAGAATCAAGTGGATAAGGTCATGGAAGAATACTCAGATATCTTCTCCTCACCTACTGGGGTACCTCTGCATGGTCAATTCAATCACCCCATCGATCTAACCACCGATGCACCTCTGCCCAATATGCCAGTCTACCACCACTCTCTATTAGAGAATGAGGAGATCAAGTGACAGATGCAAGAAATACTCCCCAAGGGGCACATCCATCCCAACTCATCACCTTGTGGGAGCCCAATCATGCTGGTACATAAGAAAGATGGAACCTGGTGACTCTGCATTGATTATCAAGCCCTGAATAAAATCATAGTCAGAAACCAGTACCCGATTCCTTGAACCGACGACCTCCTTGATCAGCTCACAAGGGACAAATATTTCAGTAAGATTTATCTGAAGTCTAGCTACCACCAGGTCCCGATAGAACAGATAGATGTATGGAAGACCGCCTTCAAGTCAAAGGAAGGTCTTTTTGAATGGTTGTTCATGCCCTTTGGTTTGACAAATGCTCCAGCCACTTTCATGAGGATGATGAATGAAATCCTGCGACCATTCACCAATACTTTTGTAGTGGTGTATCTGGATGACATCCTCATTTACAAAAAGACTTGGGCAGAACATTTGCATCACATTCAATAGGTTTTGCACACCTTGCAAAAGCACTAGCTCTACACCAACTTGGAAAAATTCTCCTTCGGCATGGATAGGGTTCATTACCTAGGCTACATCATTGATCAACATGGCGTACATGTGGATCCAACCAAAATCCAAGTCATCCATGACTGTCCAGCCCCAACTACAGTCACTGAGATTCAGAGCTTCTTGGGCCTTGCCAATTTCTACCGCAGGTTCGTGTTGGGATTCTCCCATATTGCATGGGCCCTCAGCCAAGTAGCTAGGGGTGGTGGTAAGGATAAATTTGTGTGGGTCCGATTCCAACAACAAGCATTTGATGATTTTAAGTAGCGCTTGTGCTCAACCCCAATACTTTGACTATGGAAGAAGGCCATGGTTGAAGAAATGGATGCCTTGGATAAGAATGAGGCATGGGATATAGTTGAGTTGCTAGCTGGAAGAAAATCTGTTGGTAGCAAATGGTTGTTTAAGAAGAAGCTTAATGCAGAAGGAAAGGTGGAGAAATACAAAGCTCGGGTAGTAGCAAAAGGTTATTCCCAGGTAGAGGGAAATGACTTTGGTGAGATTTTTCTCATGTTGCCAAGGTAATGTCTATTAGATTTATTTTATCTCTTGTTGCTGCTTTTGATCTTGAAGTGGAACAGATGGATGTCAAGACAACATTCCTACATGGGGATTTGGAAGAAGAAATTTACATGAAGAAACTAAAAGGCTTTTTAGTGAAGGGAAAGAAAGAGCTGGTTTGTAAGCTAAAGAAGTCACTATATGGTCTGAAGCAATCACCTAGGATGTGGTACCAAAAGTTTGACACATACATCCTTGGATTGGGATTTGTGAGAAGCAGGGTTGATCACTGTGTATATTCCAAGTAGGTTGGTAATCACTTCATTTATGTAGTGTTGTATGTTGATGACATGTTTTTGGTAGGAAATAACATGGATGTTATCAAGGAGGTGAAATCACAGCTATCCTCCAAATTTGACATGAAGGATCTCGGTGTTTCTAACTTCATTCTGGGAATGAAGATTAAAAGATATCGTGCAAACAGAAAACTATGGTTGAATCAGAGAAAATATGTTGAGACAATATTGTAGAGGTTTAATATGCATGGACGTAAACTGGTCAAGGTTCCTATTCCTATAGGTGCAAAGTTATCTGCAAATCAGTGTCCCAAGACACATGAAGAAGAAGAGGACATGTCCCATGTTCCGTATGCCAATGCACTTGGCAGTTTGATGTATGCAATGGTCTATACTAGACCGGACATTGCACATGTAATGGGAGTTTTGAATAGGTATATGTCAAAACCAGGGAAGGAGCATTGGACAATAGTAAAGAGGGTCTTCAAGTATCTTCGTGGCACTACCAGTTATGGATTGTGCTACCAAGGAAGACCAGGATTGGACAGAGTGGTGGACATACATGGTTTTGTTGATGCATACTACGCTGGAGATATGGATTGCAGAAGATCTACAAGTGGGTATGTGTTTAACCTATTTGGAGGAGAAATCAGTTGGATGAGCAATAGACAGGATGTAGTGGCACTCTCAACTATAGAAGCTAAATACATGGCAGCCACTCATGCAAGCAATGAAGAAGTATGGTTTTAGAGATTGTGTTGAGGTATTAGGTTGGTACAACAAGAAGTGAGATTAGATTGTAACAGTCAGATTGCAGTCTTCCTAGCAAAAAACCTCGCCTATCATTCGAAGACAAAGCATAATGATGTTCAGTATCACATTGTATGAGACATGGTTGAAGAAAAGAAGGCGTTGTTGGAAAAGGTTGATACTTTGAAGAATGTTGCAGATTCATTGACAAAGTCCATGAGCACATAAAATTTCTCCTGGTGTAGAGTAACAATGGGCATTTCTTCGCTGGATTGTTAACTATATAATCATGTGGACCCCTGGAGGCAAAGAAAACAACAAGTGGGATAATGTTGGGTATGTGTTATACTCTTTGCATGTGTGTGTGTGGGCACGTCAGATTCCACAACTGCGTCTGACGATCCCAAATTCCTTTGTTCTTTGTGTCATGTACGCTGGGCACTTCGTAGGGGGTCCGAGGAGGGGGGCAAGTATGGCCCCCCCTGGTTACGCGTAGCGTTCGGGGCAATGCCCCAATTTTTTTTGTTGTTGTTGCTATTTTTAGCAGTTTTCTAAATTAATCCCATATTAAGGGATTAGGGTTTTGGTAGCTATGGAATACCTAAAAACATTGTATATATTGTATGGTAAATGGTGAAATTAATATAATGAAGAGTTGAAAGGTGTGACACCGAGGAAGGCTGGTTTTCTCCCGGTTAAGGGTTTCTGGTGTAAATCTCTATGTACTATGTGTATGAGCCATTGATTACTTTCTGTTTTGCTTAAGAATCTATATGCATTGCTTTACTTCATAGGTTTAAAACTTACAGATCCAACCAAAATCCAAGTCATCCATGACTGTCCAACCCCAACCACACTCACTGAGATTCAGAGCTTCTTGAGCCTTGCCAATTTCTACCACAGGTTCATGTTGGCATTCTCCCATATTGCATGGGCCCTCATCCAAGTAGCCATGGGTGGTGGTAAGGAGAAATTTATGTGGGGCCAGTCCCAACAACAAGTGTTTGATGATTTGAAGCAGTTCTTGTGCTCATCCCCAATACTTTCACTACTAGACCTGCAACAACCCTTTAAGATTGAGACATATGCTTCAGAATATGTTGTGGGCACCGTTCTCACTCAGCACAACCACCCCGTGGCCTATCATAGTGAGACACTATCAGATGTTGTCCGTAAGTACCCTACTTATGACAAAGAAATGTACTTCATTGTGCAAGCCTACCGCCAGTGGAGACATTACATTCTTGGGAAGGATATATTCATCCACACTAATCATAATCCACTGTAGTTCATGCAGACACAAGGAAAATTGTAGAATGACTACCATCAAAAGTGGTCCACGTACTTGCAACAATTCCACCTCAACTTCAAGTATAAAACGAGAAGCACCAACCGCGTCGTTGATTGCCTCAGCAGACCTCCAGTCACGACACTCACCACAGTGCTATAATCTTGTGGACATGAGACCTATGGATGGCCCCAAATCTATAAGACAGACCCAGACTTCGCCACCACCTACCAAATTTTGGGTGTAAACGCAGTTGTCCCTAATTTCCATCTTCAGGACGGGATGTTGTGTCATCTGGGCCATATTTGCATTCCATCAAGAAAGTGAGCGAAGATAATATGGAAAGCCCACTAAAGTTGGGTGGAAGGACAATTCAGCATCGAAAAGACAATGGCAATGCTGCAGAAACATTTCTACTAGCCTAAAATTTGATAGGAGGTCAGCAAGTATATCAGGTCCTCCACTGCCTATGTGATTTCGAAACCGACCACTAAGAAACATGGCATGTAAACCTCTTTGCCTACTCCTGACATGCCATGGGAATCCATCTCAATGGACTACATGTTGGGCCTCCTGTCCAATAAGAGGGGCAATGACTATGTTTTTGTGGTTGTGGATCGCTTTTCTAAGATGGCGATTCTAGATGCCTGGAAGAAGAGCATCACAGTAGAGGCCATTACCAAGATATTCTTTGAATGAGTCTAGGTATATTTTGGAATCCCAAAAACCATTATCTCAGATTGGGATAGTCGATTTCTCAACACATTCTGGTCAAGCCTCTGTTCACTGCTGGACACCAAGCTCAACAAATCCACGACCTTCCACCCCTAGACAGATGGCCAAACCGAGGTTGTAAATAGAATGATCATGCATATCCTGCACATGTATAATTCCAAGCTCTCTCACACATGGGATGCGAGTCTCACATATGTTCAACATAGCTACAACCGATCCCTACATATCTCAACCAACCACAACCCCTTTTAGGTGGGTTTGGGATTCCAACCATTGGGTCCCATAAATGTTGCACTACCCCTTGCGGTCACCTCAGTCAACTCATCTCCTACTTCAACTGAAGTTGAAAAATCCACCCGGTTCATTAAGCGAATCTAGCACATCCACCAATAGGTTTAGGATATCCTACAGAAGTCCAATGACAAGTACAAGCAGCACCATGATCAACATTAGGTGCCACATAAGTTTTAGGTGGGAAACAAAGTTTGGTTGCACTTTTAGAAAGAGCACCTTACAGGACCCCATCAGAATATTTTCCCACTCCGTTATGGTCCATACACCATCACCAAGGCTATGGGTGATAATGATTTCGAGCTCAACATTCCTCCTTTCCTTTGCTTGCACCCAATGTTCAACATGAATATCCTTCGACCGTATTTCCACCATTATTGGACACCTCAGAGATAGAAGAACAACTGACACCGACAGAGATCAACCCTGACTGCATACAACATGCATCTAGTGATCAAATTGTGGACAAACAGATGAAGGGAACTCACCAAAAAAGGATCCATATTTATTGAGTTGTCAAAGCAGGGCAGCTCCTGCACCAAGGCAAGTGGCTCACTTGGGGCCAAATTCAACAAAAAATTCCTCATCTGATGGGGGAATTCAATGCAATGGACACCATTGCTTCCTAAGGGGGGATTGTTGATCCAGATGGATGTCGGTGGCATCCCACCTATTACAAATGGCTCATTTTGGCAGTTTTTTTCCCTAGTTTTCAGGTCCCTAACTTGCGGGGCCGTTTTGAGGCCCTAAACAACATTTTTTAGGGATCGCCACAATCAAAATGATTTTTGATAGATTGAAACAAAATGTGTATTCCTCAGATAGACCTTTCCAATGGACTATCGCGCGCCTAAAACGAAGATCGTATGCAAAAGTTACGACCCCGGGAAGTTGATGTACTAACTTACCTAAACGGGGCCCACATGACTTTTGGCGCTTCATCTCCTAGGGTTAGGTTTTTTGGATGTCTAGGGTTTTTGACATTCTTGTTTATTGTAAAAAGGCCTTCAGGGACTCATTGTAATAATCTTCTTTTGAATGAGTGGAGCCATCACATCTCTTCTCATAGATAAGCCACCATGATTCTAGCAAGCTTGTTTCTGCTACATTTTATAGTTTCAACTTATTTCCTTATTGAATAGAAACCAATTTTACTATATATCTGTTATTTTGTGTTAAACATCTTTTGATAATAATTTATATTCATTTCATTCTGCAAATATATTCTGGATCAATGGTATTAGAGTGGTCTGATCCTTGTTGTTCTTAATGTATTTCCCCCAACGAGGTCAGGGTACAAAGAATTGGGTCTCGAGCTTGTTTCTCTTGAGGACAAAATCACTCACACGGCCAAATGAACTCTCATGGAAGAAGAAAAGAAAGACGAAGAGACATGAGATCCCTTCAAAATGTTTCTCGAGGAATCCCTCTTACAATAGAGGAACAAGATGATGGATAGTTTTGTGCAAATCCTTCGGCGACTACCAACAGGCGACACATCTTCTTCAAATGGAGGCGTCGCCCCCTTCAAGGTACAAATCAACTTCGATATTCCTATATTTGAAGGTCAGATAGAAGTAGATGCGGTAGAAAAATGGTTGAATATGCTAGAAGGGTATTTATGTATCCATAACTTATCGAATAGAGAAAATATTATTTTTTCACTCCTCAAAGTCATCCCCCATGTCAAAGATTGGTGGGAAACTTTCTGTGAGAAAAAGGAAATAGAGGAACCCTCATTTTTTACAATTGTAGTCACCCGGGAGTCCTTCAGGGATGATATTAAGGAACAATACTACCCTGTTGGAAGTTATGATGACCTGTACACAAAATGGACCATGTTGTGGTAGGAAAGAGACCAAGCAATGCCCAAGTTCACAAATATCTTCCATACCTTGCACACCAAGCTGGGTATAAAATATTCGGAGCGACATCTGGTGCTAAAGTATTGCGACAATATGCATAGATACATCTAGGTCGAAATGGAGTTTCTGTACATATTATCCTTGGGCATGGCTTACCGATATGTCATCAAAATCGAGCATAAGCTCAAACAAAATACACAATAATTTGGGCCTCGGAACCCCTCATAGAAAAATCCAAGAAATGGCAGCCCCAACCTATAGAATAAAGGAAATAACAAACATGGACAACCTCAGGACAACTAGTCCAGGCTGCAAGCAAAGAAAGACACCTGAAAGACAAAGAAAGATACCAGGAAGTGGTGTGACTTCCATAAGAGCCCCTGACATAACACCATTTATTGTCGCTCGAAGCAGTTGTTGGTGGCTGAGGTGAAAGCCTCTGAATCAGATGTGGGCTCTAACTTTGAGTCAGAACCAGAAAGGGGGAGACAGATCATTGACACAGAACCTAGTTCTACCATTTCTACCACCAAGCTCGAGGCCGGTGAACCAGATGAGCCAAAGGGAGGAGAGTGCCTTTTTCATTCACAGATGTGGGTGAAGGGTACCCTGTTGCACTTCATCATTGATAGTGGTAGCCAGAAGAACCTCATATCATTAGAGGTTGTCAAGCGACTCAACCTACCGACATCGTCGCACCCGCATCCCTACACCATCGGATGGCTCCGCCAAGGAAGTGACATCCGCGTCAGCCAACAATGTTGCCTGTCATAGGGCATCAAGCCCTTCAAAGATGAGGTATTGTGTGATGTTTCCCCTCTCGAAGTTTGTAATGTCCTTTTGAGCCAACCATATTTATGGAAACGTCATGCTGTATATCATTCTATGCCTCGCAGTGTTATTGTTACTTTGAACAAGAAATTGTACAGGATACCTGAGGCAGTGCCACCCAGTGCTATTTCCTTGATCTCTGCCAAGCAATGCAAAAAGGTCATCTCTCAGACATGGAAGTTTGTCTTCTTCATGATTCTCTCTCAGAATGAGCAAAAGATCATAGCCACATCTAGGGTCTCTACAGCCGACCTCACCACACAACAAAAGCAAGTGGATAAGGTCGTAGAAGAATACTCATATATCTTCTTCTAACCTACCGAGGTACCTCTGCACTGTCAGGTCAAGCACCCCATCGATCTGACCCCCGATGCACCGCTGCCCAATGGGCCAGTCTACCACTACTCTTTGTTAGATAATGAGGAGATCAAGCGACAGATCCAAGAACTTCTCCACAAGGGGTACATCCGTCCTAGCTCATCACCTTGCGAGAGCCCAATCGTGCTGGTACAGAAGAAATATGGAACCTGACGAATCTGCATTGATTATCGGGGCTTGAATAAAATTACAGTCAAAAACTGGTACATGATTCCCCGAATCGACGACCTCCTTGATCAGCTCACGGGGGCCAAATACTTCAGTAATATTGATCTAAATTCTGTCTACCACTGGGTCCCAATAGAACATACAGATGTATGGAAGACTGCCTTCAAGTAAAAAGAAGGTCTTTTTGAATGGTTGGTCATGTCCTTTGGTTTGAAAAATGCTCCAGCCACTTTCATGAGGATGATGGATGATATCTTGTGACCATTCACCAATACTTTTGTAGTGGTATATCTAGATGACATCCTCATTTACATCAAGACTTGCGCAGAACACTTGCATCATATTCAAGAGGTTCTGCACACCCTGCGGTAGCAATAGCTCTACGCCAACTTGGAAAAATGATCCTTCGACATGGACAGGGTTCATTACCTAGGCTACATCGTTGATCAACATGGAATACATGTGGATCCAGCCAAAATCCAAGTTATCCATGACTGGACAACCCCAAACACACTCACTGAGCTTTGAAGCTTCTTGGTTTGTAAATCGAATGATCGTGCATATCCTGCGCATGTGTAATCCCAAGCACCCTCACACATGGGATGTGAGTCTCCCCTTTGTTCAACATAGCTACAACCAAGACCTGCATAGCTCAATAGGCCACAACCCCTTTCAGGCGGGGGAAGGATTCCAACCATTAGGTCCCATAGATGTTGCACTACCCCTTGTGGTCACCTTGACTGACTCTCTCCTGCTCCAACTGAAGTTGACAAAGTCACTCGGTTCATTGAGCAGATCCAACACATCCTCCAATAGGTTTAGGATATCCTATAGAAGTCCAATGACAAGTACAAGCAGCGCCATGATCAACACCGGGTGCCACATAAGTTTCAAGTGGGTGAAAAAGTTTCGTTGCAATTACAGAAAGAGCACCTTATAGGACCCCATCGGAAGATATGCCCACTCCGTTATGGGCCATACACCATCACCAAGGCTATGGGTGATAATTCTTTCGAGCTCAACATTCCTCCTTTCCTTGGCTTGCACCCAGTGTTCAACGTGCATATCCTTCGAGATATAAGGCACCAACACAACTCAACCCCAATTGCATACAGCATGCATCCATTGATCATATTGTGGACAAATAGATCAAGGGCACTCACCAGCAAAGGATCCAACTTTATCAAGTCGTTAAAGTAGGACAACTCCTGCACCAAGGCAAGTGGCTCACCTGGGGCCAAATTCAATAGAAATTCCCTCATCTAATGGGGGAACTCAACACAATGGAGACCATTTATTCCTAAGGGGGGGAGGATTGATCTATATGGATGTCAATGGCCTCCCTGTTCAAGGATAAATTCATGAGTGCGGACACAGACCAATCTCCATAGATCCACCCGGATCTGGAACAAACCGTGACAGAATAATACTCTTTCCCTAGTTCTAAAGTGTTGAATGGACAAGAGAAGAAGAATGATATACTTACTTGTGAAAGCTCTCCTTATCTCTGTTGATCCTCGCTCTGCTACGATGCTCTTGCATCGTCCAATCACAACAACACAAACCAATCACAACTAAAGCATTAATATATTCAAAACTCTAGACTATACATGTGATCAAGGAATCATGTAATAAGATGACATCATCATTATGGGAAAGGGACATATTCATGTATTAGATTAACTGAAAGAGAAATATACAACCTGAGCCTTGATGTCGTAGATCCCCTTTCAACGACTTCTAGCTTTGACACACACACATTTGCTCATCATGCATGAAGAACTTCCACTACTTGTGATAACCTTGTGGCTGTCTCTATTGGCTGCAGCATCAATTCTCCATACAATAGTTCACCAATTCTCCAATATCTTACTCTTGCTAATTTGCTACTAACC